>BMAV01009700.1:563500-614823 GCA_019973955.1 Trichonephila inaurata madagascariensis
CGCCTCCTATTTATGTTTTCTCCATTAAAATACGAGTCGTTTCAGTTAATTTCTACATGAAATTGGCTTGAATTGTATAATGATTATAACATTCCCACTTTGAAAACTGATCTGCGACAAAGCATCTCATATTTTTGTTATCCTAATGGATGCTAAAAATCATGTTAGATCCAGCAAACTATTTCTATCTGCTTTAAAACACATTCTACGGCAATTTTTCAACTCGATTCTAGTTTCTCCTGCAACCCTTTTAATCGACCTAGTTACTGTACGATCTTGTTCAGGTGTTAAATCGAGCTTGTTTATAATAAGCAAGGTGTTGTCAGGGGGCGTAGCTCAGATGGTAGAGCGCTCGCTTAGCATGCGAGAGGTACGGGGATCGATACCCCGCGCCTCCAAAAATGTTTTTAAAAATTAAATATTTTTATTTTCTTCTTTTGTTAATTTTTACTAACATGGTATGACTCTACATTCCCCCGCCCCCAAAAAAGTAAATATTTTCGCTTTTTTTCAGTGACGTTTCATAGCCACAGAACATGTTTGATTGATTGCCTTATAGAATCATAATTGCCCAATCAGAGAATTTATTCAAGTACTGTCAAGTAACGAGGATGACTCCCAGCTGAAAATCATCTGTCTAAGCTTCTACCCCAAGCCAACGTAAGAACATTGATCTTCGGTATATTTCAAAGATAGTCAAAGCACATGATGTAAATAATTACTAAGACATTGTAGTTTATTCTGCTAAGCTTTCAACTTCACATGGTTATACTCAAACCCAATTATTTGCGTATGTCTATTCAACTGAAGTAACATGCTCTAAAGATTCCAAATCTGTAAGTCTTATTTTTTCGTAAATTGCTGGAGTGTTAAGTAAGCAAATGTTGTCCAGGGGCGTAGCTTAGCATGTGAGAGATACGGGGATCGATACCCCGCTCTTCCAATTAATGTTTTTTACACCAGAATATATATTCAATTGATTTCCATCCGAAATCACTTTGGTTTATATTGGGATTATGCTTCCACTTTGTATTCCTTTCAGTGGCAAAGTGTCTGATATGTTTTTGTGGCCGCGGTATTCGAATGGTATAGGTATCGGATCGTGGCTTGCCTGGTCACGAGTTCGAGCCCAGTACCACTAAAGACCCGCTGTGTAGGGCAGAGATGCACGTTTAATCTGTCGAGAGCTGAAACGTCCTCCCGTTGGTGTGGTGTGGTAGTTAGGAGAGGGGGGTGCCAGCTCAGGTGTCGTCCACGTCACTTGACCATGGTTCAAAATTACGTGGTCCGTCGCCAAAAGCCCTCGTGTAGCTGATCAGTGTGACGTAAATATTCAATCAATTAATCAGTGTCTGATATGTTTGTTGTTCTGGTGAATACTAAGAATCAAGCCAAATCCGTCAAATTATTTTCAAAAGCTTTTGAACATTATATGGCTTCTATTCTTTCAATTCTAGTTTCTCCCGCAACACTTTTAATCGTCTTTTTTAATGTACAATCTTGTGTGAGTGTTAAGTCTAGTTTGTGTTTACTATAAACAAGGTGCTGTCCGGGGGCGTAGCTCAGATGGTAGAGCGCTCGCTTAGCATGCGAGAGGTACGGGGATCGATACCCCGCGCCTCCAATTTTTTCGCACCAAACTAAATTTGTAATTAGTTTCTATTTGAAAATAGTTTTTGATTTCAAATCGAGTGGAGTGGGTTCGAATCTTGGCCCCCCCCCCCCCCAAAAAAAAAAAAAAAATTCGTAGTGTAGAGGTTTAATACAAGGAAAATTTGTAAAAGCTCGCAGAGAGAGTTTCCCCGTTACTGAAATATCGACGTCGTCACTTGCCCAAGGTTCAAAATTACAACATCGATCGTCGATAGCCCTAGTACAATTTTGAATTACGATATTAGAATGCGACCTAAATGAGCATTCACTCACTCACCTGAGAATCCTGTTATTTTGTAACAAATTGACATCTTTTTTATTTTTATTTTTTATTTTGTTACAATGAGTATTAACAATCATCCTTTTCTTACATCCATCACACTCACACACAAACTGTTTCTGTTTTCTCTTGAAACACTCTACGGTATCTTGGGTCTCCATTTTAGATTCTCGCGAAACATTCTTAGTTGACCTAATTATTATGCAATCTTGTTCAAGTGTGAAAGCATCCTTGTTTACAGTAACAAAGGTGTTATCAGGGGGCGTAGCTCAGATGGTAGAGCGCTCGCTTAGCATGCGAGAGGTACGGGGATCGATACCCCGCGCCTCCAATTTTTTCACCATCAAATTAAATTTGTAATTAGTTTCTATTTGAAGATAGTTTTTTTAATTTCAAATAGAGGGGAGTGGAAAAAAAAATTGTAGTGTAGAGGTTTAATACAAGGTAAATTTGTAGAAGCTCGCAGTTTTCCCGGTCGTATGGAACGGAATTTTGGACAGTGTCGTGTTAACTGAGATACCGTCGTCGTCACTTGACCAAGGTTCAAAATTACAAGATCGATCATCGATAGCCCTAGTACAGTTTTGAATTACGATATTAGAATGCGACCTAAATGAACATTCACTCACTCACCTCTGAGGATCCTGTTATTTTTTGACAAATTGCCATCTTTTTTTTGTTACAATGAATATTAACAAGCATCCCTCTTACCTCCATCACACTCGTACACTAACTGTTTCTGTTTTGTCTTGAAACACTCTATGGCAGGGGTGGGCAGACTTATCCACTGTACGGGCTACTACTAATTTTTTCAAGGTGTTGCGGTCCACCCAGTGTCAGTGGCGAAGGGAGGGGGGATCCACGGGTCCGGACCCTTCCTTGATTTTTTTTCGATTGATTTTAATGACATGTATATAGTACGTATAAAACGCAATTATTTGTTATTATTAATTTTCTTATTAATTAATGCGGATTATTTATTCAGTAATTTATTTTTTACTGCTTTTTGTGCCCGACAGACTACAAATTCAAAAAATATGTTTGGCTGCGTATTGCGGTATGATACGAGAATGGTAGACTTTCAACACTCAACTCCCTCCCCCTTGAAAAATTCTTGTGTGCGCCAATGCCCAGTGTCGTAGGTGTGGTGAGGTAGAAAAAGATCTTTAATATCTATTTTATAACTTAATATAGTAAATACGGAATGTGTACTTACCTATAGAACTAAAAATTTTTTAAAAAAACTTACACTTTTAAAAACCGCGTTGATTGATTGAATATTAACGTCACACTGTTCAGCTACACGAGGGCTTTTGGCGACGGACCACGTAATTTTGAACCATGGTCAA
Organism: Trichonephila inaurata madagascariensis; assembly: GCA_019973955.1. Classification (NCBI taxonomy): domain Eukaryota; kingdom Metazoa; phylum Arthropoda; class Arachnida; order Araneae; family Nephilidae; genus Trichonephila; species Trichonephila inaurata. The sequence continues at coordinate 566,783 of BMAV01009700.1, forward strand.
GTGACGTGGACGACACCTGAGCTGGCACCCCTTCTCCTAACTATCACACCAATGGGAGGACGTTTCAGCTCTCGACAGATTTAACGTGCATCGCTGCCCTACACGGCGGGTCTTTAGTGGTACTGGGCTCGAACTCGTGACAAGGCAAGCCACGATCCGATACCTATACCGCTCGGCTACCGCGGCCACAAAAACCGCGCTGAAAGCAAAACGCAAGATACAAACCTAATAATAATAGCCCTAAATATAATATGAAATAATGCATTTGTTATGATACAATTCAAAATACATACAAAAATAAAGCATTTTTATCTAAAGTTAATTTTTGTTGTTATAGTCAGTAGAAGGCTTAGTCTGCGTACTTCAACCAATCTTGAATATATTTCCCTATATAATTACTAACTGCTAAAATCTTCAGGTGGTCACCCCAAAATGTCTTTGCGGGTCCATCGTCGATCGCGATCAACGTAATGCCCACTTAGACTCTACGGTATCGTGGGTGTACATTCCAGATTCTCGCGAAGCATTCTTAGTTGACCTAATTATTATGCGGTCTCGTTTAAGTGTGAAAGCATGCTTGTTTACAGTAACAAAGGTGTTATCAGGGGGCGTAGCTCAGATGGTAGAGCGCTCGCTTAGCATGCGAGAGGTACGGGGATCGATACCCCGCGCCTCCATTTATTTTTTTAAAACTTAATTTTTTTTGCCATAATTTCCTCTAAAGCGCTATAACAACATTCTAAAATAAGTTTTTTACACCTTTCAGTGACGCTTTATAGCTTCAAAACATGATTGATTGACTGTTTTATTAAATCATCGTTGTTAAAAGCAACTAGATGTTATTGAACCACTAACAAGTGACGAGGATGACGCCTAAGCTAATAGTATACCCATCTCTCTTAGCTTCTACACCAAGCCAACGTGAGGACCTTGATCTTTGATATACAGTCGGACCTCTCAAAATAACGTAGTCGCTAAATTCCGAAAAAAGTTCGTTGTATGGAAAATTCGCTTCAAAGAGGTTCATCTTTCACATAATACACTTTATAAACCCCATAAAACAAACTTTAAATTCATAAACACTATATATTTAAAAAAAAGAATAATTATTTATACCTTTATGTAAAAATTAATGATATTTATTTTATGTATCTTACCTATCAAACAGAAAGAAAAACTGCAAGGATAGTTTCTTTTGACACCTTTATCCATTTCCTGTAGAATCATTTTTTTTATGCTCAAGCACTTACGTTTTGACAGCTTAGAATTACAAGAAACGAAGTTACCAGTACGACTGATCAAAACTACAAATAAACGGAGACTAGTTCAAAGACACGGGACAACTCCACTGTGGGTAAAAGGGGATATCGAAGATGTTCATGGTGAAATGAACGATGGGCATTAAATGTTGCAATTATTGGATGAAATGCCCAGAATTCTATTGCTCTCGGCAAACTAGATACCTAATAAAAGCAGTTCAAGATTTATGACCAGCATAAAATGAGTAAAAAGAAACAATAACGTGAAATGTCCAGAAATACTTTAAAAAAATGGGAGAAAAAAATTGAATCACAAGAGAAAAAGTTCGTTATACAGAAAATACCCTTCGCTATTGGGAGGTTATTTTACGAAAAAAATCGTGAAACGTTCTTGGTTCCAGACAAAAGCTCGCTATACAGAAAAATTCGCAATATAGAGGTTCGTAATATGGAGGTTCGACTGTATTTCAAAGATAGATAAGATCAAAGCACATAATGACAAAAATTATCACGGCATTGCAGATTACTGAGCTAAGTTTGCGAATTTAGGTAACGAAGAGGCGTGTGTGTGTCCACCCCCAAAATCCTAAATATGAAAAAATAAACTTATAGAAGACTGGTAGACTAAATCCCACTCCAGTCTATAGGAAAAAAATACTTAACGACCCTAATTTTAAAATTGGCCTTTATTCTAGATACATTGTTCATATTTTAACTAACCAATGATCATCCACTGTACTATTTACATAGATTTAAAAATTAAAAACTAATTCCGACTGCTTTTGTGATGTAAAGGGGATGAAGATTATTACGTGTTCATTTGCACCTTCATAAGAAAAAGTTATCATCTTATAGAACCCACCGATATATTATGCAAATTATGATTTAGCTCTTAACTTAAAATTCAAATATTCACGTGAAGTCAATTTCTTGTTTTAAAATATCAAAATGCATCTGCAAAGAAAAGCAATATTTATATATTTCCTGCTTTCGCCCTTAATTCTGAATTTTTCTCTTTTCTGATTATAGTTTCTTTCTACAGTTTTAATTGAAAATTTTATTCTTGAGATTACATATATGTATATATGCTGGTCAGTCTACTGCTGTTCCTTGATATGCTTGTCCAGCTCGCTTTCTATCTATTTTATATGTATAGAAAGTGAGTTGTGTATATTTTATACTAGCCGTTACCCTCGCTCTTCACTGAATATTTCATGGCATTGTAACTCTATGAATTCTTTTTAGGTCAATATTATCTAAATCCAAGAATTAAGCTTTTGATTTTACTCAAAAATATTCTTATAGCCCTCGCCTCTTTCTTCAAAAAAGACGGGGGAAAGGAAATAAAGTTATCTTTCAAGCTCTCGTAATCCCTCGTCCTCTCTTGGGAGTCGAATTCCTAAAACCCGCTCATTGCGGATCTCAATTCAACAAAAGAAACATGCCTGCCTAATTTCAAGCTTGTAGCTCTAATAGTTCCGGAGATGTGATGATTGAGTTAGTGAGTGAGTGTGTGCGTTCATATGAGTCGCCTTTTTCCTATATATATTCTTGTTACAGCTGTTTTTGAAAGAATTTTAAATAGCACTTTTCCCCACCTTCCTTTTTGTAATCTAAATTTTTGAATACAGATTTTTCCCCCCTGATTCCTAAAAATAATTCATTTAAATTCGACTACATGTTGACGAGATTCATTAATAGAATAACTGAATGGAATTGATCTCAAGTATTTATCAAACTATCGAAAATTTGTCTTCAGAACATTTTATTGAAAGAATTGAAAATATCATACGGTCTCTTAATTTAAACTAGTAAATTAATTTAAAATACAGTAGAGTCCCCAAAACTCGGCACTTGATAAACAGGCAGTCCGGATAACTCGGCCAAACCTTTACTGGCTGTGAAAAAAAAAACCAAGTGCAGAATGATAAAAAGCAAGAAATTACGACCGAAGTAGAAATTATTGCTTTTGTCAGTCAATGAAAAAATTCAGAAAATGACGAAGACGTTCATGTTGGGGACACCATACAGACTCTTAAAGTATCGCATAGTGAGGAACTAAGGGCTGACGAAACCACCTTTCAGTATTTTGAACCAGGTATGTAGGTAATGAACTTGCCGTCCCTTCGTCGTCTTCGTGATGAAGCAACCAAACGCCTAGTGCAGTACGGAAGACAACAGGACATTACGCAAAAAATTTGTCCGTTTTTACACAAAGTCGGCTATTCAACTTTCAGTGTCAACTTTCAGTCCAGTGGAGAAGAGAGAAATTAATGACAAAATTTAAAAGAAAGTAAAATTTTAGCTAACTATGGTGCAATAAAAGGTGTACCTGATCAGGTAAATTAGTGCATATTATACATTCATTAGTTTCATTTTTAAGCTGTAAATACTTTATACCAAGGGTGGGCAGACTTTTCTAGGGTACGGGCTACTTTTAATTTTTCAAGGCGTTGCGGTCCACCAGTGTCATGGGCACACATGGGGGTGGGGTTCCCCGGGTCTGGATCCTCTCCCCTATCCCTTTATTTATTTTTTTCGATTGATTATAATTCCATGTATATAGTACGTAAAATTTAATTAAGCATATTTCATTAATAATTCTTTTATTAATTAATGCTAAATTATTTATTCAATAATTTATTTTTTACTGTTTTTTTTGACAATCTACAAAATAAAAAAAAATATGTTTGACTTCTTATTGGGGTATGATACGAGAATGGTGGACTTTCGATAAATATTTGTTATAACTCAATAACAAATATGGAATATGTACTTTCCTACACGTAGTAACCTTTCTATACACGTAGAAATATATACTTACCTACGTAACTAAAATAAAATAAAAAAAACTTATACTTTTAAAACTACGTTTTAAGCAAAATGCAAGACACAAACATAATAATAATAGCCACAAACATATAATATCAAATGATCCATAAATCAATATCAAACAATAAATAATATCAAACAATACGAAAAACATTTAAAAAATAAAAAAAATTCATTTACAGTTAGTTCTCGTATTTACAGTCAGTAGAAGACTTAGTCTACATACTGTCAGCCCCAATCATGAATATTTCCATATATAATTATTAACTACTACTCTTTAGGCGGTCACCCCTAAAAGCGGTCTACCGGTCGATCGCGATCGACGTAATGCCCACACCTTTTATACACAATAAAGTCCGTACTTTATTATCTTTGTTTAAGTTTATTTTCTCTAGTATTCTTAAGCAAACAATACATACAAGTGCAGTTTTATATTTTCCGAGGAAACACTTGCACTTATCTTTTTAATCCCATTCTCCATAATCCGGGATTTTCCCACACTCGACTACCTTTGGTACACATATGCCGATTTTTCTGGACTCTACTGTATTATTTCCGGACTCTACTATGTTTTATTTTTAAAATTTCTGGTACAAATTTAGAATATCAAATTTTTCGAAATGAGTTAGTTTAAAACTCCTTGGACATGCCCAACTTGAAAAATTCCGAATTTCTAAAAAATAAATTAAAACATCACTTAAGCTTCGCTTTTGCTCGCAAAACAAAGTAATAATTGGCTTAAAGTTTCTGAGTGAACTGATTAAATCAACTGAACTGGACATTTTTGATGGAGGAGAACTTTCATTTTGAACAATAGAAAAAATTCACGGTGATGTGTGAAATGCTAAAATTAAAAAAAAACACAATAATAGAGCGTATAAAAAATCAGAGAATAAATAAAAAATCACTACTCGGCTTAATGTATGAAGAATGAAATTCATTTCTGTATTGTAAATACTAATTTGATGAAATGAAATTAGTGTAATTAATGTAATGACAGAAAGAATTAGTATGTACGTAAATACATTATATGAAGTCAAACATGATATATCTAAGATTTGATTCGAATAAATGATAACGATTCTCTTTAACTAATCAATCATACTCATAATCATATTAACTAGGCTATTAAGATAACTTTTATCTAGGATAATTAGACCAATATTTTTTGTAAGCGTAATTTAAAAGGGATTAATCTAGATATATATATAAGCCGTTTCAAACATCTAATATTTCATTCTTGAATCTTGAAGATATATAAGGCATTCTTATTTTAAATGTGATATAGTATGCACAAAATGTCCTTAAAAATTTATATCATTAATAATATATATAGCTATAAAATTTTGTAAAATTTAATTTTAAAAAAATTCTAAAATTCTTTTCTAGTATTTTTGTTCCTTTTATGTACATATTTTCTTATTAGCCACTGTTTTTATGAACCACAGTGTTTGATTTTACATAAGTTTGTTCCAAAGAGTAATTCAAAGAGAGAGATTTTTTATTAGTAAAATATAATTCTCATTATTTTGTAATCAAGTTTTGAGAAGCATTTAAATATGTACTGAAACATATGCATAACAGAATGTTTTAAAAAATAGATAAATAAGTAGATGAAAGTTATAAGACTATTAAAATGTAACTTCAGAATTTTATTTGTTTATTAGAGTTAAGGCGATATGGTACCATCTTTAAATTTTTTTTTATTTTTAATATTTGATATTTGGTTTTAATTGTATTTTATAAAGGTTAATATTTAATAATAATTCCATACAAAAAAAATTTAATTTGTTGCAAAATGTTTGTAAAATTTAAAGTTTTTAAATTTTTTTAAACATTTTTTAAACCCCTAAGGCTTTTTTAAATATGTTTCTTTTCTTTCAAAAATTTTTTTCCAAGTACCTTATAATATACTACATAAAACTGTGCATGGGTTTTTTTCTGCTACTGCTCTTTAATTTTTTATTCATTTTTTTATAGTTAAACTTACAAAAATTCTCGAAAAAACATTAATTTTGATTTTGAAATTTTTTAGAAAAAGTACTAAACATGTTAGAGCTAATTCAATGCACAGTTTTACAAAACATACATTTCAGAACATGTATAAAAAGTTTCAAATTTTCATTTCTTAAATAGCATGATAAAAAATTCCTCCAATAATCTGAAACTTTTATGTAATGTTAATTAGTTTGTTTCAAACTGCTTACCACAAATATTTTAAAAATTTACAAGAATAAAAGAATATACTTGTATAATGAATATATGAACAAAAAGGTCAATATTTCATAAAACATTATCTTAACAATTTTTAAAAAAATTACACACACATTTTAGAGTTTATTTCATGCACAGTTCTATACTACCATAATAAACAACATGTACACAAATATTCATACTCTTTTTTTCCATAATTTTAAAAGCCTTAATATATTTACAAAATCCATAGGCTCTTCCAAAATTTACTCGCAAAGAAGCATTTTTGCAAGTATTACATAGAGTATTTTTAAAAAGATTTGTTAATGCATTTTTATCAATAATGACGTATGTTGGAGATCTGGATATACCAGTATATTTTTCATCCAAACGAGAAAAAGTATTGCATTCTTCTTCAAGTTTTGCACACCTCAAAAGTTAGTGTTTTGAGAAACTTCTGAACTTGTCTTATAGCATCTGAAAACCACCTCTTCAAAGCTTTCGTAGTGGCAGATTTAGTACGTTTTTTAGGCCTAGGCATGTTGACTTTTAAACTTTTTGGAGAAATCACCAAATTCCTTGTCGTAAAGCAACTTTTCTTACTCTTCAGAACACAGAGTACAAAAATATAGTTAAATTTGTAGGAACACAGAACTTCAAAGAAAACTCTCACATAATCAAAACAAAACAATTATTTCATTTCAGTTTAAACACTAATCAGCGTGGAGTAAAAAAAAATTAGTTCCTTATTTATCAGGCTCTTTTCTAGCAGACGATCTGAAAAGTGGGCGTGGCAGCTTTGTTTAGTCTACTGACATGCAACAAAAATGGATAAATAACTGAATAAAAAATATAGATACAACTCTGAAATTTTGCAGACACATTAAGAAGGATTAAAAGCATCATATAAGCCAATAAAAAAAAATCGATAGTTTGATGATTTTTAGGGTACCATATCGCCTTAATAATATTACAAACACAAAACAAAAAATATTAAAAATTTACGATTTCCTGGAATTTCGGGTTCCTGAATGGAAAAAGCTAATATTTGACCCTTAAGCACTGGGGAGGGTCAAAAATTGAACTATCATACTTTCCTGAGTATACGAGTATGAGTATGTGTGAGTATACTTAATTTTTTTTATCATAATCTTTTAAGTAATACGTTTGAGGATTTTGATACCACATTTTACTTGAATTGGTTCCATTAGTTTTTTTTTATAAAAAAATCCATTTAAATATGTTTTTGTTCCTTAACTTTTACAATCAGTGAGTGCATTTACAAGCAAATTACTAAGAAACAAAACTATTAAATAAATTCGATCCTGAATTTTAAATTTCTCTATCTTTAAATAACTGCGATCTAAACCCTAAGGAAAAATTTATAAATTACATTTATATATTTGCATTTAAATACTAATAAATTATAACGTTAGGAAACAGTAATAAAATATGCCGTGAATTATATCTTTATCAAACTTGATCAAGTTAAACCTCATGTATTCTTATAGAATTTAAAATGGTCACGCATCATTACAGGAATTTAAGAAATAGAAAAAATATATCGCTTACTTATTCTACCTCAAATCAGATAAAAATTGAGATTTTTTTAAAAATAATTTTTTAGTGTATATATATTTCATGCCTACAATGAAAGATTGATCATAATACGAAGTAATTTAATTTTTTAACACTTATGCTTAATGATATATTGAAATCTTGATGAAGCTCGATATTGATACTTTGCGATAGTCTATTGCAATAATACCTAATTTTCACTTCACAAGTGCAGTTTGAATTCTCTCATGCATAACTCTACCGATATAAAGCGGATTACTTTTCGTTTTATCATTCAATCATCGATTGTTTGCGGATATTTAATTAAACGGTTAAAAGAAGCAAGAAAGAAAAAGATAAGCTTTAAAAGTAGTTCATCGTCAGGAAATCTTTTTACAGCTGCCTTGGAGCAATTGTTTTACTTACCAATAAATTGTAACAGCTAACCTCTATTCCAACTGTTCTTTGCAAAATTTTGACTGGGACATTTTTTTACTATTGCTTTTTTAATTCTTACTATTATTTCGCTCTCTCTCTCTATATATATATAACGAAGTCGCTAAATCCCGGAAAAAGTTCGTTATATGGAAAATGCGTTATATAGAGGTTCATCTTTAAATATACTTTATAAACCCCATAAAAAAAATTTTAAATTCATAAACAGTATATATTAAAAAAGGTAATTATTCGCATTTTTTAAAAATTAATATATGTTTATTTTACATATCTTATCCATCAAAAAAGAAAGAAAGAAAAACTGCAAGGAAAACAAGAAAAAAGAATGTCGAAGAATTCACTGTATTTTCAATATGAAGAAAATAATTTTTTACTAAAATTAATGAATTTTAAGGACATTTTATAATTTAAAAAGCACACAAGTAATATTAAACATACATTATTTTATAGTTAGAACACGGACGTTATTTTATAGTTAGAACACGGGGATACCGGACAACTCCACTGAGGGTGAAAGAGGATATCGAAAATGTTTCTTGTGAACTAAGCAATGGGGGTTAAAGGATGCACTTCTTAGATGAAACGCCCAGAACTCTATTACTATTGGAGAATTAGGATCTAATGAAACCAGTTCATGACCACCATAAAATATATTAAAGAGAGAATAACTTGACATTTTTTAAAAAAATTTTAAAAAAGGGAGAACAAAAATTGAATCACAAACGAAAAATTTCGTTATATAGAAAATGCACTTCGTTAAAGAGAAGTTATTTTACGAAGAAAATCGTGAAATGTTCAAGGTTCCAGGAAAAAGTTCGCTATATAGAAAAATTCGCAATATAGAGGTTCGACTGTATATCTATCTTGTTCAAATTTTCAATCGTTAATAAAATACTTTTTATTCATCCACTCAAAATACATTTTTTAAAACTTGTAGTGGATGTCACAAGATGTTGATACAGTTTTTTCAAATATTAAGTAATTAATTGATAGTAACAAACAAAAATATTAGTCAAACACCATATATAAAAAGGAAAGCCGTTCATTGTGTCGCTTAACCCTTTATATACCAACGGTACTTATAAGTACCACTCATTTTAAAATTACATAGAATAACCATTTTTTCGAATACTCTAACGATACTTATTTACACTTATATTCTTTTAAATCTTCTCTTCCAAGATATATGGTAGCAGGGATTTATGGTGAGTATTTTAGTGGGGAAGGCGAATAGTTTTATAGCAGAAACTGTGTTTTCAGCCGACGGCATTTTCAGTGGATTGCGAAGACTGTCATTTTTGTTCCGAAAAAATAGTTAATGTTAAAAGGTAAGTGCCTTACTTTTTTTAATTTTTTTTTTTTTTTGTATGTTAATGAAGACCTTAGAAAACGATTTGACTATTTATTTTAAGTGAACATTGTATATAATTAATTTTACAGTTGAATATCTTTAACTAATTAATTAGCTCGGATTAAATTTTCTAAAATTGAGTATTTTGTTTATATATATCCCTTAATTTTCAATGTAGTGATTAAAAATATATATATATATTGCATTAAAAAGACTGCAGTAAATCATAATGTGGTAGATAAAGAGTTATAACGCTATGGGTAGCGTGTTGGACTTTTAATCCAAAAGTCATGGATTCGAATCCTACCTGGATGCCATAATTTATGACAATGTGATTTATGAATGAATAAATAGTAACAAACAAAAATAACAGTTCAACACCATATAAAGAAAGAAAAATCGCTTTCTATTTTGCCACTTAATATTGGGATTCTGTCATATGTATATACATATTTATATTAATTGTAATTACTTAGTAAAAAGAGTTACTAAAATATAAAATTTTTCTTTGTTGACCTAAGTAGGATTGACATTAATTTTTTTATATGTATTACTTGTTTTCATAGATATTTTGTATTAACCACTTCAAATATTATTAAAATATATAATACGAAACCAATTCATTTTTTTTTCAGAAAGTTTGATTTATATGACAATATTTTACATTTATTTTTACAATAATTTCTCACAAAAATTCATTTTAGAAATCACGAAAAATCAGAACAAAGAGGCCAAAGAAAAAATATCAGGGGGAAAAAAATATATGAAGATATAAAATTGAGAAAATCCCGAATAGAATTTTCTAAATAGATTTGACTTGCTTGCTTATGTTGTTTGATTTGATTTTAATTTACGTCACACTTTAAAGCAACACAAGGGTTAATAGTGACGGAGCTCAGAATTTTGAATCCTAGTTAAGTGACGAGAGTGACACCTGAGATGGCATCCCCCTTTTTTAGCTTCCACATCCCGCTCTCAGAAGAGCACCTAAAAGGAATAGTGCCAAAAACTCTGAGAATTTTGAATAGTTTTGGCAACCCTGTGGTCGCTGGTGAAGTTTGGGACACCGAATAATCAGCCATTATTATAAAAACAATATATTTATTAATCTTTCAATTTACTATCAAGAAATAGTATAAATCGAGGGAGCAGCCAATTTAATCACTCTCCTAAATTTCTACGTTAAATAATTATGTCACTTTGTAAGGCAAGTGCACGGGGCCCGGGGCGGTTGCCCTACTTCTACATTATCCTCGCGACCTAGAGATGTGGGAGTGAATGAAGAACCTGACGTTGCCATAATCTTAATATCTCTTTATTAAGATCTTAACTTAAACAATATACAGTATTAATATTCAAACCAAGTGAATCTGGGGTGAGAAACACAATACCTATTACCAAATAATCGCGTAACTGACCACTATGTCTAACTTTACCGACTAGTCCTAGTTTAATTAAATGGTCTCTTACCGCTCTATCTTGGGTAAGCACCAATTCGCTTGAATCCTAATTGACGTGGCGGTTACCCTTGTAAAATGGTATCCACCTTTAATTTGAACACACTGGCAAGGATATATTAAATCTAGAATGCGGGATTTCCTCTCACTTAAGCTTAAACATTTGTACACATAGACCTTGTATATTCACTTCCCATAGCCACCCCACGTACGCTAAACTTCTGCTATTGATAAGATTCTTAATTTGAATATCACGCTTCTCTTCTCGAGTTGCTTGGAAAGAATTGCCATTCTGGACCCAAAGAAACCCAAAAGGAGTTTTAGTAGAAATCGCGATGAGCCCGTCACAACTTATTTGCCTGCTATTCGATATAACTGCACTAAACAGGTTTCGTTTGGAAAACTACATGTCCCAGACTGAATATTCTGTTAAAGAACTCCAAGGACTTAAGATAGTAACTTTGCTAATCTAACTTTAATAGCAGCCTAACGACTAACTCATGCACTCATTTCGCTAAATACCACTAAATAAAAACATAAATCACGATTTTACAACGGGAAGCAATTTTATATATATACAACAGTTAAGAAAAAATATTTTTCCCCAGAGGATTAGTCACAGGCGCGGATAGAGCCCGTCACAAAATGTATAAATCTCAGACGACATCTGAAATGGTACATCATTTAACAGCTTTCCATACTACGACATAAAGACCCCACATCTGTCCAAGACTTTAATAAAAATAATAAACATATAAAATAGGGGAGTTTTTTACTGAATTTTTCTAAAACACTGCTTCTCTAACATTTTTCCATCGTATTTTCCTAAATCATGTTCTTCTTATCATGGTAAAGATTGAATGTACTCCCAGGATAGGATATTCATATATTATACCCACAGATTTCTCAGAATATTAATGTTAGGTCTTCTCTGAGCTGCTAACATGCCCTTTAAAACAACTGTTTTTATCCCAATGTGCACGTATATCACAGCATGAGAATTATTCAACTAAATGATTTTCAATTTTTTTGTAGGCGAAAAAGTCTCCTAATGAATTTTAATTCGTAATAATGGTGTTAAAATAGTAGAAATTTCAATTTTGTCGTAGATACTTGACTTCAAAATTTATTACCGTAAAATCCGGCGTATAACCCGCACCGACGTATAACGTGTACCTGTACTTTCATTTTTTAATTTTGGGGTTTATTCGCCGTATAACGCGCACCCCCTTTTTTAAGAAGAAACATGAAATATGAGTGTGTAATGCTATTATGTTTTGAATTCATTTATTCAAGATATACTTCCAGCCTTTGGAAAAAATAGTATACTTATAGAACTACAAATCTTTTAAATACATAAGGAATGTCATTTCTTTTAAATAAACAATATCTCGATACATATAGAATTCTAATTTTTCATATGCTCGTCTTTGTTTTTTATTTTTAAAGTTTTCATTTTGATAACCAGGCGTATAACGCACACCCTTAAATTTCGATCTTATTTTTGGTGTTAAAAGTGCGCGTTATACGCCGGATTTTACGGTAATTAAAGACTCGATAGCAATTATTCATATGCATAACTAATGAGAAATTATAGCAAATCTAATAATTTGTTATAATATTCAATGAAGCTTTAAGCACAAATCAAATTAACTTCTTAATTGTTTCCGGCTTTTCTTTTTTAATTTCATTTCCCTCTTCCTATCCTTTAATTCATTAAGTTATCTAAATCAATAATCTCACCTCTACATCTACACACACACATTCACTCTTTTATTTGATCCAATAATAATTAAAATTTCAACGAATCGCCACTGCGAGCAGCATTTAGAATTCCTTATGTTCATTTATAAGAAAATGTTTGTAGAAGTCAATGCTGTGTAACATTCTGATAAATTGACTAAACTTTCATCTCGATTAGCCATTCCTACTGGTCATGATAATTTTAAATATTCTATCTTCCTTGTTCAGTAATTACTTAATTGTTTGGTCAAATGCACGCATGCGTTGCTAATGTTTTAAGATATGAAAGAATTTCATTTTAGCACAATTACGTATTGAGATAAACTTTTATAAGCATGAGTTACTGAGATACATTTTTAGAATCACTGAACTTAAGGTATCCAACTACGTTCGGAACCGTGATTTTAAAAATGCGCATAAATGTATAATTTTCATGATATTTAGTGTCACTTAGATTAGAATACATGTATAAAATTGTTTTAAGGACATTATGACAAAAAAAATTTATTTAAATACAATATTTTGGCAAAAAATTAACTTAGAATAATCTTTTTTCAAAATGTTCTCCTTTTATAAAAAATGCTTCTATTGTATTAATATTTTGCCTGTATATCTCAACTATGATTTTTGAAAAATTCACATTATTTTCAGAGTTACAACCATTTGAAATAATTATCGGCGTATTTTCTTAAAATTTCTCCCTTCTGTTTTCGTAAAACATGGATAAACCGACTTCCAAGTTATGCGTTTCAAAAATTCTAGTTGAACCTCTGTACAGAGGTCTGAGCTGAATACAGGCAAAATATTAATTCAATAGAAGCATTTTTTACAAAAGGAGAACATTTGGAAAAAAAAGGTTATTCTAAGTTAATTTTTTGTCAAAATAGTGTACTTAAATAATTTTTTATTGTAATACTATTCTTAATCCAATTTTATATACATTGTCTAATCTAAGTGACGCTAAATATCATAAATATTATCCATTTACATGCTTTTGCAAAATCACGGTTCCGAACGTAGTTGGATACCTTAACAACTTAGTTATTTTACACTTAGTTCATTAAAATGCTTTACAATCCTTTCTCTAATCCAAACTTAATTTTTTAAAATTCATTTTTTCACTTTTTGTATTAATTATACCCAGTGGCGCACACAAGGGGGGGGTCCTGGGGTTCCGGACCCCCTTCCTCCAAAGCCCTTGTTTTTTTCCGATTGATTATAATTCTAAGTATATAATACGTAAGATTTAATTATTTGTTATTAATGATTAATTTTATTATAATTAATGCTAATTTTTTTTATTTATTCAATAATTAGTTTCTTACTGTGTTTTGTTCCCTAAAATCGACAAAATCAAAAGGAGCATGATACAAGAATAGTGAACTTTCGACCCCGCGACCCCCCCCCCCCTTGAAAAATTCCTGTGTGCGCTACTGATTATACCTCATTATAAGGAATGAGTCCAAACGCGAACAAAGGAAAGAGAGTAAAAAATGTATACTATTTTTACTCACACACATTTTCCCAAGTTAAAATGTTGAGAACTTCATTTAACAGATCAGACTTCTCGCATTTTAAAATATTGAATAATTAACGTTCATTTTCTTTTAATTACTCAATTAAATTGTCAATTTACTCGTTTTAATTGTTATTATCATTTAGATACGAATTACTTGAATATCTAATTTACACTATTTCATTTCTGTTTTGTTCATTCTGGTGTTCTGTTGATGCATATCTTCTTGCGATCTCCAAGCATTTAAATAACTGCACTCATATAACTTTTTTTTTAACATTTTCCTCCACAATTTGTTACGTAACGTTATTAATACATTATAAATCGAATTAATACAAAATGTTTCAAAATTTCAATAATATACATTTCATTTCTGATTTAATTTAAAAAAAAACCATTAAGCGTTACTAAGAATTGTGAAAGCATAGTAATTTGAATTAATTTTATTTTTTGATAGGTATATTTGCTAAAATATTAATCTTAAAAATGAATTTATATTCATCCCACTCATTTTAATTACATTAAAAGTCTTTGATTTATTAAAAAATGAATTAATTATAAAGGCTTATCTTGTACAAAAAAAATAGGAAATTATAATGCACTTGCATTCAACTAGATGCTTTTATTATATTACATAGCATAAAATATTTCTTTTTAGAATAAACATTGATTTCCTACTTAATTTATATATATATATAAGATTTGCTTTACAGAAAATAATAATCATGCACCGAATTATGAATCATTTTTATTAAAACAGCCATAGTTCTAACTACCATAAATTTAAGGAAAACAAATAGTAAAATTGTGTTAATTTTGGGGTGGAGCGGAGCCAAAAAGTGTCACCTGTATAGTGCTCAAAGCTACGGTTAACGATAGGTGTACATCTTGCCCTTAGCCGCGATAAATTTCTTTGGCTTCGATCTGGCACAGGCATTCACACACACACACATAGGTGGCCTTGGTAACAACAATAACACAACAAAATTGTGTATTTTCTCAACATTGCAATAAATTATTTTGCACAGGAATATTTGTAATGTTATAACTCTGGATTCTCTATTTTCTATTTAACTTAATGAGATATAAAAATTGAGCCAATATTTTTTTAAATTTAAATAAAAAATACTTTAATTAAAATAGATTTATTTTTTAAAAAAGAATTTAAAATAATCAATACTTTATAAAGATCCAACTCAAAGTTTCTTTTAATTACCGCAGCTTGCTTAAAAACTATTGATAATTTTTTTCAAAAGTTTTTAGAAAAATTAATAAAAGATTTTGAAAAAAAAAACCCCGTTATTAACAGAAATAGTTATAATTCCAATGATCATTTTCATTTCTGAAATGCATTCATTTCATTCACATTCATTGAATTCATTTCTGAATAGTTTTAAATAGCAATTTGAAAAATTAACTGCAAGATTACTTGGAAAAAGCTACTTGATATAGTTTTTTTTTTAATGAAAATAAGCGCGCGTGCTTTTCCTTCGAATTACTCAAAAACATAAAAACCAAATTAAATAAAAAAAAATTACAACTAAAAATAATTAATTATTTGTCATAATTTTATATCACCGGGACCGAAAAATAATAGCAAAGTACTAATTATAATGTGTGTAAAATTTCTCTTTTTCTTCTTTTTTTTTTTGTCATTTTTTTGAATGTATTGTTTTATCCAAAAGTTAATCATTTTTGTCAGCAAACTAAATGCTCAAAGTTTTGATTAAAGAAGTTCTCTACTTGAAGCCAAATATTTAAATAATGTAATTTATGTAAGTATTCTACCATTATTCATCTATTTTTCACGCAATACATATTTAACTCTCTCTAACCCCAAATTACACTGTCATATTGTCTTCATGAACTGTAGATAAAACGTTTAAAATATGTAAGCTGTACAATGTTATTTTTTCATCTTTTATGTTTTTTATAAGAAAATAAAACAAAAAGGTATAAAAACAAACTGACGAACACATTAACGCATAACGAATACCTTTTAAATAGCCTTTTAAGAAACATTTATTAGTACTGATGTTTAAAAATTCATTTAATTTATTACAACTTGACAATGAACATAGCTCTGTATGTTCAGCATTACTGGTTTCCTGAGAATTGTCTATTCATCATTATTTCTATGCAGATTCTACAGCAAATGCCTTTGGATATTGTTTTAATTACAGTATTTAAGTCTCTATATGAAATGAAAGATTTAAACATCACTGTAGCAAGCTAAGCATGCATTGTCATCTCTAGTATTCCACGATGATACTCATTAATTCAAAAATCGAAGTAGTAGTTTATTTTTCCATGACTGAACGCATTATAAATCGTTTGTGCTTTTATCCCCCTGTTTATTTCCGTCCACCCTTTTTTTCCGGTTTCCACGGTCGAACACGTGCGTGAATGGACATCGCTCACAAAAGTAAATGCAAAATAAATAAATAACATGCAGACGACCCCACAATCAGCAAGGTGGATGGAATGTTTGACCGCGTTTGTCCGTCACACCGATCAAATGTGACCATTCCGGGAAACCTGGTCCGGTCGGTCGAATTCACTCGTTGAAGTGAAACGAATCGTGTGTGCATATTTTTTCTTTCCTGTCTTTTTTCCCCCCTATCATCCGGCAAAGAATCGTGTAGTCGACATCAGCACGTGTAGTCGACTTGTTTTTTCGTTGTGCTTTTTTTCGACTTCCATGCAAATAAGAGCTCTCGTGGGTTGCGCGTGGTATTCACTGGTTGTGGTAGTAAATAACTACGAGGGTTAATTGGCACGAAGGCGTTTTTTTGCGTGGAAGTTAATGAACGCCTCGTGGGTAAAATGTTTGACGAAGGTATTTTCAGATTAGGAGTAATAGGTTTCCGTTCCTAAATGAACCACATAGTTAGGACACCTTTTCTTTTTTTTTTCTAAATCTGTCTGAAACAGACGATGGGCGTGAAACTGTTCCAGAACCACACGCGATGGATGATATGGTGGGTGTTCTTGCAGGTCGACATTGAATGGGATTTCGAGTGTGTCTGTGTTTCCGATCTAATTGTTTCGAGTCAAGATTGTAAGGGGAGGAAAGAATTCAGTGCGTTAATGAACAATTGTGTAAATTTAGATTTACGTTTGCGCGATAGAGGATTCGCTTGATTTAAAGCTGTCAAAGAACAAGAGTCAAACTTAGCATTTTTAGATAAGAAAACATCGTAGTATTCATATAAGTATCTGTTTCATTTACGTAGTTTTTACGCATGTAAAAAAGTTAGCATTTACCTTTTAAGTACTATGATACTGTAAAATGTATTCAAGACTATTTACAGGCACTATGGATTGAATTATATTAGTCCCATTATTTCCCTTTGTATTTCTTTACCATGTAGAAATAGTAGGGTATACACGAGGGTTTGGGGGTTCACCCACTTCGAGATCAAGCACGAAGCTCCGTATTTCCGCCCTGAGCCCATCGTTTTCATATTCTGCTAACAGTCTTTAGATCTCGTCCGACGCAAGCAGCAATACTGCAATACGATAGACCGCTATCCTAGTATGCTACAACTCGACCTTTATCAAAGTCAGAAACGTGCTGGTAAGAATTTCTGCTTCTTACAGGATGCATCACAACAACTTTTCACCAGGGAACAACGTTCAAATACAATTTATGTATAAGAAACCGGCTGAACAATCTCCTCATTTAAACACATTTTCGGCATCGCTACCGGCGCCTGTTTTGTCTGAAACGCTAAAAAACTAATCATTTGCATATCCCAGGACCTTCTTCCTGTCATTTAAATTTCACGTTTTTAGCATGTCGCCTTCTTGGTGTAGCAATTTTAATGACCAGTAGTGTAGATTCTTGAAAGTATTCGATGAAGAACAGGGATTGACTAGGCATGCGCAATTTGTTGCATGAGAAGAAATAAAAATTAAAAGATAATCCAAAAAAGCAGATATTATCTATGTCCCCATTGCAATGTAAGATTTAGTATTACACCATGCTTCAAATTGCGTGCGCATATACGAGGGTTGGGGCAAAAGTCATGGCAATTTTTTTTTCTTGAAGTTACCAGTCCGGTTGGAAAATGTGACAGATACAGACGAAAGTTCAAGGTGTTAACTACATGTGTGGACAATGGATAGCACTGAAATATCGAAACACACTAATTTATTACGGTAGCATACAGGACAATATGGCCTTCATGGTGCAAAAGAATGACAACACAGTACACATAAAGTTGGCATGACAAACTTGGGCCTAAAGACCCTTAATGTAGTCCATGACCCTTAATATAATCCATGATATACTCGATGACGGGACGTGCCAAGTCGGTCCGCACACTGACCGGTCGTCCCGAACGTTGCTCATCACTGGTTGACACATGTCCTTTCTGAAACTTTCCTATCCACCGTGTTACTTTACGGTATGGTAGGGCATTATTAACAAGGGCTTTCACTAATTCACTGTGACATTCTATTGCATTTCTCTCTCGGAGAACGGCTATTTTGATGAAAGTGCGCTGCTCAACACGGGTTACTTCCATCTTGCACGACACTCACCAACTGACTGATTTCAAAGCCCTCACTGAGCTACTACCAGCAATCACAGAGCCATCTGATGTTCTGCATACACACTATGACTGCAGAACTTCCACACGACACATATACGTTTGTGATACGTTCACATTTCTACAAGAAAAAAAATAGTTGCCATGACTTATGCCCCAACCATCGTATATGCACCCACACGCACACAAAATCCTCAACCGTTTGAAAAAAGAACGTACAAATATGAAATTTTTTTGTACGTGTGAGATAAATTCTTTTAAGATGTGTGAAGCATTCTTTAGCATGCAGAATGTACTTATGAAAAGCAGATACTTAAGGGTTTTTGTGTTCCACACACAATTATAAAATAAAAATAGTGTAAAAACTTTATTAAAATAAAATTCTTCCATTTTCGCATTTTGTTAAATATTATGCTTAGTTATATGCAATAAAAATATGCCCTGCTTTAAAACATTTTGAGCAAACAAATTGATCGCTTAAGGCGTTAAGAACATTTATTCAATTGTAAATTTTATGTAACAAGAGCGATATTTCATTATTGAGCAGATTACAACATTGCTACAACCAGGTTCGATTTTTTTCAACCAACATGATGGGGATGTGTGAGGGGGGAAGAGGGGGATCATCACCATTCCGTTCCATGACTTGAGGATCGAATATACCATTCCAAATGCCTCTTTCGACACTGCAGCATTTACTTAATCATTTTTACCCTCCCTTCACCGATGATAAACGGGAGCACTTAAGAGGGTCGTCAAAGGAAGCGGCGACAACGTCTTTTTGTGGACGCCATGGGGTCAAATCATTCGGGTGTGGCCGCGAAATAAAATTAGGGCCTTAATGGATGAATATTGGACCATCCGTGGGCCTAAAAACGCGCGGTCCCACCTTATCACTTTGGGCGATGAAAATAGATAGAAAGCGCGTCGGCTGGTTGGTATTTTTTTCGCCACCATTCCATGTGATGGCCTTTGGCGAGCGATGTTTTCATACGCGTAATGATCTGCTTATGCAAGGATATTCCATTCATCAGCTGCGTATTGGGGATCTGGCGTCGAAAAATGACATAAAAATGATTCAGTACTCATTGGGGAAAGAGTTGTAGCAATGATTCCTTGAAATGGAAGAATACATTAGCGTATAATATCCATATGCGGGCTGCATTTACCAGTGCGAGGTTAACTATGTTTTCGAATATTCTGTTGCGAATGGCAATTTGCATACGAATTCTTCGCAATTTTTCCATGTCAATCAATCAAAAGGAATGATCTGTAAAGGAATAACTATTATTCGTAAAGGTCGATCTGAAGTTTCAGCTACGATAAGATCTGATGCTTGGTAATTTAATATAACGAGAAATTAACGTGTTTTGAATATAAGAAGAAAAATAATGTGACCATGATTTCTATTTTAACAATAATAAAGATAATTAAAATATATATTTTTTTAAATCGAAAAATTGACAGAGATAAATATTAAAATTTCTACAAAATAAGGAGAATATATTTACAGACATAAGTTTGGTCCACACACAGATGTCTTAATATATTTCTGCAACGCTAAAAAATTTTAAAAAATTTATATTATTCATTGTTAATTAATTAAAAAAATTAAGCAATGATGGATATTTAACGAGGCAAGAGTTTGAATTAATAATTCTTTTGTTAAATTAAATTACTTTAAATATGAAGAATAATTTTCCAATTGAAATCTTTAGCTTTTTTTGAAACAGTAAAAAGTCTCTATTTTGAAGGAATACATTAAAAAATACATATTTTAATATACAGAAGGAGGTCACTGGAATTAAATACGAAATTTTTTTTGCGAAATATAGAAAAAAAAAAAAAAAAAAAAAAACGAAATGATGGAAGTATATATATAATATATTTTAAAATATAGAACATATTACAAGCACTTTAAATGAAATTGTACACAAATTTTAAGAAAAATGAATAACATTTTATAGTATGTGATATACCTTAATAGTCCATTGCTGCGAACCACTTCTGTTAAGAAGAAAGTTTGTGGCAACACTCAGTGTGTATTCTTGTTGTCAGAATGTAAATGCAAACTTGAAATGTTCTCGTATTAAATGCTTACTATGTGAAATATTCGATTCCTTGTGAAATATTCTTTATCTTGTGAAATATACCTTCAACCATATCAAATTTGCAGTTTGATTCCTCATTGTATTTTTTTTTCTTAATATAAACTGAAAATCTAAAATGAAGCTTCTATGGTTAATATATTTCCTTGCAAAACTATTTTATCGTTTGCGTTACAATATGAATTCGGTACAATTTCTAAAAAAAATAGTTCGAGATTATTGCACATAAAAAGATATTTTCTGTCTGAATCGTCTTCGATCAATGTTAAACCATTGGATATAAATTTAGTTGCGTTTAAAGGAAGAAAAAGGCTTCATCACTAAAATTGTGTATTTAAATTTTTCATACTAGAAGGCAATATTTTTAAGTGCAATTCTACTTTCTGTTCGAATCAATCATTTTCCCCTGTCCTCAAAATGTTCAGCCTTTTGTTTTCTTATAGGAACTTACGTTTTCAAACAGAATTTTAATTTTACGTCTCACAGTAAAAAATTACAAATTTATAGATTTATAGAATGTTTTTAAATTTTAAAAACGCAGTACAATAAACAGAGTGCACAAATATTACGACATTTTCCTTACGGACAAAAATTTCCGAGTTTAAGAGCATTATTTAACGCTAGGTGAAGAAAGACTCAAATTTTAATTTTTGTCTTGATTTTTAATTCTCAGTTCTTTATCTTAATTATCCATCTGAAAAGTTATTCCTCTTTTAATCATTCTGACATCATAAAATTTCTTTAAATAATTTAATGATGGCAATTTTAGGATTTACAAAAATTACCTACCTAAGCATAGTTACCAAAATCTTTGGGGAAAAACAAGACTTTTAGAAGGAGGAATAAAAAAAAGAGCTTTTTTAGCAAAGCATTCTATAATTTGTTGATTTCGAAATCGAACGGGTAAACCCTTAAATTATGCTTGTGTACAGACTTTATTGTCAGAGTTGATTCCAAGAAGTGTTACCTAAATACACTGCGGAAATCTTCTCTCCGTAGGAATGTGGAAAATAACTAGAAAAAGAAGCAAAAAATAAATTTATATAATGAGGAGAATTTTTCCTCATCTACAGCAAATTTTATTTAAAAGAATAAGGATACGGAAATAACAGAGTATTCACAAATTGGTGGATTATTATTTAGGCATGTGGTAAGACAGAAATAATTTTTGATTTACCCCAGTAAATTCCTATTCTTTGAGGATTTCTGTCATATTTGTTTCGAAATTTAATGGGCCCATTAGTACAAAAGGTGGAAAAAACCCATTAAAATGTGACGAAATACATCAAATGTATTAAACAATAGGAAAAACAATTTATTCTCTACGTACATGAAGAAGACTCATCCTACACAATCAAAAATACAAATTTCTATTCAAAATAGAGAAAATTATTGCAAATATTTTTTTAAAATTTGTAGATTTTCTTTTTTTAAAAAAATAAATTACTAGCGAAATTTGAAAATTATATATGGGATAATGGTTAAAACAGAAGTACCACAATTCTACATTTACTAAAGCTCTAGTTAAAATTGTTCTCTTAAGTTGATTGTAATTGCCGTAAAATCCGGCGTATAACGCACACCGGTGTATAACGCACACCTATACTTTCAAGCTAAATTTTTTAATTCTTAGGTATATTCGCCGTATAACGCGCATCCTCTTTTTAACGAAGAAATCTGAAATCTTAGTATGCATTGTTTTTGTTTTGAAATAATTTATTCGAGGTACTATCCCAAACTTTTGAAAAAAATAGTATTCTTCTAGAACTACAACTGTTCTTGTTCATAAGGCAAATTACTTCTTTTAAATAAACAGTGTTTCGATACATCTAGAAGTAAATTTTTTTTATGCCCATCCTTTATGTTATTTTTAAAGCTGTCGTTTTTATACCCGGCGTATAACGCGCACCCTCAATTTTCGATCTTATTTTTTGTGTTCAAAGTGCGCGTTATACGCCGGATTTTACGGTAAATTACATGTTCAATTATCTTAATAATAATGAACGTTGTTATACACTTAAAGAGGAACATTTGCATTTTTTTTAGTCACTTTGTTGTTATGGACTAATTTGTATGATTTCAAATGGTGTCATTTGAAAGCTATACCAGGGCCCAATTCATAATTTTGAACCCAAAACAAAAGGATGCAGTGGTGTAACGGAGAACATTTGGGATCCCGTGAAAAGTCAGGTTTTGGGCTCTCAATTTGGATTTTACAAAGAATACAAGGAGTAGGTACTTGGTGACAGTCAAGCTTTGGTCCCCCCGCAATGTGGAGGTTGCGGGGGGGGGGGGAGTACGTAACGCCACTGGACGTAGATTAAACTTAAAACTGTTGGCGAAGATAGAACTTAAAAAAATACTTCACTTTCTTAACTTCACTGTTAAGTCCCGACAGTTGTTTTGAAGCTCAGTTCCATTTAACTTTCAAAACAGTTATGAATGCTTGGTGAGTAGATTCAAAACTCGTGTCCCGAAAAAGATCTACAGTATAAAGAATATATCTGTTGTTTTTATTGTTGTTAATGCCACCTGAACGTGATCTGTCGTTAGTCGTAGTTTTGAGCACCATACAGGTGGCAGTATAATTTGGCTCGATTATAATACATTTAATACCTCGGAATCTATCTATTAGCTTAGATACTTATAATGCGTGAATTCCATATATCCTAAGCGAAAGTAATACTGAATCAGAATATATCCCAAACAATGACTTTAATACGGATTTTTCTGTTTGTGATGATTATGAAGATATGGAACAAAATTGACAATATAACTTATGTAATGCATGTGGAAAAGCATTTTGTTCCAAGGAAGATTTCAAGCAATTTCACAAAGATTTGTAATTTTAATTCTAATTTTTCTATTTTTCTTTTATAGCCGTAATATATTTTGTAACTTAAATTTTCTAATTTAATACAATCCCAATAAAAGAAAAACTGTCGTGTAGTTTCCCCTATGCTGGTTACACTGGTTGTACACCTAAAGAAGTCATGTATCCTCATGAGGTTACAGTAAGATTTTGCCATATACATAGCATGTATCCACTAATGGCTACATGGAAAGCAAGGGCTTAATAATTTTCATGTTTCTCCTTCCCGTCAATCACATAATTAATCCTTTAAGCAACAACAGCTTCAAAAATTCTTTGTAGATTCACAAGCCAGCGCATCTGAGTTAAGGTACCTGTGACTATACGTTCGGAGCCGTGATTTTAAAAAGGCGCATAAATGGATAATTTTCACGATATTTAGTGTCACTTAGATTAGAATACATGTAAAATTGTTTTAAGGACATTTTGACAAAAAAAAATTATTTAAATACACTGTTTCGGCAAAAAATTAACTTAGAATAACCTTTTTTCAAAATGTTCTCTTTTTGTGAAAAATGCTTCTATTATACTAATATTTTGCCTGTATATAGCTCAGGCCTCTGTACACAGGCTCAACTATGATTTTTGAAAAATTCACATTATATTTTCAGAGTTACAACTCATTGAAATATAATTATCGGCGTTTTTTTCTTAAAATTTCTCCCCTCTGTTATCGTAAAACATGGATAAACTCACTTCTAAGTTATATATTTCAAAAATTCTAGTTGAGTTTCTGTACAGAGGTCTGAGCTATATACAGGCAAAATATTATTATAATAGAAGCATTTTTCACAAAAGGAGAATATTTTGAAAATGGGTCCTTCTATGTTCATTTTTTGTCAAAATATTGTACTTAAATACTTTTTTATTGTAATACTATTCTTAAAACAATTTTATATGCATTTTCTAATCTAAGTGATACTAAATATCATAAATGTTATCCAATTATATACCCTTTTGCAAAATCATGGTTCCGAACGTAGTCGGATACCTTAAATAAGGAAAGTTTAAATAAAAACTACTTAATTTTACATTATAATTTTTTTTCTTTTTTAGAATCACAATTTTGTGGATTACTCTTATGTTATAATAAGCCCAAACTACCAATTATAAGTTCCACTTCATAATTAGTTTAATCATCTTCCGTTCAATATGTCTTTATGTGTCTGCACCTATTTCACCTGTCTAATTACCAAACTAAACATATATCATTAACTATCATTTCCTTCCTGGTACATGCATTACGCAAAAACACAACTAAAATAAAAACTTTCCAAGAAGGAATAACTTTTGACTTATTTGCCCAGTGTCCTTCAAATATCATTTCAAAAAGAGTCCTTCATTTTTTTTAAATCAATTTATTTTTATTCAAACATCCTCTCACTTGTGATGCAAATCCCAAATAATTATCTGTAAGGTCTGCAATATATTTTGTTTAAAAAAAAAGAAGTGAAATGCTGATTTAAACTCAAGTGAGGGTCCTCTTAGAAAGGCAAAATGGACTAATGAGGTCTGGAACCTATTTAATAATAGTTTGAGAGAAGAAATCAGTCAAAACCAGACAGCTGATTGTAGGACATTAGTATGAGGTAAATGCCAAAGAAGATGCTCCTACCACACTTGAGTCATTCGAAGAATACGTGAATCATAAATCAGGAGTTTTTGAAATTTAATTCACCTTATCTGTGCATGATGAAATTGAATAATTAATTATATATAATCATAGAACTTTTTTTTTGCCTAAATATGGTGATTCATATCTTAGGAAGCACGAGCTCCTGTTTTCGTGACCTCAGAGTTATTCTGATAAATGCTATTCAATCCATCTTGTATGAAATGTGTAGTTTGTAATTCGGAATAATTTAAAAATCATTTGATTTGTTTAAATGGGTTTGGATTTGATTTGCTGTATTGAGGTAGTACGTGACTACTATAAACTAACAGGAAAAGATTTAGAAATCTTCGAAGAACATTAATATGACATGGCTGACAATTAAGCAAATACTTCAACTCCATATTTCTATTATGTATTTATAAAGAACTTAGAAATTTAGATGAATTTAATACATAGGGTGTCCGAAAGGTATGGTTGCACTTTCAAAAATGAATTAAGTATCCAACTACTTGCGACAATTTTTTTGAAAAAAAATGTAGTTATGGAGATTTTTTTGTGGTTTTTAGATTTATTTAGTACATTTTAAGAAAAAAGGCTAAAATTAAGAAGAGAAAAATAAATTATTACTGCTAAAATGGGAACAAATGGATAAAAATTGACAAAAAATTACATAAACGGGGCCCACTCTGTACAAATAGTAAATGAACAAATTCTCAATTTTTCAATTTTGATGTATTACTTTGCTATTCCTTTTTGAAATGACCTTCACTATAAGAAGTATTTTAATTTTTACAAAAACTATATATATAGAACACTTTATCTTAGTTGTTATATGAAATTGCTTAGAAAAACAGTGATTATATTCACTTAAGGGACTGTAAATTTTTTGTAATAAAACAGTGATTGATAAGTCTGAAGGTTAAAACACTTCTACTATAATACAAAATATACACAAAAAATGTCAGTTAATTATTTTCAAAATTTTTTTTGAGCAATCGCCGTCTCCGTTTGAGTTTTTCGAAAAAAACACATTTCGAGTAAAAGGTATTTTCAAGTTTGACATCTTCTGTAAAGTTACGGCATCTGCTTTTACTAAAACACTTGTAGTTTTTGTTCTAGCGAATGGAAAATAAAAACCTTGGTATTTTTATAAAGATAATAAGATATCCTATAAAAAAATCACAAAAAATTGTCTATTTTTTTAAAAAAACTTGATTTTAGGGTAGTCGAATACCTTAAAAATAAACAACCCTTTCGATTTTTTATGTTCCATAAATAAAAATTTAAAGTTTCTCTTTAAAGAAAATGCACACAAAATGGTAAAATGTCCTCATTTTTTAACATTATAGTTTCAAAATGGTTTTAACAACAAAAAAAAATTGGGGTTGTAGATCGGTTAATAGAATTTAAATCTGCAACACACATGCGCTGCACAAATCGAGCATACTAGTTTGAAAGTGAGGAAGGTTTTAGATGACAATTTCAACGTGCGATGGAGGCAAAGAGGAAGTCAAAGACCGTGGCCACCTTGATCTTTAGTCATAACACCTTTGGACTTCTTGTGATGATACATAAAAAATATTATTTGAGAATCTGCAATCTGCACTGATGAATTGAATAGTCGACTAACAGCAATCATTCAGAATGTTGATCGTGCAATGCTTCATAGAACATGGCTAGCAATCTTGTATGAACTCGATGTGTTGCTCGCAGTAATAAGTGCACATCTTGAAATCGTGCAATAAAACATTGTAAAAAACTTTAGTGTTTTCTTTATGGAATATAAAAAATCGCAAGTGAATATCTTTGTATGATTATTTATAACCAATATTTTTTTGAAAAAGTAGCCATACTTTTCAGACACCCATTGTATCTCTGAAGCTCTCTTATTTTCATTGCGTCATTTAATATGATTTTCTTCTGTCTCTTCTACGAGTATTATACTTCTTCTAGTCAGCTGAAAGTTTATTTCCTGCTGCTACCTCATGCAGATAGATTAGGAATTGAAGTGAATTGAATCATTTTGTTTTTTTCACATAAAAGTAGTTGAGAGGAGGATTTGCTGGAGAAATTAAAACATAGATATTAAAGGAAAGTGACTATGATTTGAATTCAAGCTACGTGTAAAAGATAACAAACTTCATTTATACAACAGCAGACACTGAATTTAAATTGAGATTCGCCATAATCAGAATTTAATTAAGACATAATATAAATTTGAAACTTACATTTCATAATTTGATTTTGATACTTCCTTTCAATTCAAGAATATTTGGGTCTTATGTTTCCATTAAGGTATCCGACTACGCTCGGAACCATGATTTTGCAAAAGTGTAGAAATGGATAATATTTCTGATGTTTAGTGTCACTTAGATTAGAAAATGTATTTAAAATTGTTTTAAGAATAGTATTACAATAAAAAATGATTTAAGTTCAATATTTTGACAAAAAATGAACATAGAATGACCCATTGTCAAAATATTCTCCTTTTGTAAAAATGATTCTATTATAATAATATTTTGCCTGTATATAGCTCAGATCTCTGTACAAAGGCTCAACAAGAATATTTGAAATATATAACTTAGAAGTGGGTTTATCTATGTTTTACGACAACAGAGGGGAGAAATTTTGAGAAAAAAAACACCGATAATTATTTCAAATGGTTGTAACTCTGAAAATAATTTGAATTTTTTAAAAATCATAGTTGAGCCTCTGTACAGAGGTTTGAGCTATATACAGGCAAAATATTATTTAATAGAAGCATTTTTCACAAAAGAAGAACATTTTGGAAAAGGTTATTCTAAGTTAATTTTTAGCCGAGATATTGTATTTAAATATTTTTTTTTTTTGTCAAAATGTCTTTAAAACAATTTTATACATGTATTCTAATCTAAGTGACACTAATTATCATGGAAATTATCCATTTATGCGCCTTTTTAAAATCACGGTTCTGAACGTAGTCGGATACCTTAAGCACAGTTTTGTTTATAAGTATATTTGAATAAGAAGAGCATCAACTCTTTTTTTTGTACAGTTTTTTAAATAACACTTCTGAAAAACAAGCCTCGTGTTTCTTCTCTACAAACTAATTTACTGCAACACGATTTCGAATTGCTGAATATTAACCCTTTATCTACCGCATTATGATTTACTGCAAAATTTTCATGCAATATTTTTTTTTTTTTGAATCACTATATTGAAAATTAAGTGATATACATTAATAAAATACTCAAGTTTGGTGAATTTAATTTGTTAGAGCTAATTAATTAAATTGGTACTTTAAAGTACCGTTAGTCCACAAAGGTCTCAAATATTCTCGTAACACGAAAAGACCGAATGACCTTTTTAACGCAGTTAAAAATGCTAAATAAACAGAGAACACTAATATTTTACAGCACAAAATATTTATTTTTAAAGATTATTAAATTTTTTAAATTTATTTACTCTTTTTACCCATAAACTTAATTTGATGATACTCAAAGAAACAAATTTTTTTTTTCATTTATACACAGAAATTCATTACACGTAGTGCATTTTGGTTGAGGTTTCGATTGAATGTTTTTTAAAGCACTGCATCGTGGGGTAAGAAATGCTGTGTTTTTAACATGAACTATAGTGCCCCTTGAGTTCAGGCTCTTGATCGTTATCCAAAGAATCTAACACAAATTCCAGCAGATATATATATATATATATAATTTGCTAGGATTTCTTTATCTGAAAAATCATCTGTTAGTACATCATTGAGTTTAGATAGTAGGTTCTATAATAAATCCAAAAAAGTCTCTTGAAGACAGAGTTTCTTTTTTCCAGACATTCTAAGAAAAGGAAATAATAATAATAATAATAATAGCACTTGAAAATCTCCTATTATTGTCAAATCTCAGTTACACATAAAAAAATTTAAATGTTGTTTATTTTTGTAATAGGAATAAATATTTCATTTAATTGTGTGGCAAAAAAAATAAAAAAAACAAGGTCAGATTCAAAGCTCAAAATTTTTTTGAAAACGTTAAAATGAAAGAATAAAAAAGCAAAATAAATAAGTTAAGCTAAAAGAAATGCCAAAAAAGGTATAAGTCTATTGCACTATAGTGATGACTCTACAACACAACAACAACAAAAAAAAACAAGTCACACGGACGAGAAAAAAACAAGCTAAGTTCCTGCTCCAGCACCCAGTGCGCTATAGGTACTTATAAGCACCATAAAGTTATTTAACTGTAAAATTAATTATGTATACTATTAACTTAAAACTAACAGTCAAATCGTTTTCTAAGGTCTTTTTTAACATATAAAAAAATAAGACACTTACCTTTTGACATTAACTACTTTTTCGGAACAAAAACGACACTCTTCGCAATCCGATCAAAATGTCAGCTGAAACTCAACTTCTACTCTAAAACTATTCGCCTTCCCCGCTAAAATACTCATCATAGAACCCAAGCTGCCATATAGCTCGGAAGAGTGGACTTAAAAGAGCATTCCTGCTAAGTATCTATTATTCTATGTAATTTTAAAGTGAGTGGTATTTATAAGTACCGTCTGTAGATAAAGGGTTAAGCGAAAAGATGGCAAAGAATTTCATCGATCAATTCCTAATTTAATTTGTGAATCTGGAAAATTATTTTAACCCGAGCGTAGATTGTGTTCTAATATTCCAACGAGACTGAAGAAACAGCAAATTAAATATGTAAATGCTAAACATTATCTTATTGGATTGAAATATGCTGAATGTAACAGATTTTTCTAGTAGGGACTATAATTTTGACTCCTCTCGTTGTAAACATCTAGATATAAATAGCTCGATTAATGAGAACGACACTTGAGCTGGTACACCATACTCAAAACGTCAACAAACACCACAAGAAGAATGTTTTTGAGCCTCAACATATCTGACGCAAACTAGTTCCTTTGCACGGCGGGTCCTTAGTCACTCCAGAATATGAGCCCCCGACTTGACAAATCTATCACCGGCCTCGAGTTCATCATGATCATCAAGCTACCGAAGCTACACTAAGCTGATGGAAGTTAACCAAAGAAACATTGCTGGACCCTGCATAAAATTAGGTGTTTATTAAATTGCTGTGTATGCCGCTGAAATTGGAGTTATAACAGTAATAATATAGTCTAACATTTCCTTAATCATTAATATATATTATTTTATTAGTGCATGAGAATTAGAGAATTATAGTATACTCTTATTAAGTAAAATAAATTTATCATATTAATATTTTGTTCTAATAACATTGCACATGTATTTGCCTGATATTCTAAATTTGTAAAAAGAGCAGGTATCTCATATAATACGAACGATAGATTCTTAATATTTGACTATATACTACTATTTGTGAAAATTGCGACACGGATAAAAATAAAATTTATTCCATATTTAGTGGATTAAATTAATGATAAAACTTGCTATAAAACAAATAATACTGCGAAAAATTAATATTCTTTCGCAACCGCCACTCGTAGTAAGTACATATCGTTTGTGTTTGTCATGGCATCGAATCTAATCAGATTTTGAATGCTATGCAGAGTAATGGCATTCCGGATTGTCTTCATTTGATGTCAAAGTTCATCCACACTCCTCTGCTCGACGAGCGGTTAGAGAGAATCGTCGATGGATGTAATCGCCAACGCGCTCAAAGGGAGACATATTTGGGAAATGTGTTGGCCTGAAGAAAATTTGTCCACTTCAATAAATTGTGGCCGGGCACTATCTTGCTGGAATACAATTCTAAGAATGTATTGCAAGAGAGGTAGAACCTTGGTTTCCACAACTTCTCTAAGAAGTACCCGCTATTTAGGTTTTCAACAATTTAGATTAAGCTGGATTTCCAACGATATTCAATATTTTGCAAAAGATCAGACTTGACACCAGAAGTTATTTTAGTATGACACTCAATAGAACACTGCAAGAAAAGAGTCTTTGTATTGTCTGACGATCACATATGTCGTTGTTATAGATCTGATTATAACGGGATTCACATCTAAGACAGTGATGGCGAACCTATGACCCGTGGGTCAGACACTGACCCACGCAAACTTTTTAACTGACCCAAGATTGCTAGGCAACCACTTGTTTGCTTACGCGAGGGTTTATAAAGATTTTCTAATTTGTGTGGACTATTTATATTCTATTTGAATTTTTCAAGCCCATTGACACAAATGCAATTTAAATGCTATCAATAACCTTCAGTTTGATCATTACAGTTCCAAACACTGGCGTAGCTAGTCCTAAGTGGACCCCGTATCCAAATTCTTTGGAGGCCCTTTTCGGTGGGCCCTCCTCAATATTTTATGATCCTTTCCTATATATTTTGGGGCCCCCGAAACCTGGGGGGGGGGGAGGTCCGTATCATCGATACGACGGTAGCTACACCGCTGGTTCCAAAGTTACGCAAATGACAAACAACAAATGTATATGAAAGTATGTATTATTTGAAATAAAGCAAAAGTGTTAACAAAATATATCAAATAAAGTATATAATTTTGCTCACATTTTGTTTGATAAACAATCGAAAACTAAATCAAAAATCATATTTAAAGCCCTTTCTTCGGATAAAATGCACTTTAATTAGTTATGTTTGTAAAAAGAGACTTCCATGGCGCCCTTTTTTACCCCTTATAAGCCAATTTAATTTAAAGATGTTTAGTTTTAAAAATACTCTGTTAAAATTTTTTAAACTTAACTCTGGTGCAAATGGGCATTAGTGACCCAGGAGGTAGTACTAAAAAAATATGAACAAAATTTGACCCACGTCTCAAAAAGATTCGCCATCCCTGATCTAAGAGTTCGACTTATTATCAATCGACATGCCATAGGTTGCGTGGGTGAGCAATATGTATCCGTAGGAATTGTTAAGAATTCAGTGTCAAATAAATACTGCACAGAGGAATGCCTTGCACACTGCCCGAAGTTCGACAGCCGTCGACAAACCATCTGGATTCACAATGACACACATGTAAATGGGATTCAATAATGTGCCGGCACAGGAGAGGTTCCGTACGGTCCACAGTTAGACTATGTCTGGTCCATTTTGTCCACTTCTCCGTGGTCCATCTCTTCCTCACACACATCACTGCATAAACTCCTATAATGATTTCTTGATACGGATGTGTCTCCCCTCCTCTGATGTGGGCCTGTGGATACATTCTCAGTTGGCCGAACATCTTGTCAGTACTGTACATTTTTAAGAGAGGTATAGGATACTGGATTTTAATCAGTCATTTACAGTAGTCAAAGGACGATACAGATGTTTCATCGCACCTTTACTGTACTTTGTGAACACACCCTTAAAGTTTAGAGGTTATTTCTCAATAATTTACACAAAAATCTGCTTTGAATTTTCTACTAGTTTCGTTTTGAGTTACTCCTCAATGGTGTAGTAATTTACACAAACAATGTCAGAAATTTGCCAATTTACCATGTATTCCGCTCTTAAGGCTAAAATTCCATACAGAATGCAAAGTTATCTCATATACATCGGTTAACACAGTCTTAGATTATAAGAAATTACCCATTTACAATACAGCATCCTTAAGTATATGGAAACTTTCTATAAATATGCAGTGATTTTTTTTTAATTTTAAAATGCGGATCAGTAATACCCACATCACAAGCAGTAAGTTTTAAAAAAAGAATACATTACAAATATGGAATGTATTTAAGCTGGAAAAATTGGATTCATTCAAACAGAAATGAGTAGTAAAAATAAAATGTAATGTTTTCTGTTTGCTTATGAAATTAGAATACGACATTTATAAGTTTAGACATTAGGATCCAGTGTTCCATTCAACATACAGCAGTTTCTATTATTCCAAAAGAACGGCGCTACGGTGCAGCTGAGATGCAGCGCTGTTGAGGTCGCCGTTAAGGCCGGATCGCTTCTGTGACAGGCTGTGTTGAGACGACATTGGGATGCTCGTAGGCGTGAGTCTTGATAGGTCACAGTAAGTGTCTGGAGGTCGATTGGAGAGAGAGTCCATTGGAGTGTGCTGGGGTATCGCAAAGTGTTGAAGCATGTAGAAATGTCTCTCTAGAGTCTGTGAAGCTTATGTGTTTCCCCTTTTGATGTCTGTTTAAAGGTGGAATGCGTCACGCCCGCAAAAGCGACACGTGAGGCAGAATCATTTCTGTTTGGACGTAGCAGAGGATTCCTTTTCGGCTATTGGTCCTAGTCACCCCTCGCGCGGTGGACTTTGAAGCTGGAGACTGGCGTGAGAACTGCGCCAACCACCTCTCTGTTGGCTGGATAAAGTTTGACTTGCCCCAGAACATAAGCGTCGGTGTGTCCGGTCTGGAATACTTTCCCACTCGAAACTCCATGACCGTTGAGACGTCACTAGTTTCCTAACAGGAAACGGATCCTTCGGTGGAGACCACCACCACAGTCTCTTCAGTGAAATTAAAACTCAAGCTTGTAGACCGACTTGAACATCACCCTCGGCATCATGACAATCGACTACCACAAATTGATTTCTTTGTATTCATTGAAGAAAATATGGACATTTATTTTTAGTGGATATTTTAAAACAAAAAAATATAGTTAAAATATTCTTAAAGAGTTATTAAATATCATGTAAAATTTACATTCTTTTGAAAATATTGTAGACAGTTTTCCTGAAACAAAACCATTTTTCATAGATACTATAATTTTTTAATTTTTATTTTGGTTATTTTATAATGTTAATCATCTTTATACATAAAAATACCCATTTATCGTTATTTATGAAGTGAACCTAAATATTTTCCTTTGTAACTATATGTAATTTTGCGTGATCTCCTATATAATTTTATAATTTCGCTGTTAGTTCATTAAATTTTAATACAGCCGATAGTTTTCTCTCTTTCCCTGTTTTACTTATTGCATTCTAGTTGTGAGTCTCAGCATGACGTGGTAACTATTGTACAACTAATTTAAAATATCTTCAGGTACATGTGTGCTTGTTTTATTTTTTCACACACGAAAGCATTTTCAACAATCTGTAGTTAATCATCTTTTGCAAAATAGTTCACTTTTTTTATGCTTTTTTGTCTTTCTATTGTATTTAAACTGATTCACATTCGACAGATATTACAAACTGTATGTTGAAGCTTCCTACGGAAAGTAATTTGAATAGGTGGGCGGAAGGTAAAAAAAAATCCAACTGATTGGTTTTGTTGGGGCTCCACCCCCATTATTTTCTGAAGGACACGCCTACAACTTTGCTTCCTATTCCAGAGCAAGGTTAAAACTAAATGTAGTTTTTATTCTTCGCTTGCGTTAGTTAATTTTCTTAACCTCTGCAGTTAAAAAGTTAGTGACGTTGAATAATGACAAATATGATGCCTTAGACATTTTAACTGGTGTAATAAGAGCATATATTGAGACCAATTTTAAGGCAAGGCGTGCTATTTGCATATCGATAAATCGTTAAGAATAGTCCATAATTAAAATAAATGATAGGAGTTTATTCAGTAGAAATAGGAGAATTATAACATTTATAATCATACACACAGATCTCTATATATAAGTTTTATGTAAAATGTCAAAGGATATATGGTCCAAGAAAAACGATTTTAACAATGAGAGAAGTAATGGTATATGTTTCTTGAAATTTTAAAATAATCACTAATTATACACAAAATTAAATTTGTGTTTTTATAAATATTGTTTAAGATTTTAAATGAAATTTGAGAGTTTATTACCATATATTGTTTAAAATTTATAATTTTTTTTTCTCCATTACATTTAATTCATGTATCACCGTATATTATTCATGCATCAAATGTATAGAATTAAATTCAGATTTTTCTTTCAAATCTGAAAAGGATTTTCCTCCTTACTTTAATTCACTTATTTTTAGTGCGGACTACTAGTACTATATAGTGCTATTCACTACTAGTGCGGGTGGAGCACGCAGTTAGGATTGGCCCTGAGTGGTTACATGGTACTCAAGGGGTTAAGATTCTGATTCTTCATACAGAAAGAGTTAGGACTCATCATCGAGAATTGCTGTTATAAGTGATTAACCCTGAAAGAAACCTTGAAACTCTTTGCCTTAAGATTTACATTGCTTCCGAAGTTATTGGACCACTTTGCGAGAAACATTTAGCAGACCAGCACTAGTAGCTTCTGATGTGCTCCTTTCCATTCGTCCGATGGCCTTCCGTCTTAAAGAATCAAGTAAACGGGCTCTACTTGAAACATACCACCTATATTTTGAAGCCATACGTTTCAGATGGATAAAAGAATTTTTGAATGACCTAAATTTTAAAGCATTATTGTTTAAGGAAATTTATGCTTTCCTTATAAAGACGTTTTTTTTTCTATAAGCAGAGTGACAGATGCAAAACTTTTAGTATTCATTGTTAAGGTATCCGACTACGTTCGGAACCGTGATTTTGCAAAAGCGTATAAATGTATAATATTTATGATATTTAGTGTCACTTAGATTAGAAAATGTATATAAAATTGTTTTAAGAATATTATTACAATAAAAAATTATTTAAGTACAATATTTCGGCTATAAAAATTAACTTAGAATGACCCATTTTCAAAATCTTCTCCTTTTGTGAAAAATGCTTCTATCACATAATAATATTTTGCCTGTATATAGCCCAGACCTCTGTACAGAGGCTCAACTAGAATTTTTGAAATATATAACTTAGAAGTAGGTTTATCCATGTTTTACGACAACAGAGGGAAGAAATTTTAAGAAAAAAACGCCGATAATTATTTCAATTGGTTGTAATTCTGAAAACAATGTGAATTTTTCAAAAAAAAAAAAAAAAAATTAGACTCTCTGGAGAAGTCTTTACTTTATATAGGCAAAATATTATTATTTTAGAAGCATTTTTCATAAAAGGAGAATGTTTTGAAAATAGATAATTCAAAGTTAATTTTTTGCCAGAATATTGTATTTAAATAATTATTTTTTGTCAAAATGTCCTTAAAATAATTTTATACATGTATTCTA
This sequence comes from Trichonephila inaurata madagascariensis, assembly GCA_019973955.1. Classification (NCBI taxonomy): domain Eukaryota; kingdom Metazoa; phylum Arthropoda; class Arachnida; order Araneae; family Nephilidae; genus Trichonephila; species Trichonephila inaurata. The sequence continues at coordinate 603,263 of BMAV01009700.1, forward strand.
ATCTAAGTGACACTAAATATCATGAAAATTATCCATTTATGCGCTTTTTTAAAATCACGGTTCCAAACGTATTCGGATACCTTCTTAATATGGCGTCTTTTCAAGAACTCAGTTTATTAAAGTTATCCGGGATTTTATAGAACAGCACGATTTGAAATTTATGACATACCTCGACGTTTTTGGGGATGCATTTTTAAAACTTTAGTATTTCCAGAATTGTATCGAATAAGAAAAGTATCTTGTATGAAGATTATTTAGATGTCTTCCATAAAGAATATTATACCACTTTTAATACAAACGTATTTTTGAGTGTATTTCTCAACCACTTAGCTTTCATCGTCATCTACAATATCAAGAAGTGGCCACATTATCCTAATGGTCATGGTTCCAAACTCGTGGCTGTCGTTGTCGAGTATTGAGTTCGAATCCTGATGCGACCTGAAGATCCACAACGTAGTGGGACTGATGTTCGTTAAATCTGTCGTGACTAATAAACATCCTCAAATTAGCATGGTATGGAAAAAAGGAGAATGGGCTGTGTAATTTGGTGGCTCCTTTGATCTGTAATGGACACAATAACTTCTTTCTTTTATTTTAAAATCAAAGGGTTCTTCTGAAAAAATTGTGTAGCATAAGAACAATTTTTTTCCGAGTATGAATGTTAATACACGTTTAAATATCATTCATATTCAATGTTCTATATATTAAATTTCATAGCCACTCAGATAAAAAAATATTTTTATGAAGAGTTTATTTTCATTCGTAGATATTCGTATATGGTACGGAAACTCTTATGTTGTATATTAGTTGGAATACTACTGTAATAACCATTTTATTTACTATTAAACTATTAAATCATCATATAAAACCTTATTTAGTAATGATTCTTTCGCTTTTTCTTTGCTTTTAATGCTATTTTTTATAACTTACGCCATCTAAAGATCGATTCTCTTCTCTCCAAGTAAAGTAATTAGGTCGTGATAAAAAACATAAGAGGAGTCTCCAATCGCGAAACAGATTTTCGCAATAATTTAAACCCACCTCACATCCATGTACATCCTGCCTACCATTTTTTTCAGCACTTAACTTTTTTTACAATCACTTCTCTCGCCAACTCCACTCTTCCGATTCGGAGAAATAAGTCCAAAAAAATCAAAGAAAAGAAGGATAGATTCTTTTCTTCTACTTTTAATGATTTATCGGACCCACTCATTGCGCCTGCCAATCAGCTCTTATCACCGCACACCATCTTACCCCGTAGGTGAACGCACTTTGGAGGCTCCACCCGGCAAATTTGGGCCCTGGCCTAAGGCCCTGGGTGTCGAAGGGCCTAGGCGGAGTTGGCAGGTAGCCGCCTCTTGTAATTTGCGAAGTCCTACTCGCTTATAGGGGCAGTTATGGAGCCTAGATAGGGGATGTAAATAGCTGACATGCCGCTACAGAAAGGGCTAATGGGCTATTTTGATGGGGATGGAGCCAAGGGTAATACGAATTCATTAATACGTTTTGCAGTTAAGGTGTGTTGCATCTGTCGTTTATGGGCTGTTTCTCATTTGTATTAATAACACTGCCATTAATTGCCTCATGGGGACTCATATGGGATGCTGAGACGCAAAACACGAATAGGAAATTCCTGCATCAAATAATTGTCGGTTTTGGTGGTTATACCTTGAGTGGAATTGTTGCAACACAAAAATGATAGTTACAGTGAATGGGTCCACTTGAAAATTTTGTATTTCTTTCGAAGAAAAGCTTTTTACATTGTAATTTATAGTTTAATTCTAACAGTAAATCATATTTTGAATTTAGCTATATTTTATATTAGTGAAAAACATTGTTAAAAGGTATTCGAACACATTCGGAATACTTTATTAAAAATAGCATTCTAAACATTATAAATGCTTTCTTAGAAATAATTATCAATAAATATTAATATTTAGCTATAACAATATTCAAAAATTATCTAAATTATACAAAATTCACAATTATAAGTGGAATGTTAGCAAAATTTTTGAAAAACTTCAAAACAGTTAGATAAAAAAGTTATAAACTTATATCAGTAAAAGTATTACTAAAACAAATTAGATGCCTTTATTTCGATGCATTTTATTTAGAGAATGTACTAAAATGTTAATGTTTTATTAAAATTTAAAAGTTTTAGAGCTGATCGAGTAAATATTAGAAGAAATGTGACATCCCTTATAAGACCATTATTTAAATAACAGACCGTAACTCAAAAAATATTCATACTGTAAGAAATATTTTAGTACATTCTCTAGAAAATAATATAACTATCAAGTACCAAAAGTTTAACAGAAATACATTAATAATATTTTTAGCTATCAGACTCTCTCTCTCTCTTGCCATGATATATTTCAAACAATTTAAATGTCCTCTTCAGGTAGCTTAAAAGCACCCTTCCGGTTTTTTAAATTTTATAAAATTGACTGTAACTTGGCCTCTAGGTAACGTAGAAATGAAACAAAATATGTTTTATAAAGTAAAAAAATAGCTCTTTTCAATAAAATAATAAACAAACAATATGTGCTTTGACCAAATCTGGTCATTTCAACGTGTTTGGATACCTACAATTTATTTTACAAGTTTATTTTTGGAAGAATTCAAATGAGAGCAATCGTTCTAGAAATCTTTATTCAGAAATGTATTATTAATTCGGTTGTTTATGTTATTACTAACTAAAATAATATTGGAAAGCTGTAAACAGATATCATAGAAGAAAGTGAAATAAATTTTATTTATTATTCACTATTAGTCGATTTATACCACTTTTAATCCATTTTTCAATATATGTGATTTGTAGGCCTGTTTATACATTTTTAAAAATAAAATGTCAATTCACGTCATTCTAAGCCATCGCCTCTATATAAGGATACATTTACTGATCACAAATCGCAAATTATGCTGCAACTCTATGCTACAAATGTGGGAAAATATTTGTTTGAACTGATGAGTCCAGATTCATATTAGTACGGATCAATTATGAGCTCGAATATGGTGCAAATTCCATGTAATGGGAATATCCTTCCCATGTTTAAGAGGATACCATTCACTTCTGAGTATCGTTAAAAATCGTCAAGTAGGACTTTAACGGCGTGTGATATCGTCTATTAGAGGTCAATGTTACCGTGACATGTGCTTCCATTTGGGCATCTTCAGATCCAATTAAAGGCCTCATCTTTGAACAGGACATCTTTTCTATAGTTCAATAAACACTGCATAGACATGACTTTAATGATCAAATGACCATGGTCATCTAGGTCACTTTGTCTTAAATCCTCGATAACATCTGGAAAATCATTCCGGGAGTTATTCGACCTTCTGAGCCCCCTCTGATAAATCTTCGTGAAATAGGAGAGATAGTAAAGAGTTTGTGAGTCCGTATGGCTTTGAAATATTTTTGATGACTTAACGAATCCCTACTGAGATAACACCTCCTACATCCAATCAAATGTAAAGATGATGCTACAGGATACTAGATAAGTAATTGTAATTCTGTTGTTATTCAGTGTAAATAACTACATATTGTTGTTAACGAGGTTTGCACTGATGTTGTTGAATAAGAGATCAACAGACATTGTAAAAATAGCAAGTTTTCCTTAATTGAAATGGGCAAGTATGTAGTTGGAAAGATGTCAACAATCGAATCATAACCAAATACATCAAAATTCCATTCATCTTTCTAAGACTACTTTAAACAACCATCTCAATAACTTTATAACAATCTCTAGGACAATCCACAATTCCAACTCATTAAGATCATTTTTAATGGAAATCACAGGTTTTTACCAATGCTCAGCAAGTTATCGAATGCTCTGATTCACTATCTCCTCACTTTCACGTTTCAAATTTCTTTAAAAAAAGTAATGCTTATTTGTATGTATCATGATTCCATCTAAAGAGAAAGTTCTCAACTCAGTTACCCCAGAAATTATTCTCAAAGGGGAATCCGCTACAATATAAATTGCCTATAGCTTAAAATTTCCCCCAAAATTATTTTCTATTTGTTTTTCCACCATATTACTTTATTTTGATTTCCACTTGAATATATAGGATTTTGTGTGTGTGAATCATTTAAACTCTGTTATCTAAATCTCCATAAAATGTATTAGGTAAAAGAGAAATGAAAATAAAACTGTGGATAATTTGTTTAGATTAGAATATTACATCCGAATCTTCATATCTTAAAAATTACTTTTTTTTACAGTGTATTAATCACAAGATAAATATAAGAAAATTCCTTTATTTGATTACCTAATATTTATTACAAAATGAATAGATTTGTATAATTGCACTACAGAGACAGATTTTTTTAAAAAATGAAATATTACATTAATGCTCGCAAGCCACTTCTGGCTTTATTTTATAACATGTACAGGACATTCTTGAAGTTCACATACCAATTATAACCATTATCTGTTGATTAATTGCCAGTGGCCTGCACTCGTAGTGTTCGTTAAGAAGAAGAAATATTCCATTAAGAAGATCACAGCATCGACAACTCCATTTGCAATGGTGATGGGTTACGGCAACTTGGACGATAGGATGGACAGTCCATGTTCCCTAAAGAGTCACGTTTCTGTTTTTCTAATAATTAATTGGAGTCACCATTCAGATGACAGGTCTAATCCCCTGTTTTAAAATTGGTCTAATTTAGGTCATCATGATTTGGGCTGCCACTGGATACTGTAACGATACTTGAAATATGTGCTGTAGCCGATAATAGTCCAATTCTGTCTGTGAAGGTAGTGCCTACTACGTTTTACAAGCAAGAAATGTTCTACCGCACACTACATACATCAGCGAATGTGTTCTATGAAGTGTACAAATGCTTTCCTGACAACCATTCTCCCCTGATCTTTCACCAACCGAACACATCTGGAACCTAATTGGACGCTGCTCACATGCCCTGTGACTGCGGCTTTCAGAAGACAAATTGTGTGCAATTTGTTGACAGGGAATGAAATGACATCCTTCTGTAAAGCTACTCTCGTTTCCTCTCAGATACGGAACCTTAATGTTTTGCTCCGCATATCGCCGTACGCGGGGATATTACAGCCTACTGAAGCTGAAAATATTCTCGTTTTGTGTTACAAATACCATTTCAAAATAAACATTACTTATTGCTCTTTGCTGTCTCTGTTTGTTTGTCGAATTTCTTGTTTTCCAGGTCATTTCTTAGCATTGCATTTTTTAATGTTTCATAGCTTTAATTTAGCAGTGTGTTATATTTTTTCTGTTTATTTGTTGATTATTCATTTTCAACGATTTTCGAAGGTATTCATTGCCTCGTTTCCAAAAAATTGAGCTACTGAAAACATTCGATAATTCCATATATTTGTTACAGTTTCAAACATAATTTTTACAATTTTCTTTTATCTTTCGTATTCATAAAAATACAACAAAAAGGCGTTACTGTTAGATAATAACCGTGGAAAGCCAACTTACTTAGACTACCAAAATCAACTTAATATTCAAAGTAACGAAAACAAAAATTGAATCCCCTTTTTAATCGAAAAATAAAATGAACTTACTTTATAGGCAGTCTTTTTCAGTGCATTGGTATGTAGATGTGATAAGAATACTGGGGGTCCTTGATTTTATGAAGGTTCTATTATAAAAAAACTAAAATTGGTAACAAGAGTATAGAAAAGCAATTAACATATCATTAAAAAATGTACAATTATTTAAAAACACCTCAGAGTTTTTCAAGCACATTTTGAAAAGCTTAGTTGAACTACTACAAAGTAATCTTGTTTTTTAAGAAAAATTAAAGAAAATGAATATAATTTCAGATTTATAATGACCCATTTAGAATAAATTGTGAAGCGCATTTAATTAAAAGATAATAAATAATTTTTACGAAGAAAAAGCATATTTCTATTGTTTTGAGCATTGTTCAAGGTGATGTTTAAGCGATTAAAAAACATATTGACCTTGATTTAAAAATAGTGCCTCACACATTAGTCTGAACAGCCCAAAACAGATAAACTGGATAGCGTTATCGTGTAAAAGTTGCAAACTAGGTTTCCATGTAAGCTTATTGTTTGACAAAGAATTAACAATATTTTCAGAAATTGAATTAATCTCTTAATCTTAATTATTAAAATTACCAAATTAGTTTCTGTTTTTTTTTTTAAATTTATTTATTTGGTTTTTTTAATGTTTAATTATATATTATTATTTTTTAAAACTTTTTTTGTGACTTTATTATTGTAAGATTTAATTTCCTTTAAAATTTGTGTCTAGTTTACTCTTTTAAAATTTATTTAAAAAACAAAACATCCTAAACAAGCTTAGAGATGCAATACCTAAAACCAGTAAAAATATAAAATCTATTTAACTAGTGACAATGAAAAAGTGCATGAAACACTAATTATTGTAAAAAATAATTATTAAAAGCAGATGAGAATTAAAATAATTATATTTAAGTAATCCAACTTTAAATTTGCTTTAATATAATTTTAGTCATTAATTAAATTATAATAATTGATAAGCAAATTAAGAAGTTAACTTTTTATCCCATTTAAACTGCAGTAAATATTATATTTATTAGAAAACATGTTATCTTTTCACTAGTGTAAAAGTGTCTTCAGCTTCTTAACAGGAAAAGATAAACATATGGATATATTAACAGAAGACTGATTTTATTTCATATTTATATGTCAGCCCATATTGTTCCATTCGATAATCTGTATTAGAATCAAGCCTTGAAATGTACGAATTATATATATATAAAACTATAAATAAAATATAATGTGCTAGTTGGTTTTAAATACTATAAAGATATAAATATTATATATAGCGTTTGACCTCTCCGTTGTAACGATAGACGAAAAAATAAAGTAAAATTTCTTAAATAATTTTTATTGTATGATACTAATAAAAAGACTTAACTTCGTAGTAAGATAAAATAATATGTTCCCAAACTGAAACTGCAAAATAAGCTTTGTTCTTTTTTGTTCCACAAATTTCTTTCAAATTGTTTTTAAAAATTAAAATTGCTTCTATTTTCGTAAATATGCTATTCTTACAACTATAACGAAACTAAGTGTCTCAACTTCCATATAAAGCAGAGTATAAAAATATATTTCCCGGAAAAAAATAATTGGTATTTAAGTAATAAAGATAAATGGCTCTCAAAAGTAATAATAAAAATAATAAATAACTTCAGTTTGATATGTTTTACACAACTGACAAATCTGACTTTCCCATGTGTTTCCCTCGACACACCAGCACATCAAAAGAGAAACAATTATCCCAAGTCCTTTCATTAGCCACAATTACGCAGCGCGAGTCCTTTCTGTGTAACAAAGTAACATACCATTTATTCGATAGATTCAAGCCATTCTTGTTATAATAACTTCTCCAAGTGCCTTAAGAGAGTCCATTTCTAGCAATGGTCCTCACCCAACTCATTAGCCGTTAAGTGAGCCAAACTTGAAACACTTCTTTCTTTGATGATTGCACCGCTTTGATGTCAGATTGATGGCTACAAGAAATCATTTGACGATTTGGCGATGACTGACTGACTTCAAATGCAATGGCCGTCCTTGTTGCAAACAGCAATTAGACGGATGGCGACTTATTATTATTATTTTTTTCAACTCAGTGGCAGCATTGACGAAAAGAGGCGATATATAAGTATATGTTTCACATAACTTGCACGTAAGTTGTGGAAATGAGAGAGGAGAGATTGTTGATAAATTGCTTATGAAAGTTTCATTGACAGCACTGCTATTTGTTGCTGGCGTGTCGATTTTTGGAAGTTTCATAAAGTAGGTATGCGTCTGCAGATGGGCGTTGAGGCCAATTATCATTTTCTCTGGGGATGGTAGTTATCACATATTCACCCTCTATGGCACGTTATCAAATCATATTTTATATTCTCACTCTGAATGGTTGTATTTACATTTTTGTAGATGGCAGTTTTTGGACACGTGTTCACTCAAGGTTTTGTTGTTGTAAACAATTAAGGTCATAAAAAAATTTATGTAATAGAAATGAGCATACACAGAACTTTACGAAGAAAAAAAATAAAGCATCTCTTGAAGTATATATTATTAAAAAAGGGCCTTAATTTATTTACCATATGATTGTAATTCTTATTTTTTCCCCTTGAAGCTAATAGTCTGCTTTTTACCTATTCAAGTATTTATCATAAAAAGCGAAATATTTGTAAAAGAACATTTTGAATTGTTCCTCTGCATCATCAAAAATCGTCTGACTAATAATAAAATATATTCGATCTCATTTTGGTTTGCTCACTAAGAACAATTCTTATTTTCTGTTTCATCGATTCTACTTCCACTAATCGATTCTGAAGAGTTCCACTGTTGTACTTGAAAATATGCTAAGAGCGGAAAAATGGAACTTATTTACCTAGCACAAATTATTGAACTATGTACTAAAATGTGATCGAAATGAGAGCTGATGCTGTAAACAGAAGGGGTGGCTGTTTGAATTCCGTTTTTTTCCATTGTTAAAATATTTTTTAATTTTTTTATTACTATCATAATCAATTGAATTTAGCTTGGAATATATTGAATCTGTGATAAGTATAGTTTTCTCAGTCGTGAATTAATTTAGTCACAACATATTTTCATCCCAGTTTGTCAAAGTTGCTTTTTTATTTATCGGAAGCTAAAGCTTACTTTTGTTATTCCTTTTGAATTGAACTTTTATAAATTAATTATTTAAATAAACAAATCGTTTAATTTTTAGCCCAATCTTGTTTGAGTGTCTGACTTCACGAGAACTCTGAAACTAATTATGTTAAATTAAATAAACCTAGACCCCATAAATGCTTTAACGTTTTGTTTAAAAAAATCGTAGATAATTTCTTTTTAATTGTTGCCGGATATTTTTATAATTTTCTTTTTCTTTATGCAAAATAGGAAATTTAGTATCGTGACTCTATTTTTGCTTAATTTATTTTTTGTTATAGATCTTTTAGTATAAATATATTTATTGTATTTTTCACTGTGCTTTTTTATAAGTATATTGACATAATTACACCACAAACATTCATACTACAAAACTCATAATTAAAAATTTGGAGCATTGTGTATTACAATGTTATTTTGTGTGTGTGTGAACAGCAAAAGCTCTACGCAGCAAAAACTCTACAGAAACAATCAAAATGGAACAGAAAGTATTGGATCTAATCAATATAACTGTGCCCATAACAGATCTTCAGGTTGCATGAGGATTAATTTTTATTTTTAGTTTAATTAATTAAAGAAAAATTTCCCACTAGGAAGTTTTTCCTAGGAATATGAAGGAACAACTTATGCCTAAATGTCGAGGGTGGATCCCCCATGCAATACTACTAATAAAAATTTACATATGTACGTAATATTTAAATTCAAGATCAAATTAGTTGCATAGCTGCAATAAGATATTCAAACTTGATTAAAAATATATCTCGAATTTCATTTATTCAATTAATTGCGTTTAAAATTATTTTTAAAAATTCATCTTTCTTTCCAACTTGAAATGAATTGCCCAATCATGATAACTTGTGTTTAAAAAAAATTAGTTTTACATATAAATGGTATCTTACTTAAGTAAGACAATTGTCTGATAGCCTATGCACGATCAATAACAATCGCGATGCGTTTATTGGTGTTTGGGGGTTAGAAGAAAGATCATCCATAATCAGTGCAATTCTAATTTATTGTTATTTCACTTAAATTAACCGCACAGGGTAGGAAATGCACACTTCTACTAAGTATAGAAGCAATGACATGAAAAAAAAAGGATTTTTAATATTTAATTATAATTCATTTCACTTACTCTTGGTATACTTTTGATGTCTATGGTAATTCTAAGTTGCTCGACCTCCACTCGTTATGGTTTAATTCTATCTTATTGACTAAATCGTCAATTAGTAATCTTTGATCATTAAGCAATTACTCGTCGAGTAACTCTCAACTACTTTCCACTAACTACTAACCTCACGTACCTTAAAGCCAATGCTTAAATATAACCCTTCATTTTCATAAAACGGGTCTTCTTCGGGAGAAAGTTTTCAACAGAACAACATTTAAAAGAAAGCAATTTACCCCAAGGGGATTAGTGATAGACCCGTTACAGGCTGCTTAAATTGTCTAGTAAATAAAAAATAAAACTAAAAAATATTAAAAATTTACTATTGATAATTTTAATTAATACTTTTATATATATATATATATAGTTCGTTCTCCAAATTTATAAAGATTACTAAAAATGAAATAAACATATATTCGTTCTCAGCTATTAATCAAATAAGTAGCTAATAGCTATTATTCAGATAACTCTTTAGCAGCTAGTTATTTAGATAGTTCTTGCATATTATAGAGGTCAGAATGTAAAAATGTCGCATGTTATGAATCGTTGGTTTCAATTAAAGCTTCTCTGTAGCTGCACTCAATAGTTATTGGCTAAGTTCCTTAGAATCTTTGTCAGATATCTGATTTTACTTATAATAAAAACTATATTATATGAAATTCAGGTTAAATACACACACACACACAAAATAGAATTTTATGCTTCTTTGTGTTAAAAAAATTGTAGAATCATTAAAAATATATAGAATTAAATACTATATTAGACTTTTAATCAAGTATAAAAAAACGTATTAGTATTTATAATATGAAAAAATATACCTTTTCAAGTGTTTTTATTTTGTGAGAAGATTTAATTTCTTAACAAGTTTGTTAGTTTCAATAAGAAGTGAAATTTTAATAAGAACTTCTTTAACTTCTTAAATTCATTTTTGTGACAAAATAAAAAAAAGCAGCATCAGAAATGTTTGTTCACAATTCCCCTTTCTTTTGATTTAGAGCGTTACGTATGTTTCTTTTTACACAAAATATGAACTAACTACTTGATGCTTTACTTTGTAATTATTGCGCTGGATTCCAAAAGGGTTTAAGAGCTGGCTTCAATTGAATGTAAGACACAACTCTCATATTTTCTCACAGTGAAGCTTTGGCAGAATCAGGACTCGAACCCATGATAAGACTAAATGAGCATGAACTCACGATCATGATTACTCAACTACCGTGTGGCCGAGGTAGCCTAGTGGTTATGGTCACGAACTTGAGGTAAGTCTGTTGCAGGTTCAAGTCCAGTTGTCACTGGAGACCCTATGAGTAGAGAAGGCTTATGTACGTTAAATCTGTCGAGCTTAAAGTCGGCGTGTTGGGGTAGTTTGGAGAGGAACGGGACAGCTCAGGCGTCGTCCTCGTCAGTTTCCCGAGGCTCAAAATTACGAGGCCCTTCACCATTAGCCCTCTAGTTCCTTTACAGTGCGACGTTAATATAACTCTAATTCCGGGGTGGGCATTAAGTAGATCGCGGTCGACAGGTGGACTGCTAAGACATGCTGGGGTGACCTCCTGAGGATTAGCAGTTAGTAAATGTATACCGAAGCATTCAAGATTGGATGAAAGTATCTAAGTATTCTACTGATTATAACTAGGAGCGTAACGTACGCCCCCGCTACTCCCGCATCGGGGGGGGGGGGGGCAAAGCCTATGTTACGTTATGGTTTTACA
>BMAV01009700.1:614923-652764 GCA_019973955.1 Trichonephila inaurata madagascariensis
CCCCCCCCAGCGGGGGGGGGGGGGGCAAAGCCTATGTTACGTTATGGTTTTACAATCCATTGTAAGATCCGGTGGGGCCCGAAACCCGACTTTGCAGGAGGCCCTAATATTCTCCTGTACGCCACTGACTAGGAGCACTAACTTTAGATGAACATGTTTTATTTTTTAATGTATTTTGAATTGTTTCGTAACAAATGCATCATTTGATATTATTATATGTGTGTCTATTATTATTATGTTTGTATCTTGCGTTTTGCTTTAAACGCTGTCTTAAAAGTGTATTTTATTGTAGTTATGTAGATAAGAATATCTTCCGTATTTATTATTAAGTTATATTAAATGTAGACCTTTATCTTATCTCACCACACCTACGCCACTGGGTGGACCGCAACACCATGAAAAAATTAAAGTAGACCGTACAGTGGAAAAGTCTGCCCACCCCTGCTCTAGTTAATTCCACTGCTGTAATTTTGAGATGATCCCTCAACTGGGGAAAAAACTGAATGGGGGATGAAAAAAGATATTTATTTCTAAAAAAAAACTAATAATGTTGGTTTAAGATTGTAAAAGATACAAAAATATGATATTTTATGTATAATGACAAAATATTTTTTTTTTTGACATTGCTAAAAGGATTGCAGAAAAGAAACATATTTAACATAGAATATTGTGATTGTTAACAGTATTTTATTTATTTTTAGTTTAAGAGCTTTCTGTTACCCTACTTATGTATAGTGCCGGACTAAGTTTAATTAAAAGAGAATAAAACAAATCTATAGCTTAAAGCTGCATTCACACTAAGACTGTCAGCGTCGAGCGTTAAGCGTCTAGCCAATCAGAGACTTCATCTCGCCCGAGATCAAGTCTCTGATTGGCTAGACGCTTAACGCTGACAGCCTTGGTGTGAATGCTTAAGATACGTTCTCTCCTAAAGAAAAGCAGGCAAAAATAGCTGCCATCGATTTTTGAAAATTTTTAATTCCATTTTTTGTTTAAAATTTTAAAGCATATTGAATAATAGTTTATATTACTTCAGTGTTTCTCATTTGTGTGTGTGTGGGGGGGGTGGGGTGGGGTGGGCGTGATAACTCTACGAGGGGGGCGCGAGAATATTGAAAAGTTGAAAACAAAAGGTTATTTAAAAAATTATTAATTTACTGAAAGTAAACAAAACAAAATACTTTCTGATATAATAAAATATGAAATACACATTTACACTGATATTATATACACTTATAAATGTATCAGTACTGTACACAATGTACTTTATTATTAATTTAACAATACTAAGATCAAGTTTGATAATTACCAGTAATCCCATGGGCTTGAATTAACATTTATCTTGATAATTTGTACGGTTTATAATTAATCCATTAACTGCCGATTAAAAGTTATGGTATTCGCTCCACAATGCCATCGTTTTCCACATAGATGTGCGTATTTTGATGTGTTTTTTGGGGGGGGGAGAAAAGAAATAAATAAGCAAGATCCTCTGAAATAAGTAAATCCTTCTCAAACACTGTCAAGGTCCTTTCATTGCATTACAAAGCCTTCGGAATAATTTTATGGAAAGAAGTGCACAGAAAAATCATACTTTGGGGCAATTAATGCATTGGCTGAGCGAGACGTTTATATACGTCTATGGCACATAAGAGGTTGAAGTCACATTGTAGTTTAGTGTCAAAGTACAGTATTATTGAATTAAATACATTGTTATTGTATGGAGGGGGAGGGGCGGTGAAAATAATGATTCAATATTGGGTCGCGAACATTGAACGTTTGAGAAGCACTGTATTACTTAAAACCTATATGAGTGGCGGCTAATATGTCAACCTAGAAGCTAATTTTTGTATCAGATACCGAAGAAACTGTATGATAAAAAAGCACTCTTTTTATTTCGCAACAAGTCGATTGCAATGCATTAAAATAGAGAAAAGGTGATCTACTAGGGGCGCACACAAATGGGGGAGGTTCGGGTCGGCCCTCCCAAAGCCCTTGATTTTTTTTTCCTAATTGATTATAATCCTTTGTATATAGTGCGTAAAATTTAATTAAGTATTTGTTATTAATAATTAATTTCATTAACTAATGCTAATTATTTATTCAATAACTAATTTTTTTACTGTTTTTTGTTCCCGAAAATCGACAAAATCAAAAGGAGCATGATGCAAGAATGGTGAACTTTCGACCCCGGACTTCCCCCCTCCCCCCTGAAAAATTCCTGTGTATGCCATTGTGGTCTACTATACAAAAAAGTTGGCCATCCCCTTGCCAGTATTATAAGTAATAATATATTGCTTAAAGCTGACTATTTGTTACAATGTTTGTAGCTATTTGCTACAATGTATAAATTTCATTAAAGTTCCTGAACGATCATATAGTATAATTTTCAAATAAACAAGTACGTGTAATCATTTAGCTCTACTTAATTAATTTCGTTCACGAAACTGACCAGAACTAATACGTGCGACATTTAATCGAAGTTGCACGTCAGTAAAAACGATTAATGAATTCGTTTCACATAAACGCATAGAAAACTTGATAGCATTCGCAACTTGTTACTTAACTGATAACACTTCCTTTCAACTTTTTTTTTTCATTTGTGCCAACGGGAAAAAAACATTTATCTAACACGTAGGCCAAAAATGTATCAACTTGGATGAAAAATTAAATAATTATAATATTTTGTAGCATGGGTAATTTTCAACGATCAGAATCATGCAAATTATATTTGACAGAAACATTTGTTTCAGGGTGCCCTAGGCGCGAGCGATAATTCCCCTCTGGTATCCGATGCTCATAACTAGCCATTTGATAGATATCACCCATAATCGTGCCTTTTAATTTAATTTTTTTAGTATAGAAGACGAGTGGAGATATCAGTTATATACCGAAGGTATAGCTTGAGAGGAATATATAATTTGTTATATAATTTATATGCATAATGCACATACACATAGATTTAAATTATTGGATAGTGAAACTCATCGTACCGAATTGCCGTGCCACATAAATTATTCATCACATTGTACATTCAAGAAATACAGAAGCGTCTGAAATCTGTCTTGATAACGTAATCATTCAAAGGGATAATATTTTAAAGTAATTCTAAGAAACTATATTATTTATTTTTATGAATGTTTTTTCATAACAAAAAAAAAAGAAATTTTATTTTCGGAAGCTATTCACTTTTATCTCGAAAATATGCCACTTTTGCCGAATTTGAAAAAAAAAAGTCTTGAAGTTAAAAGAAATAAGCCCAATTATTATTTAAATAAAATAAAATTATATTATTTAAATAAAGTTAAATTATTACTTGAATGAAGTTAAATTATTTTATTTAAATGAAGTAAAATTAATATTTAAAAAATAGTTGTCTTTGATACTTTATTTCTATAAAGTAAATTCAAACTTAAAAATAATCATAAAATTTATTATTGAAATTCAACATATTTTAGAAGCAAAATATATCAAATATAATATACTTAGAACTTAATGTAACAACTGTAAGAGGTAAATGATCTTGAAAAATAATAAAAGCTTTTTTATTGAAGAATAAACTTGTGATTTCATGATATGTGTAAAATAATTATATGTTCAACTATATGTGGAATATCAGAATTCTGAAAATATTTCTTATGAATAATTATTATTATGTTTATGTGTGTAATATTTTCTCTGAAGAATAATTTTTTTCAATATACACTGAGTGTCTAAATTATTATGATCAACCCTTCAATACAATACTGGACCTTCTTTTGCCCTTAATACTGGATGGTTTCTTCTTGGCTTGAGCTGTATGAATTGTTGGTGGGTACCTTGATGAATTTGCGATCATATCCGATGAATTGCACTTTCCGATGCCTTCGTATTGGATAAAACTGCATCCAGCTGCTAGATGTCCCATTTAATCTTCTCCCACAGATTCTTATTGGATTGAGGTTTGGTGATTGCGCAGGCCAACTGAGTAAGGTATACTTTCTACCATGCTCTTCAAACCCTCTGGGGATAATGCCAACTGTGTAACAGGGAGCATTGTCCTGCAGAAAGTATCCATCTCTGGCAGGGTATTTAATTAATATGAAATGATGTAAATATCCTTGCTTAATACCCTTAATATCCACTTAATACCCTTGGGCATTCAGTCGTTCTTCTATAAGAATCAAACGATCCAGGCAATGCCAAGAAAACATCTCCCAAATTATAATAATACCTCCAATAGCTTGAAGAGTTATGAAAATGCAGATAGAGATCGAGCTTTTATTGCTCTTTTTTTCTTCTATATTTACACCTTGTCCTCTACATCAGTGGTCTCCAACCCCCAGTCCGTGGATCAAATACTACCGGTCCACACAAGAAACATTAAATTATTTCCATTTTATTTACTGTGGTATATTTTTCATGGGTTTAGGCTACTTTTTTATGAAAAAATCACTTTATATTCATTTTTTGGTGTAGGTATATTTTACTCTGAAGGCATGTTTAAATACAATTAAATTAAAATTATTAAATCAAAACAATCAAAATATAAACAATCAACGTCCTCCGCCCTTCAGCGGGCCGCGGTAAAATTATCAAACGTTGACCGGTCCACGGCGATAAAAAGGATGAGGAGCACTGCTCTACATGGTGTAACTGGAAACATAATTCATTGGATTACTGAATCCACACAGTCCGATTCCTGTCTTCCTTTACAAACTGGAGAAGCCTGCTCTTGTTCAAGGCCGACAGTAGAAACTTTCGAACAAGCCGTCGTCTGTCATAGCCAATAAGGTGTGATGTACAGCAAATAGTTCATTCAGAGACGTTCGCAGTTGCTCCTTGATTAAGATTCCTTGAAATTTAAAGTACAGTTTCAATACTGTTGGAATGGACAACTTCCGCAATTCTCTTTTCCGAGCAAAACTTTAGCAGCCTGTGATGACCACAAGGCTTACATTAAGACCCGGTTTTCTGCTTGAGAATCCACTATCTGTCAACATTAATAACTGCTGCTTTCGAACACTTCATTGTGCAGCCGTTTTGCTGATCTGTAGTTCTGAGGCTTCGACAATTTTTTTTCCTATTTCTTCACAAACAACACTGTACAATTAATGCTTCACACAGTTCCTGCATTTCATATCAGTAAGTATATATATATATATATCACTCCCTAGTGTCAACAACGTTAAGTTATAGCTGATCTTCGTAAAAGTGTCAAGTGGTCATTATATTTCGCCACTCAGTGTTGATAATATGAGATTTTATCTATGTAATATCCACCCAATGTATTAATTATATCGTTATATTTATAATTTTTCATTTGAAACGAAAAGGTAACTAAACTAATGAATGAAAAAGAGAGAGAGAGAGAGAGATCGCTAAGTACTCATGTTTGAGAATTGCTGTGGGAACTGATAACATATTTAATCACAGTTGTTTAATAAGGTCTTTGTGGTCGCGGTAGCCTAGTTGTTATGGTCACGAACTTTTGGCCGACGTATTTAGAGTACAACTCCTGGTGCCACTGAAGACCCGTCGCTTAGAGAAGGCTAATGCACGTTAAATGTCTCGAGATCAAAGTCCTTCCGTTGGCGTGATGTGGTATTTGGAGAGGGGGTTCCAGCTGAGATGTCATACCCATCGCTTGACTGAGACTCAAAATGAAGAAACCCGTTGCCACAATAGCTTTCGTGTTGCTTTGCAGAGCGACGTTAATATAACTCTCTAAATGTTAAGATCAACTCAAATTTAAGAAATTAGAAATTAAATCGCTTTGGTCAGTGCAAGCAGTTTTAAACTATACCTTGAGCAAGCCGCTTTAAATATGATAATTGTATGGTTTGTTTTTAAAATTCTAGTTTTAAATCCAGATATTTTTGTTCAATATGTCTTTTTCGGTATAAAAGAGGTGAGGGAAATGAGATAAAAACTGGGAAAAGAAAATTTCATAATTAAAAGAAGTACAAGTCACAGAATCAATTTTAAAATATCCAAGAACGGGAAATAACGAGAAAGTCAATAGTATTGATGATGACAAGTTATAACGAAAACATTTGATTAATTTTTAATGGTATATACCTAGAAAAATTAAATCAAGATTGCAACCGATTATATAAAGCGGAATCATTAAGGTATTCGACTACGTTCGGAACCGTGATTTTGCAAAAGCGTATAAATGGATAATATTTATGATATTTAGTGTCACTTAGATTAGAAAATGTATATAAAATTGTTTTAAGAATATTATTACAGTAAAAAATTATTTAAGTACAATATTTTGACAAAAAATGAACATAGAATGACCAATTTTTCAAATATTCGCCTTTTGTTAAAAAGGCTTCTATTATAATAATATTTTGCCTGTATATATCTCAGACCTCTCTACAGAGACCCAACTAGAATTTTCAAAATATATAACTTAGAAGTGGGTTTATCCATGTTTTACGACAACAGAGGAGAGAAATTTTAAGAAAAAATGCCAATAATTATTTAAATTGGTTGTAACTCTGAAAATAATGTGAATTTTTCAAAAAAAAAAAATAGTTCAGATTCTCTGGAGAAGTCTTTACTTTATATAAGCACACACACACAAAATATTATTATTTTAGAAGCATTTTTTATAAAAGGAGATTTTGAAAAAAGATTATTCTAAGTTAATTTTTTGCAAAAAAATTGTATTTAAATAACTTTTTTTTTTGTCAAAATGTTCTTAAGACAATTTTATACATATATTCTAATCTAAGTGACACTAAATATCATGAAAATTATTCATTTATGCACTTCTTTAAAATCACGATTCCGAACGTAGTCGGATACTTTACAGCGGAATCATTAATGTGAACTCATTCTGAAGAGTTTTTTCTCATTATTTCTCTCTCTCCATTATTTTTTTACTAACATTTGATATTATTGCATGGTTCGAAGTAGATCCCTCTCTTACGTATACCACCAGTTTGAAAATCATAGCTTAGGTCATCGCCTTTTCCAAATTCTCAGTAAACAGAACGGCTGTCACATGTTTACAGAATTGGACTGTATTTTTAATAGGATAGACATCAAATGAAGCGTATCTTCGCACATCGTCGGTTTGTGTACAATAAGCACCCGATATCTCAAGCAATTTCATTGATCATTCCTTCCTTCAGCAAGAACGGAACATTAGTTTGTCACCAAGGACAATACAGCAGCAGTTTGGGAGAAATATTTCACTCACCCTTTCACATACAAATAAGATATTACCATAAATATTCACCCTACTAGACCTTTGCACCCTTGCTTACCACAACCCCCGGGACAACCCCTTTCAAACCTTCCCGCACATCACCCGCATGGTTGAAGAAATATTCTCCCCTTTGTGGTCCTGTTACGCGTTTTGGATAACAGGACCACAATACCACAAAAGTCCTGAACCCTTAGATGAAAGTCCAAGGAGTCCGGTAACACCAAAGCAATTTTTCAATATCTAAACCTCGATCTATCAAGGGTTCCTATTTCACCCAATCCTCAAAACAACTCTTTTAGTTCAATGCTTTGAGGTTCTTTATGACAGAAAACGAGCGTCCCGCACGCAATATTGTATGCAAAATACCATAAAAACGGTCCATTATGAACAGCGAATGAAAAAGCTGTTTTCTGGCGAAGCTTTTGTTCCGTTTCAGACAGGTACGAACTGTGGAGAATTTTCTGTGTGTTCATGGTATAAAGGAAAAGAAGATTTATATTTAAATCAAGATATAGTTAATATAGTTGCAAGAACGGTTGCAATTTTACGTGTACAATTAACAGCTTGTATTTCCCAGCTGGAGGAAGCAGGAAAGTTAGCTATTAGAAAGAGAAAAAAAAATAGAACTTTTTTCCTTTATTTAATATAAATTTAAAAATACAATGAAAGAAAATTCAACAAAAAAGTGAAGAAAATTTCATTTAGGAAATACTATGATAAGCATGTTTTCTCTGTTCACTATACGTCTGGAAGTTCTATCAAATCATTGTTTAAAAATTGACCTAATTATCGCTTAATGTTAAGAAACTCTTTTATTTATTTATTCTAATTTTTTTATATCCCCTGAAGAAAATACGAAAATTTATTCCAATAAGTTTTTTTTCAGTAAAACAATTTTCTTAAAATTTTACAATGAATGTTGATTAAACTTTATTTATTATTAATTCCAATCAATATTAATGTTTCAACACTGAAACTATTTAAAAATGACATTTTTGAAAAACGTTCAGTGTCGCCTTTAACGGTAATAATATGGGGAATTCCAAATTTAGAAATTTTCTTTAAATATAAAAATTATACATTTAAGAAAAGGACCTCTATGTCTCAGTTTAGAGGGAAAAACTCCCTGTTTTGAATATCTATTCAACTTTTTCTTTTAAATATCCTAGTATTATGTGAAATAAACGTTATGAAAAAAAATTCACTTGAAGTGAACTGGTAGCGCTAATTCATGAGGAATTTATTTATTTTGTGTTTGTTACTATAGCAATCTCTTAAAATAAAAAGAAAAATTTACGAATATAGATAATTTATCTTTACTTATCGTACATTCTTGCATCACATATATATTACTGCCTTTTAGTAAATTTCTGTTTCCTCTGCGAGCCTCATTCTATATTTAACAATTAAGATTTTTATTAGAAAAAAAATGTAGTATCTTGCTAATGTTAAGGTATCCGACTACGTTCGGAACCGTTATTTTAAAAAAGCACATAAATGGATAATTTTCATGATATTTAGTGTCATTTAAATTAGAATACATATATAAAATCGTTTTAAAGACATTATGTCAAAAAAAATTATTTAAATACAATATTTTGGCAAAAAATTAACTTAGAATAACCCTCTTTCAAAATATTCTCCTTTTATAAAAAATGCTTCTAAAATAATATTTTGTGTGTGTGTGTGTTTATATAAAGTAAAGACTTCTCCAGAGAGTCTGAACAACTTTTTTTTGAAAAATTCACATTATTTTCCGAGTTACAACCCATTGAAATAATTATCGGCGTTTTTTTCTTAAAATTTCTTCCCTCTGTTGTCGTAAAACATGAATAAACCCACTTCTAAGATATATATTTCAAAAATTCTAGTTGAGCCTCTGTACAGAGGTCTGGGCTATATACAGGCAAAATATTATTATAATAGAATCATTTTTCACAAAAGGAGATCATTTTGAAAAAAAGTTTATTCTAAGTTAATTTTTAGCCGAAATATATATTGTACTTAAATAGTTTTTTTATTGTAATAATATTCTTAAAACAATTTTATATTCGTTTTCTAATATAAGTGACGCTAAATATTATAAATATTATCCATTTATACACTTTTGCAAAATCAGGGTTCCGAACGTAGTCGGATAACTTAAGAGGACGTATTAAGATTATTCTTATTTCCAATTTAAATTTACAGGTGCATAGAACAAAATAGAAATTAATTCTTTTTGGGGGGGAGGGAAAGTTTTTTGTGTGTTTGAGGTTCATTTTTATTTTTATTACCTCATTTAGTTTGCTTTTATTCTCCTCTTTCCCGGTGTTGGGATATGCAAAATATTGAAGGAACAAAGTGAAATGCATCTTCAAGTTTTTGTGTAAGATTTCTTTCAGGAGCAATTGAGAGAAAAGAATTAAAAAGGATAGTTTAGTACAATTGAATTTATACCGATTACGAAATATTGCACTTCATTTACACAGCAGGTGATGCCGAAATTAACTTCAGTTACAAGTCTGGATTTAAATTTAGACGTTATTTAATATATGTTTCAATTTGTACCCAGAGAGAGTTTCTCGTACTTAAATTTAGTATTCCTCTATATTCTTAAGTTTGTATTTGCTTCGGGTATATCTATCAAGCTAAGAGTTCTTTAAATATTTTTGCTCGAATAAAAAGTACTATTTATATATTTTTTTCTGTTTTCTAGATCTGAGTTTTGATCCCTGCATACTTAGTAGTTAAACGAGTAAAAACGTTGAATTCTAAAATTGTCAAGGTTCACTTTGTGGAAATCATGTATGATCGCAATAGCCTAGTGATCATGGTCACGAACTCATTCCCGGTGTCTCATGGTTAAGAATCCTAGTGCCACTGGACCCGCCATGCAGAACTGATGCAAGTTAAATCTGTCGAGGCTTAGATTCCTCTCGTTGGTGTGGTGTGGAAGTTAGGAGAGATGTCGTCCTCGGCACTTTACCGTAATTCAAAAATAAGAAGTACGTCGCCAAAAGCTTTTATGTTACTAAATAGTGCGACGTTTATGAGCTCTTATGGAAATCATAATGATTTAGTCTTTAGACATCTATAGCCCCTGTCATGTTATTATTACTGAAACAGAGATACAGGATAACATATGTTTGAAGTTGAATATTAAAAATAAAAGAACTATAAATATTATATTATTGAAATGTAAATGTTATGCTTTACGTTAGCACATCAAATTTCAGGGCATGAAATAATGAAACACAGCAGCTACAATGATATTATCTGTTCTGTGTGTATTATATTATCTGTTAAAGTTCAAGGATTAATATACATTTTTCTCTCTACCTCTACGGTTACATTAAGTATTTATGATAAATTATCCAGTGTTCGGGTATTTCCAATTTCTTTAGAAAAATAGGATTGCAAAAACGTGCATTTATTTCTCTCATAAATTAAAAAATGCATGAAAATTATATTTTAAGAACAATTTATATTAATACAAATGCTTATCTTTTCTTGCATAAGAATTTTTCAAAACTATCTTTCCCATATCTATTTCACACGCATAGAAATTTATTTACATTAGTGCATACTAATGAAATGTTTTTATCTCAATTAAAATTAAAATTTAACGTAAATATACAATTTTAAAATTCTTTTCATGCAGGACGCAATCTCACTTAGCAGGCTATTTACTTTACTTTGAAATATATTCCTTTCATGCTCAAATTCACTAATATTTGTCAACGTACATGCTACTAGAACTAACTACTCGTTGAAAAATAACATATTTAAATTAACTAACACTTATCAACGTGCATGTTACTAGAACTAACCATTCGAAAACAGTAACTGGAACATATTTTTTTACTGATAAGACCTGTTAGAATTTTAAATGTAATCCTGAAATATATCAGCGTTTTCCTGTCTCTTCACTTTATTTATTAACATAAATTAGAGCATGCGGTTATTCAACTTAAAAATCATGGAATTTTCTTATCTTTTCTAGTTCATTAAAAGCTTAGCATATAATAAACTATGAGAGCGAGAAAAACGTTTTGTTAATGGAATAAATTTAATTTTATCAAGCATCTACGGTGTGTGAGTAATGAACATGAACATTCAGAGTTCTCTAATTTAATGCATAAATTTTCATTTGTTAGAGTTTCTTAGCAAGAACAGAAAGTCTCTGGCTTTTTGCCCACCTGCTTTCTACTAATACCTTTCAGAAGTATTCAAATTTTTTTATTTTAAATAAACTTTTTATTTATTTTGTTTTAATCAAAGCAAATTATTACGTAATAATCAGCTGTAGTTAAACTTTAAATAAATTGTAAGTACTTATAAAATATTGAGTATATTCACAAATCCTTTCTACACGTGTATGAAAAATATAAATTATGTTAATAAATAGCGTGTTGAGAACAAAAAGAAAATAATTTGCTCAGATGAAATTGTGTGCTAACATTAATATATGATACTTTTTATTTGTAATGGGAATATATATATAGCATTGCTCATTTCGTGTAATTATACATGGCTGTATAATTATTAAGCCCAGTGGCTGAGTAGTAGCTTTTCGCGCTTCCACATCACAGGTCAGGTTTTTAAATCCCGGGCTGGCAAGGTCGACTCAGCCTTTCATCCCTTTAGTGAGTACCAGTCTTATTTGGTAACTAATCACTGAGGGTTCCGCGTCAGACTGACCACCTGACCGGAACATCTGTTCATGCACCTTAACACCCAAGGTCACGGAAAATGAGATGGGTACTTTAGACCTTATCCCTCATGGACTGTTGCGCTACCGAGCTTACTGTAGTATAATTAAACGCAATTCTTTTTGTTTGAAATGAAACATTTTTATGTAGTTACAGTTTTATTTATAATACAAAAATCTAAATCTTCAAAATAACTTAGAAAAATTAAGAAAGTTAAGATTTTGAGTTCAACTTTTATCTTATGTATTTCTTTCCTTTCATATCATCTTTTTTTTTTATTTTATTATTTTTTTTTAATAGGATTAATCTTTTAAAGTTTTGCCTTTTTTAAGAAACTGCTTCTTGAAATTGCTAAGCCTTTCAAAATGTTTGCACATTGTTAAAGAGTATATAGGGAATTAATTAGCATATTTAGGTTCATAGAACTTCGATTTTCATGGGAGTGTAAAATTATTGATGTTGTTACAAATTTGCGTAAGAGTATCAATAGTTGTATGTGAGTGGAAAACAGCCAACGACTCCACTTAATTGAATACTAACCAATTTATTAATGGACAAGGACGAACAAACGACTACACTAAGATAAATTGACATGTATACACAAAGAAATATTAAAACATATTAGTTACCGTTATGGAAAAATGCACTAGTTATAAACAAGATTTACATCGCTCCAGAACCGGCTTTCTATAACGGTTCCACAAGTAAGAATTCGGGCAGATAGTCTCTTTGTCTCGGAGACAACGCGCAAGCGAATTCTGAAGTTTTCCAGAAGAATCGATTCCAGAGATTTCTCGATGGTTCCTTGACAATTAAATGTGACTCTAAATCTGTCACCAAGGATAATAAACTCGCCTCCTTGCTCGCATCTTCCAGGGTTGTCATCATCTTATTCAAGTTAATTATAGGAAAAGTACTTTCCCTGTGAAACTCTATTTCCCACAAGCAAAAAATTACTGCAGGGAAAGCAACATACTTCGTGTGCTTCAATATTTTAGAATTGATTTATTTTTCTTATTATTAAATAATTTATTATCTATTGTAACTTTTGAGCACATAAAAAAAATCCCATCTATATTTTTGATATTATTAAAAGGTTAACAGCAATTTTCTTACAAAGGAAATGAAATTTACAGATGAAAGTAATCATATAAAGAGAAGAGTTAATGATAATAATGTAGGAGTAAATACAATAGATACTAGTCTGCAATATTGTCTTTTTCCATTGATTCCAGTTTTTCCTTTTAAAAAATGATACTATTGCTTTATTGATCGCAAATATTGTAGATGCATCTGATAAGAGTTCCGGTTGACCTACAGCCCTTCTATTTCTATTATTTAAGTAATATTTGATTCTTTGTACTTGTGGATCACGAGTGTTGATCTTTTCACAATAATACAGGGTGAGTACAAATGATGGACCCGCTTTTAAAAAATCATGTTATCGAAAATACTGCACATATTACAACAAGTGATGTATGAATCTAAAGAGAAATATACCAATTTTTTTTTATGTTACAAATGTTCGATGTATGACACTCTTGTTACAAGGCATACGTCCAATTTATATTTTACATTTTCTTCCGTAAACCGGATATAATTTCTACAGTTTTATTTAAGTTTTAATTATTCAAAAAAGCATCGAAAATTTTGGATTCAACTAAAAACATTCGGTTAATATCAAAGATAACCGGTATTGCATTTAAATTTGGTGACTGAATACAAAACAATAATATTGAAAATCAGAGGTCAACACAATTAAAATGACATCGTTCAATCTTCCTACAAGCTTTTTTTGTTTGTTTTTCCACGAAAAGAAACAAATCGCGTTTCTAATTGCTTGTCGTTTATCTATCGTTAGTTATAGTTAAAGGGGAAGTTATTAAGCTTTTTCTAAATTAAAAGGCACGTTTACAAGGTAGTAAAACTTGTATTGATAGTAAAGTTGCTAATTAAGTTATATCAATTTCTTTTTCTCACTGATACGCTTAGAATAATTTTTTCGCAATTATATTTTTATCGCACTTTTTTTATTATGCATTTGCAGCTGTTAATTATTTTATTACTGTTTTGCCACTCAATCAAGCTGACAAAAAAAAATTGATAGACTGCATTAAGTATTCTTATTCTCTAGCTGAGAACACACATTTTATTTTTAATACCGGTTAGTGATCAATTGGAGACTTTGATAGTATCTAGTAATATGATTCTTAATTTGTTTGGTTAGCAGGTCTTTTTGAAGATGGAATGAAAAATTTATTATGCCGAAATCGACCAATAATTTGTAATAAATATATCTGTTAAAATATATTTATAATTAACAGTTTTGAAATAAAATTTATTCTTTGATCTCTTTTATGAACATCATTCTTTTCCGAATTCATTCATAAGAATCTTATAATTAATTCGTCAAATTAATCGAAGGAGCCCTAATTTTACTTTCAAAATAATTTCTTTCTCTCCAAAATCGATACAAAAAAGCAAAAGGGTGTTCACAAAAGAAGATATATTATCGATCAGGATTGGAAAAGAACAATCTTTTCCTTGTAATCTTAAATTTATATTATTTAAATATAGTACTGTGTTAAAAAAGTTAAATCTCAAAGCCTATCTTCATTCTTGAGAAGCAAGCACTTTCATTGTTTTCTTCCAGATATTTTAAAACGCGCTCCCTCAAATTCCAGAATCTCACGAATGCACTTCCTTTGGAAAATCAACACACACAATAATGAAGGAGTGTTGTTTACGTTATAATTTTCTATTGTAATTTAATTAAGTATATTTAAAATAAAGTTTGTCTGAGACAACCACTTTTCAGTAAAACAGTAAAAAAATTAGTATTTATTAGTATCTTTTCAAATTTTTTAATTTTTCAATAAGTCTTCTAATGCCACTCTTACAACTTAGCCGTGCCACACTGTGGTACGTATGCCACGGTATGGCTACCCCTGCCATAGGCCTTTTCTAAAGCTGTATGACAATATACATTTTTTTAGTTTTATTCATATAAAAGTCCTTGTAAGATTCACCGTGTAGGGCCGATGCACGTTAAGGTATCCGACTACGATCGGAACTGTGATTTTAAAAAAGCGCATAAATGGATTATTTTCATGATGTTTAGTGTCACTTTGATTCGAATACATGTATAAAATTGTTTTAAGGACACACATTTTGACAAAAAAAAAATTATTTAAATACAATATTTCGGCAAAAAATTAACTTGGAATAACCTTTCAAAATGTTCTCCTTTTGTGAAAAATGCTTCTATTATAATAATATTTTGCCTGTATATAGCTCAGATATCTCTACAGAGGCTCAACTGTGGTTTTTGAAAAATTCCCATTATTTTCAGAGTTACAACCCATTGAAATAACTATCGGCGTTTTTTTCTTAAAATTTCTCCCCTCTGTTGTTGTAAAACATGGATAAACCCACTTCTAAGTTAAATATTTCAAAAATTCTACTTGAGTCTCTGTACAGAGGTCTGAGCTATATACAGGCACAAAAGGAGAATATTTTGAAAATGGGTCATTATATGTTCATTTTTTGTCAAAATATTGTACTTAAATAATTTGTTATTGTTATACTATTCTTAAAATAATTTTATATACCTTTTCTAATCTAAGTGACATTAAATATCATAAATATTATCCATTTATACGCTTTTGCAAAATCACGGTTCCGAACGTAGTCGGATACCTTAAATCTGCCAAAGCTTAATGTCCTCCCGTTGGTGTAGCGGTGTAGTATGATAGGTAGGAGAGGAGGGTTCCAGCTCAGGTGTCTTCATCACTTGACCATTGTTTAGAATTACGAGGTCCGTCGCCAGTAGCCCTTGTATTACTTTATAGTGCTACGTTAATGTAACTCTCACTCACTTATATGAATCCTAGTATTGAACTTCCAATTATATTAAAGACATTCTTAGTGCCATCGCCTCTTAATTTAAAAAGAACTAAACTTGAATTTCTAAAATGGAATTCTATTAATCTATAACGCGCTAATCCCCGCAGTCCCCTTTTTAACGGGTTCTCTTCGGGTCTGATATTAATACTTTAGGACATTGATTCCCATAGTGGTCAATAAGGATCCCCAGGGGTCTATGACGATCTGCAAGGGGTCTACGCCAGTGAAAAAATAAATTGGAGGTCCATGAGGTGAAAATGGGGGTCTTTATAATAGCGGCTCTCATTAAACCAGATGGTGACTCGAATCTTTGAAAAAATTTGATCTAGTGGAAACCAGATTTTACCAATTTAACTGATTTATTTACTAAATTTAGTGAGGTTAATTTATGGTTACTAGGTGGCAGCATTAATTTCATTAAGGCAAGGACCATTTCAGCATTTATTTCTAGAATTAAATTAAAGAAATATAATATTGGATGTTCCGAATTTTCTCAATTTGCCACAGAGATTCTGTCAAGACATTTTAATCTACCTTCAATATTTAAATACCCTTTACTCAGATTTTTAACCCTTTATCTACCGACGGTACTTATAAGTACCACTCATTTTAAAAAATTACACAGAATAATCATTTTTACGAATACTCTGACGATACTTAGAAGGAATATTCTTTTAAATCCACTTTTCCAAGATATATGGCAGCACGGGTTCTATGATAAGTATTTTTGTGGGGAAAGTGAATAGTTTTATAGCAGAAACTGCGTTTTCAGCGGACGGGATTTTCAGCGGATTGCGAAGATTGTCATTTTTGTTCCAAAAAAAATAGTTAATGTCAAAAGGTAAGTGTCTTAGTATTTTTGTATGTTAATACAGTGCTCCGCAACCTTTTTATCGCTGCGGACCGGCCAACGTTTGTTAATTTTACCGCGGCCCGCTGAAGTGAAAACGTTGATAGTTTATATTTTAGACTTTTTTGATTTAATAATTTTAATTCAATTGTATTTAATCGTGGCATTAGAATAAAATATAGCTACACCAAAAAATGAATATAAAGGGATTTAACAAGGAATATAAAGTGATTTTCATAAAAAAGCAGCTCAAATCAAAGAAAACATACCACAGTAAACAATTTAATGTTTCTGGTGCGGCCCGGTACCATTTGATCCACGGACCGGTACCGGTCCGCGGACCGGGGGTTGCGGAACACTGTGTTAATATATGAAAAACTTAGAAAACCGTTTGACTGTTTATTTTACGTGGACAGTGTGCATAATTAATTTTACAGTTGAATATTTTTAATTAATTAATTATCTCTAACGAATTAAATTTCCCAAAGTGGAGTATTTTGTTTATGTATATCCCTTAATTTTCAATGTAGTGATTCAAAAAAAAAATATTGCATGAAGAAAACTGCAGTAAATCATAATGTGGTAGATAAAGAGTTAAATTAGGTCTGAGATTGCTTTTTTTACAGTAATACCACAGTAGACAATGAATTCATACAGTCACATTGAAAAAAAAATGTCATATTAGAATAGGAACTGATCAGAATAGGCCCTAACGATCTTAAAATAAAGTTTAGAAATGGATGTCAGCAATTTTGGCTTTAAAAAGACATTGCTGTTATTTGTTGCAAATTATGGAATATCGGAGAAAGTTTTTAATTGCTTTTTCTAGAAAGAGGGAGTTTCAGTGAGTTTGTCAATCTCAAAAACAAAAAAAAGAAGGGGGGGGGGACTGTATACTTGCTAACAAAGGAGATTTAGGGTTAAACCTAACTAGATTGATATTAAATATTGAAAATTTGTTATTGAAGCACCAGATTCATCCGTCGCTTTAAAAATAATTGTTTGTTGTTCAGTTATTTTGTGTAACAGTTGTTTTATGTGCTAAATTATATATATATATATATATATATAATTTATGGATTATATATATATATATATATAATCCATTTTTATTTTATTTTAATTCATTAACATGTGCTTCTTAGGTTTTAAACGCTATACTTCACTACAGTTAGAAATTTAATTCTTTTAACCCCTTATCTACCGCATTATAATTTACTGCCGTTTTCTTCATGCAATATTTTTTTTCAATCACTACATTGAAAATTAAGGGATATACATAAACAAAATACTCAACTTTGGGAAATTTAATTAGAGCTAATTAATTAATTAAAGATATTCAACTGTAAAATTAATTATGCACACTGACCACGTAAAATAAAGTCAAATGGTTTTATAAGTTCTTCATATTAGCATACAAAAATAATAAGACACTTACCTTTTGACATTAACTATTTTTTCGGAACAAAAAATGACAATCTTCGCAATTCACTGAAAACGCAATTTCTGCTATAAAACTATTCACTTTCCCCGCAAAAATACTCATCATAGAACCCGTGCTGTCATATATCTTGGAAAAGTGTGGATTTAAAAGAATATTCCTTCTAAGTATCGTCAGAGCATTCGTAAAAATGATTATTCTGTGCAATTTTAAAATGAGTGGTACTTATAAGTACCGTCGGTAGATAAAGGGTTAAAGTAAGTAGTAGTACCAGCTATCAAAAAGACATTTAAGTTGATAAATTTGTAAAAATTTAATATTAGGTAAGCAGAGTCTACCCGAAACTGAAAAACATGGCAAGGGGTCTATGAGACAAAAAAAATTGGGGAACCTCGGTTCTAGGAGAAATACTTTTCAGACATTGTTGAACTTTCTGTAAAGGAGCCGTGATTAATGCAAATATTACTATTTAAAGTCAAGTTAATTGAGTTAGAGAGATAAAGAGAAGATAAAAGAGAGGAGAAAGAGAGATAAAAAGGCAAATTAGATATTCAACATGTTGTAGTAAGAATATAGAAAAGTTTATATTAAAATCATCGGTGTTTCTGAGAGAAAGAATGTTAACGTCGCACTATAAAGCTACACATGGGCTATTGGAGATGGACGTCGCAATTTTGAACCATAATCAAGTGAACGAGGACGGCACCTGAGCTGGAACCACCTCTCCTAATTTCCACACCACACCTGTGGTTGCGGTAGCCTAGTGGTCAAGGTAACGGACTCGTGGCTAGCGTGTTATTAGTTCGAGCTCATAACCACTGAAGACTCACCGTGTAGGGAAACCATGCACGTTCTGTGGAAAACTCAAACGTCCTCCGGTTGGTGTGGTAGTTAGGAGAGAGAGGTGCCAGATCACAAGTGTCGTCCCCGTCACTTGGCCATGGTTCAAATTAATGAGATCCGTCACTAAAAGCCCTCGTGTACTGCGACGTTGAAATTCGCTCACCCACTCACTTCTTTCTTTTTTTTTTTTATCACAGATTATCAAATTATCACTAGTTAATTTGTAGTCATAGCTAAAATAAGCTAGAAACTAAAATATTTTGAATACAATTTTGAAATTTTTCGTTCTTGGATTTTATTCAAAGATGGTTTATTTGTTGAAACTTTTCTGTTTTCTTGATTTTTAATAAGGTTAAGGTATAATTAACGATTTCATAAACTCCCCCTTTGAGAGAGAAAATCTTTATCATACCTAAGGGGTTCTGAAATAAACAAAAATATGTGCTATACGATTTGAAATTATCAACAATGCAATCATTTGCTTGTAACATTCATGTTAAATGATAAAAAAAATCCTGTGACTCTGTTCTAAGAAATGGAACGCCGTTTTTGAATGTATATTAAAGATCACTGCTTGTACTCAAGGATGATGCAACACTGACTTTTAAGAGACATGCAAGATAAGGAATACACTTGTTTATTTATATTTAATTGACGATGATCTAATCCAATTTGTTTTATCGCACTAAAGTAGGGGGTCTTCAACCTTTCACACTCCAGAGGCAATTTAATAAATTTACAACGATCCGCGGGTCAAGATAGTCAAAAAAAATATTGTTGTCAGGAAATTTATATAAATAAAGGGAGGTTTGTTTTACAGCTGATTTTAATGGAAGAGATGCTGTTTACAGAGATATGTATATAAATATATATATACGTATATCGGTTTCAAAAACGTTAAATGGAAATCGAATTAAAATATTTTGCAATCCTGTTAAAAATAGGAGCCTACATTTTCCCCCTAAATTTCTGAGTTTTTATGCATTGTCAGATTTTTTATATTTAAAATGCAGTGGATTTTTGAAAAATTCGCCATTTTCAGAAAATTGTATCTAATCTCAAATGCATTTTAAACGTATAATTGAAATGCTTTAAATATCAAGAATAACAGAAAAAATGGCGTTTGTTCGGGAAAAAAAAGCAGACACAGTTATTCTTTTTTTTTTTAAATTGCCTCAAATTTAAATGAGGGGCCACTAAAATGCCATCAGCGAGCCATTTGGGGCCCCTGGGTCACATGTTGAAGACCTCTACACTAAAGTAATGTTTTAATGATAACTTTACATTTCTAGTTCTTTTTTTTTTTTTTTCATTGCGCTTAAGCTTGTGGAAAAGAGTTTAGTATCTGTATGTTTTTGCATATTGTGAAGGGAAATTATTTTGGAACAGATTAGAGAAACAAGTTTTAAATTTAAAAACATTTAGCGAAAGAAGATACGTTAGTTGAAATTAATGTTATTCTAAGCTACAAGAGAGCCATTGATGGCAGACCATTATGGATTAGAACCTCAGAATTTGCTACATAGTTGAATTTACTGAATATCAGGCCATACGACAAGAGGGAATTCAGGATTTAATCCCTGGCCATCCCCAGGGTGTTCTCCATAAAAATTGGGGTATAACAGAGCCAAAATGTACTATCACCTGTATGGTGCTGAAAGCTGCGGTTAATGACAAATGTATTACTAGCCCTTGTTATAAGGAACTTCGTGGGCCTCGATCTGACACCGTCAGTCAGGTGGCATCGCAAACAAAACTACAACATTAATGTCTATTGATACTGATTCCCTTAAAAAATCTTATAATGTTTCTGCATATTTCTTTTAAAAAGGTACACTGAACTTTTTCGAATACCTTTAGAAATTTGAAAGTTCTGTACAATTATTTATTTAATTTATTTTTAACTTTTAAAATGATTGAAGTAACCTTATTTTTTTAGGTGAACAGCACAGAAAAAAGGCTAACTCGAAAACCCGCTAATAATCCATCAATTACAAAATGATAAATATAATTTTTTGAAAAAGTATAAAAGAAGAGAGAGAATGAATGTGTGTGTTCCTCTGTAAAATATAATTTAGAAGAAAAACGCAAACAACTATTATAAATTACACATGTAACATATATCAAATATTTTAAAAGTGATATAATTGTATAAAGATTGATAAAAAAAAAAAATCGAAAAAAATTTTTTGCATTTTTTTTTTTATTTTATACATAAAATTTTTTTTTTCTACAACAAAAAATATCGGTTAATAAAACCCATTACGTTTCCTCTTTATAAGTTATCATTTCCATTTTCCTCCTCATTTTAGTTATTATTATTAAAAAAAAACATTTTCCATAAAAATGAAAAAGAAAAAAATTTAACGTCTCGATGCATTAATCACATCTAAAAAATTCCTCTCACGAACTCACCCCCTTAAATTATTTCATACCCTCACGCACCCATTTTTTTTCAATACGTGGGAGTGGCCATTCCCTTCCTCTGTCCCTTAAAAGAGAAGAAAAAAATGATGGCACCTATCATTCCCCTCCATCCTTCTCACTTCCGTTACATCACTTCCCCCCACCAAAAGAGCATCTCGTGCATCAAATTCCTCCGATCATCGAATGTTGGGCGTCCACCCCTCAAATACCCACGCTTCTGAGGTGATCGACAGCATTAGGGCGGTGACGCCCTTGCTTGGGGCAACCGCTGCCCGCCCTGTTCTCACGAAGAGGCGTTCACCAGGTAATCACCCTCCCCCCCCCTCTTTTGGGTAACTGTCTGTCTTCCTGTCTGCGCCATGAGGGTAATTATGAATAGATATCCTCCCCTTCTCCCTCGACGGATAATATTGATACAAAAAAATAGTAAAAAACAAAAATAAAAGGAAATTGAATTCTTTTAAGATAATTTTTTTTTTGTTTGAGGTCAAATACACTGTTTTTGTATAATATTCTCTTTATTGATTAAATTTTTTTAGCAGTGCACACATATACAGGAAGTTATTTTAGTAAACATGGCGATAGCTAGTTTTAAATAGTTTCTGTGAATTTGATATTAAAAAAGACTAAAAACTTGAAACAAGTATACAAAGTGATTATTGCTCAAAGATACAATGTAAGAATTTAGAAAACATAAAAATAAGATTATATTTCATTTCAGTTTCAACTTCATTTTTTTAAGCTTGAACTCGAAATGAAAAGCTTTTGAAATATTGTGGCATGGTGGTAGGTCATGTATCATCTAGTTCCAGAAATGCGTGATAAGAGACAGATCCAGGAAGCGGGGAAAACATGAATGTGTTTGCACATGACGCAGGGAACATTGTAAAACTTAAGCTGTAAGTTGCCGGACATTATCTTGATAAAACAATGCAACACCACTCTTGGCAAGGAACAGGAGTATATGAAGCTGTACAATATCTTCTATGTACCGCTAGGATACCATTGTGCTAAGACCACTACTTGAAAGGACCTACTATTAAAAAAATATGGATTCCAAAATCATAATCTTTTACTTTTCTAGAACTGTTCCTTTCCACAGCAAGGTTAGAGTTTGGCCCGGACTTTCTACACCAGGACACGATGATCATCCGACCCTAACACGCAGAACGGAAACGTCACGGTAAGCTATTCTATAATTTTCCATGTTCCTTGATTTGACACCATTGCCAGTGAAGAACCCTAATGAGTCGATGTTAAAAGCAAAAATTGGAAAGAATAGTTTAACAAGTGACTAGCAATGGTTTTTATAATGGCGCCTCTACAATACTAGATGATCGGGGCACCATTGGATTCGTCCATGTCTGGTGAATTATTCTTCTGCCCTCTTTAACAGTGTTTTGTCTAGTTCAGGGATGGCGAACCATTGGCACGCGGTACAATATTTTGGGCACTTCACCGATTAAAACGATCAATTACGATTGATTCTTCAATCAAGGAATTTTCAGTGAGATTTTCTCAGTTCAAAGAATTATCAGAATTCCCAAGTTTATTATGTCCCCTGATGTGACATCATTTGATAAACTGAACTTGCCCCAATTCGTTTGGTTGGAAATTGAAGAATTTGAAATGAAACTTATTGATTTCTAGTCTAGTTCAATATGGATTTAAAAATTTATTGAAACAAGGAAAAAGTTAGAATTGATTCAAACAGAAAGATTAACAAGCAATGTAAGTAAAAAGGACAGTAACGAAATTTTGGAAACATTAAATTCGATTACGGATACGTTTAACTGTTTGAAGAAGCAGACTGAAGATAATTTAACCATATTTTCATCGACCTACGCCTACGAGTCATTATTTTCAGAGATGAAGAACGTTAAAAACTCGCTTAGAAACCATTTGGCAGATGACTCCAATTCAGCATGCATTCTGCTAAAAAAGTAACATCTTACCCAATCCTAATATAATTTATTTCTCATCTAATCTGCAACAGCAGAAATCACACTAATGCTACTTTATATGATTTGAATTACACGTTTAACTAAAACATTTACTACTATAAAATGCAAAATGTATTTTTTGTAATAAATAAAGAGTTTTGTCTTGTATTAGTATTTAGTTTAAATTATTTTCCCAATAATCACAAGTCAAATTTATTTGACGGTACGTCTATACCTCATTAAGCATTTCTTTGGAAAAAATGGCACGTTGATCCATAAAGGTTCGCCACCCCTGGTCTAGTTCTTCGTTCACCTGTGTGCATCTTTTGTTGCCTTCTTTATCTGCTAATATTATTGGAACGATTCTAATGGTACACTATACGGCGCGCCCATAACTTTGAGATTTTCATTCAGAGGATATCTTTATCGAAGTCTATCAGATGTTCAAATCGTTGGCTGTGGTATCTAAAACGTGTTATTCATCTTCCACTGCCATCATTCATTTTTGTAGCAGTTAGCGTCTTTTACATTCATGCGACCAGTCTATAAGATGCCGATACTGCCGTTTCAGGATTGCATCACCACTGCTGGATGGGTACGTGTGCATACTCGATCCAATTGTATACCAGCTCAATCTTGAGAATTTTTATTGACCATAAATGAATTTAAAACTCTCTAACAGACAAATTAACATTGTAACTAAGTAGAAATAAGATGCATGTCCAACTATTTAAAGTTCCCATTTATGTTTTAATCTATGTTTGATGTTTTTCTCTATCACCGTCATAACCACATAATTTTAGTCTCCTATGTACACGATCTCAAATTTATTACGATCTTTTCTCGTAGTATAAACTGTCGCTCAGTTCCCATTCGCTTGGAGACGAGCCTTTTAAAGGAAAAGAAATAGGAGATACAGTTTACTGCATAAATTTCGGAGAATGAATGTGCATACGCTGTAAAAAGTAAAATCGAGGGAACTGAAAAAAAATCATACAAAATGATGTAATGAAGTAGGAGTGATTCTTAAAATTCGTTAGTGCAATTTTTTAATGTCACATATCTATTCTAAAATAAAATATAGTCTATGAGAATACCCGGGACATTGATATAACGTTAGATTAATGGCATCTCTTTCTTTTTTATACCAAGATATAATTAATAGACGCTGAGATCAATAGTTTAAAGCAACGATTCTCACATTGTACGGCTCACCACTGGGGGGCGTGATAACCCTTTGTCAGGGGGCGTGATAACCTTATGTGGGGGGCTCGAGCATATCGTAAAGTAGAAAATAAAAGATTATTCAAAAAAATTGATTGCAGAAAAGAAGCAAAACAAAATACATTTAGATAGTAAAAAAATAAAATACACATTTACACTACATAATATACTTATAAATATTTCAGTACTGCACAATGTATTTGATAATTAATTTATCAATACTAAATTAAGAGCAAGTTTGAAATTACTAGTGACTCTCATGGGCTTGTATTGCACAGAAAGATTTTTCAAAAGAAGATTTAATATTAGGAATTACCACTATAAGCTCCTTTTCTATATTTAGCTGAGATCTATATTCTGTGTTCAAATCAGCCAACGCAGAAAATCCAATTTTACAAAGGTAGGATGTTGGAAATGGTGACGGTATATGTATGCTTTCGTTTTCAGCGCAGAAAATTAGAAAGGCCAAATAACACCTTAATTATCCTGTTACTTAAAATATCCATTACTTAAAACTAACGTCCAAAATTTAATACTTATCTTCAGAGGCATCTTAAGACTTCTTCAGGCTCTGGGCCTCCCTGCAAAAGTAGGCCCTGGTCCCTACATAAATGTAGGCCGCACATATGACCCTTAAAAGTAGACAATACATACATAGCATACGTTGTCAAATACTAGAACAAACAATAACCATAAACAAAGAAATATGCATGTTTTACAATCGCACAAACCGGCACGACCGACTGCCGCTTTTTAACTGAATGGTGTATGTGGTAGGCCTAGGCCTATACATGGACGACGATCATCACATGTAGCCAGTTGACACATATCGTCCGAAAATTCCAGTTTATCGGAGAATACAACCGGAAGACCATTTGACCATAGTAGAACCAGTATTAAGGCTGAGTCGAGAACGAGACGAGGCCCCATTGTGGCCCAGGCCCAGTTGGCCCATGCTTTAAGACGTCCCTGCTTATCTTAATAATTTGCACGATTTGTAATTGAGTTCGTAATTGTAGCTTTAGCGTCAAAGTACATCACTATTGCATTCAATGCATTGTTATTGTATGAGGGCTCGATGAAAATTATGGTTGAATATAGGATAGCAAATATTGAAAGTTGGAGAAGCCCCAGTTTAAAGTAATTGGACTTCGACATCCAAAATTTCATGATTTTCTCTGCAGTGCAAAGTAATACAAAGAGCATGAACATTGTGTTTTACTTTAGGGAATAAAAAGGTATACAACTTTATTTTGTTTCATTTTTGGTTAAAAACGGAAAAACCAAAATTCCACCATGTGTTTAACATTCCACACTGATTCTCTGTAAATAAATGATGAAATAACTTGTCTGGAAATGAAACCACGAGCAACAATCCACTCACCATGGTACCTCCAATTATGAGACGGAAGTCTCCACACCTACTGAGTCCCACTCAGCTTGACGTACATCCTCTTTTTCATTCATGATTTAATTCTACGAATAAACAATCAATGGAGACACTCAGCATTTCATTCACAACTTTTCTTTTGCAATGATGGTGTTGTTGATGAAATCAATGACGCAATCATAAAGAAACCGAACTAAACTACTCTTGAAAGCTGATGCATTGTTTTTTTTAATGCTTTTATTTCATATAACTTCCTTTGCTTTTATAAAGTGAGAATTGTAAATTATTTATTTTTAACCCCTCGATCAGGTTACAGAACTTACGTACTTCTCTTAAATTAAAGTAAGACTCTTGGTTCTTAATCTTTTGGAAGTTGAAGAACTCTCAATTCTTGACAAGTGTTTGCGTGAAACACACTTGTAAATATCATTATCTTTAAAGCAAGGGTGACAAAACCTGTTAAAATCAAGGAGGTAGTGAAGGAAAAGACTCCACTCTCAAAAAGGAATACTAGGAGAAGAAAAAAAACTAAACATAGTCGCCGGCAAAAAGTTAAATAGCCAATCACGTTTTTTGATTACAATCCAAAAAGGAAAATTGTTTTTTATTGCATTATTTTTTCTTTTGTTTATCAATTTCTATTTATGTTTTTGACTATTTCGCGGAACGCTTGAAATGGCTTCACGGAGCAGCAGTACCGGATTGAAAAACCGCTGAGTTCTACCAAAGTTTTAGGAATCCTTTTTTCGATGTACGCCTTGGACCAGATCATTTATATCTTTCTCCTCTTTCTTCCTTCTCCTTTTTCTCCGTATGTTCAACATTCTGTCAAAATACCATGTTTCCAAATGGATCTTTCAGAACTTTTTCTAGGACAATCAGGATTTCTATGTTGGTATACAAGTCGGTTGCATCTAAGAAATAAATATTTAGAATGTAATAAACTTTCAAAGTTGCTTCGCAATTTTTCTCTTCCTCCTTCTCCCAAGATCCCTTCGTTATTTAAGAAAATCTTTAATTCTATAATACAAATCGGGTATTTTAATTAAAATGCTCTCGATTTTCTTTGGTGTAATGTGGAAGTTCTGTAGGTCAGGTGTACTTCTTGTCACTTGACAGATATTTTAAATTAAGAAATCCGTCGATAATAACCCTTATTGAGTTTCAAAAGGCGACATTAAGAAACAATCAAATCGAATCCCTGTGCTTTTCTTCTTCTTTAAGCATAAAATGTACATTTAATTTTTATTTTGGAAGGAAGTTT
Organism: Trichonephila inaurata madagascariensis; assembly: GCA_019973955.1. Lineage (NCBI taxonomy): Eukaryota > Metazoa > Arthropoda > Arachnida > Araneae > Nephilidae > Trichonephila > Trichonephila inaurata. The sequence continues at coordinate 642,110 of BMAV01009700.1, forward strand.
ATTGTTGATATTTTGCTCAAAATTGTAAAAAAAAAAAAAAAATATGTGAGCTTGGTAAATATTTATTAAGAACTACTTCACTTGAAATATTCCGTACGAATTTTTGTATACATATAGGGAAAATATATAACAAGAGACAGCCTTCAAATAATAATGAAGTGTACTGAATTTAAGCCCAATAAAATAATTATGTTTTTTTTTTCAAATGATAGTTATTTTATAACTGAAAAACATTAGTAAAAAAGTAAGTAATTATCTCATCGATTCACTCAAAATCTATGTATTTCTTGTATTTTGAAAGAATTGAAATTGAAGCATGTATACTTTCCCCTTAGATACTCAACAACTTGATAATAGGCCTGGTATAAAAATTTATTCAAAGTATAATCTTCATTACTTATTATATATTCATATAATACCCAGAGAGAGAGAGAGAGTTACCCAAGGAAGTATTTAGAGAGTTCATTACTCATTATAAAAGATATGAACGATTTTGCATAAATGCTCAGAACTAAGTAGTAATGCTTAGAATTAAGTTTTTGTATTATGTGTATTAAAAAACTCGTATTTTTTTTAAAAAAAATAATATAATAAATGGCTCTATACCGAAATCATACTCGACAATATTGTGAATAATCTTGTTTATTCTTAAAAACTTATTTTAGAGGCAAAAATGAATGAATAGCATATAACTAACCCTAAGTCAAATCTTGTTAACAAAGAATAATAGCTATTTTTATCACTAGAAAGTCATTCACTAGCCTCTTTGATGTTCAATCCTACAAAACCTTTTTGTGGGTTATATTACATATTTAATTTGAAGAACAGAGCAATTAACTTGAAAAATTGAGCAAAATTAAACTACTTTTGTAAAACAGGAAGCTACAAGAAATGCTTATAAATCAGTATTTTATTCCTCCTTGAGTTATTCCCCCTTAAATTTCATAAATATTTGATGAAATGTATCATTGATGCGTAAGACGATATCTAATAACCGAAAAAACTGTTTCCCTTTCTCAGAATCATTAAGTTCAGATCCTCAACCAAAAAAAAAAAAAAAAAAAAAAACTGATTCAAGTATATTTTTTTTCTTCATGATCCTAATCATTGATTAAATTCAAATGAATGATCTCGGACGTCACCAACTGAAAACCTGCAACCGTATAAAAATAATTGGCTCCGTTCCATCCACGCTCTCCGTCACATTCCTGTGTACCCATTACCACAGCATGATGAATTAGCTTGTTATACGGACATTGAATTGATGAGTGGCACTCTTTTTTCTAACGGAACTGCACACAGAGCTCGATTGTTGAAGAGGAGGATGGCACGTTCGCTTTGAAAGACCGGGACTGTGTACGGATGTCACTCAAAGAGCGGGACAGAGGCCAACCCCCTGCTTTTTTTGAGTTGGGCACGCTTCGCTGCTCCTGGCCTTTTGATGCGCTGGACCCCACGCCGTTGGGATTAGTTCAGGTGGGAGGGTACTCTCACTCACAGGTGTTGTTTGTCTGAACGGTGTTTGACCTCAGTATCGGAAGTTGCAGTGGAATATGTAAAAGAATATGCTTTAGAAATTGGGGGGATGATGTCCTGGGATATAGTCTGAAATAAAGTGTTACCCCTTGTTTGGGGACACCTGTGGGCAGGTGTATTAGTTACCCATTACTTCCAAGAAAGAATTTGAGTTTGAAACTCGATATAGTCATAGAGATGGGTATTCTAAGAGCATTGTTAGAATTGTTCACTTTAAATCTGGAAAGCAGCAGTGTTACTAGAATGAGGACAACCCCTTTCCATCTATTTCTTAGGTGTCATCGCATCGTTCGAAAATTACTCCTTTAAGGACTGACACTTTGTAGTTTGAACACCTTCCCTCTCTTGATTTCCAGAGACTATTGTTTTTCTAATGTGAAGTTTACAAAGGGGAAAAAAAGGCATGAGATAAAAATTATCTAATTCACTGAGGCTTTTTTTGTTTTTTTGTTTTTTGAAAGAGTTATAAGTCGATTTTTAATACCAGTTATAATTTGTCACTTTTTATGTGTGCAGAATACAGAGTCATTTTTATTAAATATTTTGTTGCACGATAATTTTTATTTATTATTATCAAAGTCGTCGGGATATTGTAACGGGTTCTATTCACGATTCTAACTAATCCTCTAGGGAAAATATATTTTAAACGCTGTATAGTTATAAAACCGCTTTCTGTAAAGGAACCACGATTTATGTTCATGTCAGTCTCTATTTAAAATCAAGGGAAGTGGGAGGTCAATAAGAGGTTAGTGATTGCTGTCATGCTGAGAATCTACTGAATTAACCCTCTGGTCGGAACATCAGTTTTTTGCTGCTGTTAGAAACATCCGCCTGACAGACGGATACGCGAATTTTTTTTGAATTTTATTACCTTGTTTTAAATGTCCTTATCACTCATGAAATTGAGTAGAATTTTTAATATTTGTCTTTATGAGGTGCACTATATTAATATATTTTTATCCCAAGAATTGTGACTAGTACTTTTATAAAAACTGATTAGAAGTTATTTATATTCATGTAAAAATAATTAAAAATAATAATACCAAAAACGAAAAAACTATAGGAATATCTGTATGATAGACGGCGATAAATAAGAAAAAATTCACTTATCGTGAAAAAAATCGCCAAGTACCACCACGTGATCCTCTCACTGGGTAGAGTCCAGCTGAAGATGTCAAAGCAGCCCTCCCCAAAAATCACACCACAGCGTTACCTACAGGCATCAAAGCAAATCATCCCCGTCTGAGAGACGGATGTTCCAGTCAGAGGGTTAAAATAGTAATCGTTAAAATGACCTGGGTTGAAGAGGAAGAATCCAATGGGTCAATTCAGGACTTTTAGTATTGCTGTGGATATATTCTAAGTATTGAAATCTTATATAATAGATATTTAAATTAGAATTTGTCTGGAGGCCCTCCCCACTAGATCAAGTTGATTTTAGATGATGATTCGATAGTCATAACAAAAGTGTTTATGTGATCAAAATGTCTCTTTCTTTGGTGCAGGGCGAGAGTTCTCGATAACATTCACAGAAACGATTAAGTAGAGTTTTTGTCATATGGGGATTATTTCATTCTAGTTCATATTTTCAATGTTTCAAAACTCACAGATATTAATCGTAATATAGAAAAATAAATTTTTTTGAATTAATTCATTTTCAATGAACAAAATAAATAATTTGAAAAAGTTGTCATCAAATATTCCATAATTAAAGGATAAATTAACATAAATATTAACTTTTTCAGAGTAGAGCTCATTTATGACTATCCATAATACATAATGCTCGCTTGTTATATCCAACAAAATTATTTTTAGAATCAGCAATTCATCATCTTTTTATCTTCAATGGATCGGTCACGACGTCTCTGTAATATTATATGGGATAATTTTTGCAATGAACTTAATTCGCGAGACACATGACAAATACAATCATGTTTTCAGTCAATCAGTTCGTGCGCCTTTCTGTGGCCAACTTTTGCTTTTTACAGAAATTTCTCTTTAAAAAGGACATATTTATCAATAAAAATAACGTGCATAAGTAAATAAACATGTGTGTGTGTGTGTGTGTGTTTGTGTGTGTGTGTGAGTGTGTTTGTGTGTGTGCTTGTTTAAAAATACTCACATAACTTAATCTATTTTAAATTGTGAAAAACTCTTTAAAGAACCGTAATACTTGAGCTTCTTTACTCAACTCTAAAATTTGAAATTGTATCTGAATTTACGAATACAAGTCTAATGTTAGCTTTAAATTTAATGGAAAACATGTGATTACATTTATCATGTAATCATCATGAATTCAGACAATCTTTCACTTTGTTGTATTAATAAAACTTTAATTTGTGTTCAAAGGTTACAATATAAGGCATATTTTTTTCTTTTAAGAAATAAAATGGTGTGTCTAGATTATAGTTAAAACGATTGATAATTGTTGGAGTAATTGTATTATCACATAATGCTTTAATCATATTAAATTGCATTGATTCTGGTTTCCTTTTTAGTCCTTCGTGAGCACGGTATCCAAGTGGTCATGGTCATAAACTCGTGATCGGCATTGTCGAGCAGGGACGTCTTAAGGCATGGGCCAACTGGCCCCGGGACCAGGGCCTCACCCTTGGAAGGCCTCGTTTCTTTCAGACTCATTCAAGATCATAATCTGAATATTTTTAATATTCGAATATTATTCCGGTGCATATTTTCCGAAAAACAGGAAATTTTAAACTACATGCCAACTGGAAACAGCTTCATGACCATTACGTGATGACCATTGTCCATACCTAGACTTAGGCCTTATATCATAAGAGATCAGTCATATTATTTAGTCGAAATGCTGCCATTGGTTCTAGCTGGTTTGTACCTAGGTGTGGGAGATTGTGAGCCATGAACATTTATTTGTTTCAAATTATCATTTGTATGAGTATTTGGCAATGCATTCTGTATATTGTCTACTTTAAAGGTCACAGATAGGGCCTACTATTTATAGGGGTCCAGGACCTCAAAAAATCTTAAGATGACTCTGGGTCTAGGGCCTCAAAAAGTCTAAAGACGTTCCTGTTGTCGAGTCACGCATTCAAATCCTGATGCCACTGAAGACCTAATGTTTAGTGGGGCTGATACACGTTAAATCTGTCGTGCCTCAAAGCCCTTACGTTGTCGTGTTGGGATAGCTAAAAGAAAGTTGCTAGCTCTTGTGCCGTCTTCATCACTTGACCGTGGTTCAAAATTACGAGGTCCGTCGACAATGGACTAAATTCATGTGACATCATTAGTCACATGATAACTGAACCACGTGTTTTTGGCCAATCAGTTTATAAATCATAATGATATCATAAATATAATCACGCGTTTCCAGCCAATTAGTTCATGTGCTGCACTATTGCCACCTTTTGCTTTTTGCAAGAACTTACTTTTAGAAAGTACATATTTGTCAACTATATAGCAATGCACATAGTTAAACAAAATGTACTTAATTTAAAAGTATTCGTATAATGTAAGTATTTTTTTTAAAATTTGAAAACTGTTTGAAGAATTTTAACACGTGAACTCTTTACCCAATCATATCAAATTTTAAGTGTTATCTAAACTTTACAAGTTGAACAACTTAGTATGTCAATTTTTATTCCATGGGAAACACGTGATTGCCGTTGTCATGTGACCATCATGAATTTAGTCCATGGCTCTCTCGTTGCCTCAGGTTGTGATGTTAAAAAACAATCACACTCTCCTAAAAATATTTCAAAAAAATAATAAAAGTTTATTAATTCTTTGAAGAGTTTTACTGGATATTCACATTTCATTAGTGAACCATTTTATTGATGTACATTGTGTGGTTTACTCCTAAATGTTTCAAAAGATTTCTTTTCAAACGATGTTATAAAACCAATGTTATTACTTCCTTGTCGAAGGCACAGAACGTAATCTAATACCTTTATCTTCTTTCACATGGGTGTAATTCAGTTTTGTGGCAAGTATCAAACATTTACGCTTTAGTTATATCTTAGGCGCATCTCTTTCACCAGTTCGCATGTGTTAGGTGGGTGTGCTGGCATCTCTGTTCCGTTATAAGGATTCACTTTTGTCGGGAATTCACTGCGTGTGCAAAAGCAATCCGGATCTCTGTGAGATTTGGGTAGAGAAAGAACCACCCTTTTAGCTCATTCATTCAACTTTTTGGAAATTTTCGGAGCATCGCCCTTTGACTTCTTTCGTTCCACCTAGTCGTTTTTTCTCATCAGAAGCAGAAAAATTAATTTTAAGCGAAATAAAAGACGTCGAGGTTCGTGGTTTTTTTTCAATTTTCTCTCTACACAGTTTCCTTTTAAATTATTCACTTTAAGAAAGACAATAGCATTTGAAAAATATATAAATAAGCTATAATTTCAAGGCTGTTAAATAGTAATTATTGATAATAATTTCAAGGCTGTATTAAATAATAAATAAAGGTTGTTTTCGTCGAATGTTAAGAAATAGGACCACACCTCGACCTTATATATTTAGAAAATTTCGAAAAAAGAAAAACTAACTTGTTTTTAATCAATATGAATGAAGTAATCGATGTGAGTTTGTATCAAAAATTTCACCGATCAAAAAACGATAAGAAATGTAGAAAAGATAAAGCATTAAAGGCCATCTTTGCCTAATATTAATGGATGGTAGCATAAAACATAGAAAAAGTTAAACTCAAAATTTTTTTGGAAAAAAAATATGCGCAATTGCAATTAAACAAAAATTTGTAGCAAAAATCGGTCAAATTGGACATTTCTTCGGTCATCTACAAGTAGTATCTTCTTTATGTTAAGAACTTAAGTCTTTTTCCGTGACTTTCAAAAGAATACATTGTGAAACTTAATTTATTTTCTTTCCTGTTCATTTAAAGAACTCATGCGTCAAATTCTTGATTTTATGCCATCATATTTGTAAAGATTTCATAGAAACATTATTTTGAATTATAAAGGGATATGAACAATATTAACCTCTTACGTACCATGTAACCACTAGTGGATATATGCTATGTATAGGGCAAAATAATCCTATAGTAACCTCATGAGGATACATAGATTATTTAGGTGTAAAGCCACAGGAAACATTAGAAGGTGAATTTTCTTTTATTGGGACAATAAAATTACAAGAGTTTGTTACATAATATCTTGGTTACAAAAATTTGAAAAAATCGGAAAATTAGAAGTAAAATTAACCTTTGTGATACTGTTCGAAATGTTACTTGGAACAAAAAGCTTTTCCACTTGCGTTACATAAGTGTGACATTTTTGTTCTACTTATTCATCTTCTTCATTACAAATAGAAAAATCCGTATCAGAGTCACTGTCGTATTCATCAGTTTCCGGCAAATATTCTCATTTAGTATCACTTCCTTTGAAATCCAACGATGACTATGAGAAGTCAAACAAAGCACAAACGAGCGTGTGCCTTTGCCAGCCTCCAAAGAAACAATAAAATGTGCGTCGTAACGTCAAAATCAGTATCCCTGGAAATCCTAGATTTCTGGGGATATTAGAAAGCGCAGTCTGGTACGCAAGAGGTTAAATTTGCCAATAACTCTCATATAGCTTCGTACGTTAATAAACATTATGTACGTTATAATAAATATTTTTTTAAAAAAATAATTAACATAATTAATAAGCATGATCTTAAACAATTAATAATTAGCGATCAGAGAAAAGAAAGCACAATCTGATACGAAAAAAATTAAAAAACGTGTACAGAAACGCCAAAATTTTTCAATAATGGAGAAAATTATGAATAGTTTCCAAACAACTTTTGAGTATTGAACAAAATTATGTACCCAAAAAAATTATTATTAAATGTAATAAATATTTTAACAAAAAAACAACAAATTTTTGCTTTTTATTTCGAAATTTATTCCTACTTTTCCTTCGTATCCCTTAAAAGGATAGGAACCAAATTTTGGAGCCCCATATCTCTAAGCAGAAAAATATTTCTATAATAATATGAATTTTAATTTCATCTAATAAACATTAATGTCTATTTTAATGTTTTATTTATTTCTATTGCAATCAGTCATAATTATTTCATGTTTTATCTTCTTAACTGTAATTAAAAAGGGATATTTAATTTTGCAAGTAAAAAATTTCGTTTCTTTTGAATACTTTTACACTTAAGATTCAGCGTAACGCAATACGATACCATGTGTCCTAAACACGTTGTGTAAAAAATAGTCCTGGAACAATTTGTATTCTGAATTAACTTCCTTTAAATTACTAATAGATGTGTTTATTAAAGTGGGTTAAAAGGATACAGTATGATTCAATTGACAAAAATTAGAAAAAAAATCAAATATAATTTTTTTAGCCTAAATCATCCTTTGTATATTTTACTATAATCTCACAAAGTTTGTAAACTCCAAGTTTAAAAAACGTAGATTTATGTTAATTTTTATGTTCGTTTTTATTCATATCTCAATGACAAAAAAATTTAACTGATTTACTCAGAAAGATAAAAAATAAAAACTTGTCTGTCTTTATTTAATATGCTACGGCTTTTTTTCTATTGTGCTAAATACTTTGATATTTTTTCTAACTATTGATAATAATATATGTAACAAAAGTTGGTATGCATTTTAGAATCAAAGCAAGACTTATTTTTTTTAAAAATAATTAAATTTAGAATTCATTCATTTTTTAAGGAATTTTCAATAAGCATTCATACAAATATATGTTTTACGAATATCAACCATATTATCACAGAACCTATACCAACTTTTGTTATACATAGTTTGATGTAATTTTAAATCAAATTTCATGTGTATACTTCAATTTTTGTAGAATGTAGCATTTTAAAATCGCTTAATAAATTTTGTTGTTTCCTTAAAAAACTAAACGGTTAGCTTTTTATGGTATTTTGAGCCTAAAATTTGTGCATACACATAGGGAGAAACCAAAAAATTTTGTTGTTGTTGATTACTAATTTTGAAAATCTTTAAATTAAAAAAATTTGTGTAAAGCGTACCATAATAAAAAGAAATTTTGAGTATTAAAATTTTGCAAATTAAAGATTTGCAAAAAAAAAAGGAGGGAATAATCAATCAAAACACATCATCAATTTATTCAGAAAATATAATTCTTGAAAATATTTCTTACACTAATTAAATGTCCACTTGAATATCATTTTCTGGTAGATTTTTTGAAAAAATTAAACCTATTTCTGAGAATTTTTTTCTTTCTTTTACATCCAGAATCATTGTATCATAATTGATTTACCTTTGAGATATTAACAGATTTTCTTCTCTTATCCCCCAAAATTTACAAAACTTAATAATCTTGCTTGTTAGTTGATAAATTGATGGTTAGGAATTCGATTTTGTTTCTATTCTGTGGTATCAACTAATATCTTCTTGTAACGGGTCACTTAACCGCATCTCGAAATTTCGAGATCTGTCGCCAATAGATATCGCATTGCTTTAGAGCAGGGGTCGGCAACCTTTCAGCTAAGATATGTGAGATTACTCTACCAATATCGATTCAAGAGTACCACACAGTAGGACATTTTTCAAACAATTCGATTCTCGCGATATTGCATGCAGATTTAAAGAATAGAGGTCAATAATATAGGTTTACAGTTTTATTATGTATTAATTTTGCATCATTTAAACATATTTTTTAACATAAAAAAAACAACATGAAATATAACCATTTCTTCAACAAAAATTAAAATTGTACATATATTATGCATTTTTAAGGTATCCGACTACGCGTTCGGAACTGTGATTTTATAAAAAGCGTATAAATGTATAATTTTCATGATATTTAGTGTTACTTAGATTAGAATACATGTATAAAATTATTTTAAGGATATTTTGACAAAAAAAATTTATTTAAATACAATATTTAGACAAAAAATTAACTTAGAATAACCTTTTTTTCAAAATGTTCTCCTTTTATAAAAAATGCTTCTAAATTAATAATATTTTGTGTGCTTAGTTAAAGTAAAGGCTTCTCCAGAAAGTCTGAACTATTTTTTTGAAAACCACATTATTTTCAGAGTTACAACCGATTGAAATAATTATCGGCGTTTTTTTCTTAAAATTTCTCTCCTCTGCTGTCTTAAAACATGGATAACCCACTTCTGAATTATATATTTCAAAAATTCTAGTTGAGCCTCTGTACAGAGATCTGAGCTAAATAAAGGCAAAATATGATTATAATAGAAGCATTTTTTACAAAAGTAGAATATTTTGAAAATTAATCATTCTATGTTCATTTTTTGTCAAAATATTGTACTTAAATAATTTTTTATGGTAATAATATTCTTAAAACAATTTTATATACATTTTCTAATCTAAGTGACACTAAATGTCATAAATATTATCCATTTATACGCTCTTGAAAAATCACGGTTTCGAACGGAGTCGGATACCTTAAACATATTTATTAAAATAAGAAATAGACAACATAAAGTATAAATATTTTCCTTCAATATAGTTTTATAAAAAGATAAATCAAATTTTTTAATGTCAACATAGTGCTTTCGCCGCTTTACATTCTTATCGCAAAACAGGGGTATAATGCGTGACTTTCAATTTGACAGAATTCTGAGCATTCAGTTTTAAAACAATTTCTCTGCGAAATTTCTCTTCTATTGTTCATATGAAGAAAGATATCTTACTTAGATATGTAGAACCAAAAACGGAGAGCAGAGTGCATACAATTTTCTTAGCTGTAAATTTTTCTTTAGAGTTATCTTTCATATATTTTCGTACTTCCATAAATATCCACAATTCTAAAGATGTTTGTCAAATAAGATCTATATTACAAATTTATCAACTTCCTTCCACTAAAAATTGAAAAAATTGTGAAGTAGTGTAGAGTGCTCCTAAGAATTGTACCGTGTGCTATAAGTTGCCGACCCCTGCTTTAGAGTATAATTTTTTTAAAAAACAACAACTATTTCTTGAAGATTATTTTTCTTTATGACATACTGAATTTTCTTTTTGTTGATAAAATGAATATTAAGAATCAAACTGGACCCGTCTAATGATTTTTGTTATGTCTTCAAACATTTTCCGAGAAATCTAGACTCCCTTCTAATCATTTCGGGAAACATTCTGAGTTGACCCAAATACTGTTTATTCATCCAGGGTTAAG
>BMAV01009700.1:664479-685072 GCA_019973955.1 Trichonephila inaurata madagascariensis
CAATATTAATTCAAACTTTAATTTTTTTTAATGTTTTGCTTAAATCTTAATTACGTATACTATTGTACTAAATCCAATCCCCTTTAATTTCCAACATTAAAAGGATTAAACCTGTGACGGTTTTATCCACGATCCTTCAACTAATCCTCTTGGGGAATCTTTAGGCTATCCACACACAATTCGCGTTATTCACAACCATTCCTTCGGAATAAGAAAATCGTGATATTCAAATTAACTTACTATACCTAGTCGAAGTTTTCTAGCTAGAATAGAGAGTAGGAGAGGAGATAATCCGAATCAGGTGAGATTGTTACTGACAGGTATAATATTAGAATTATTGTGATTAAAGACTTATTAGGAGGAAGCTTTAAAGTGATGATTGCTCACTGAGATTAAATTGATATTAGATTAAATCGGATGATAGATTAGATTCGATATAAAGTAAGGATCGAGTTTGATAGTCTCCTAATCTTTCGTGTATTACCGTCATTGTTCCACTTTCGCAGTTAGCACCGTTACATTCTCTTACTATTATTAATTGAATTTGTGTCGTTTTATTGTGTGATAAATAAATAGATTGATTGGATCATGGCGAATGTTTCTTCCCTACCTCCCACATATCTAGGTGCCCGAGAGAAGTGACAACCTCTCACGAACCCAGTGTCTTGACGATTCTTTTCCTATTCCTAGAAAAAGATTGTATTGAGAGCTTATCTGTGCCTTTTTCGGTGACTAACTGTCACCAAGCTTTTCTTCAAAGTCATCAACGCTATTTCTAAAAATATAACTAATATAACACTTCATTTAGTCATTAGTTTATAACATCTCTATTACTCACCCCCACTGAAATTACCAGTCTTACAGAATGTGGAGATCCTTCTCTCTCTCTCTCTTTTTTCAAATTGTTCTTATGGAAAATATACATGCAATAATTCTTGGTAATAATAGAATATGGTTATTCTTAGTGTATTCACCTTGACAGATGACATTATAGTTAAATTATAGTTCTGATATAGACGTAAAACGGGATCATGGGGAAATTTAACTTGGCTTGAAAATTTTTCCAAAACATCGTGTGGAAATTAGCAGAAGGAGGCAATTCAGAAGGGGTCTTCAGTAAGATTCTTAGTTACTAAATCCATAGGCAATTGTCCTCATAAAGCTCTCTTGATTTAACTCAAAAAAGAAAAAAAGAAGAATCAAAGAATCTTGTTAATGTGTTTTTAATATATTTTTGTTTCATCACTTTCTTTCTTGTCCTTTTATTTTTATATAAGCAGTAAAATCTTGAATATGTACTTGGCTATTATAATCGATTTTTTTCACAAAAAGCTCGAGCATCCTTTCTTTAGATCAATTTATATGTGAGTTATAGAGGTATTGTTCCCATATGTTTTCTTATACCTTTGTGCTTTTATTTGCTCAAATAAATCAAATATTTAAAAATCATCTAAAATTCAGACATTCAGGGAATTATATCATATTTTCTCCTTTAAAAAAAAACATATATCACAATTCTTTTAAAACTCTGACAGAATTTCCCTATAAAACCTTTTATCCTAAATTATTGTAAATGATGCACTCCTTTCTCAGTAAGAACTCAATTTAGCGTCTGACCTTCACTAAATCAACCAAAACGGAAAAAAAGAATTCTAGTGAAGCATGATATCGAATCACTTCTTTGTCCTGATAACTGCATGTGTGTGTCCTCTCTTACTCAACACCGCGTGTGTCATCCGACCACCCTGAGTCGCGGGAGGGGTTATGAAATTGAGTCCCAGACACGTGCGCTGGACTCGTCTACGGACACCACCCACGTTTTTTCCTTGTTCAAAGAGTTATCTTTTGCGGCAACAAAAGAGAATTATTATCAACGGGAAGAGATCTAAAGCAATAACTTTCCTTGCTGTCGGAAAAAAAGCAAATTGAAGTAATCACTCAGACAGTACCTTTATCGAAATGTTCTGCACCTGAATCATCTTTAATTTTAGACTAACACGCACGTGCAATGATGTAATTAAGCTTTCTAACCTTGAGAGAAAGAGAGAGAGTGATAAAAAAATTCAAATCTGGTCATATGATACTTGTATTAGATCAAATGTATTCTTTCGCTTTATGAAACAAAACATTTCTGTAATTCACTGCTGCGACAAATTAATCTCCTGTTTATTTACTGAAATCATATCGCCCAACAATTGTATTATGAGCTGTTTTCTATGAATCTCGAAATTTCGAGTCACCGTCTGATAAAGCGAGAGTCATCTGAGTTGATATTTTAGTAATCAAACTCTTCCACACCACGTGAGAGTTTTGAAGACCTTTTCTATTTACCACACAGCAGTTTCATACAGTAGATAGCCCTTGGTGGAATTAGGACTCGAACTCATGACACTGTGAATCATTGAACTCGGGATTTTAGATATTTAGCTGACATAGTCCCTTAACAAATAAATCTTGAGAATTTCTGCCAATGTTTTTTTATCCACAATTAAGGTATCCGACTGCGTTCGGAACAGTGATTTTGCAAAAGCGTATAAATGGATAATATTTATGATATTTAGTGTCACTTAGATTAGAAAATGTATATAAATTTGTTTTAAGAATAGCATTACAATAAAAAATTATTTAAGTACACTATTTTGACAAAAAATGAACATAGAATGACCCATTTTCAAAATATTCTCCTTTTGTGAAAAAAATGCTTCTATTATATAATAATATTTTGCCTTTCTATAGCTCAGACGTCGTCTGTGGTCTGGACGGGAAAAGAAAAGAAGAAATTGGATGACAAGATGGAGGATCGAAAATAGAGAAGGATCACTTGGGTACCCCGGGGTCATGACACCCGTGTTTACCAAAGATAATAAACCCCTTGGGAAAAGGAAAAGATCACTAGGGTACCTCGGGATTGTGACACCCGTACCCACCTAAAGAAGGTGAGCCTCCTGAGGGGATGTTCCATTCCGAAATGCTGAGTTAGTGTAAAAATGTAGTACAAAGCACCCCACGCTTTTACCACAATAACATTAATTTTCTCGTTAATCATTTTATTCTTATATTAAGCATTTTTTTTTCTTTTAAGTTCGATTCACAATAAAAGCGTGTTTTATAGGGTTTTTTTAAAAACTATAATTTATTTTTCATTTTTTTAGTTCGATCTACAATAAAAGCCTGTTTTTTAAATTTTTTAAAACTATCATTTATTCTTTGTTGAATCTATACTTGAGTTTGATATTTGGAGCCAGAATTATGTGGTTACTGGAGTTAGTCTTGTTCTTTAATGGATATTAATTAATGGGTCTGAAGGGTATTTATTCTCTCCGTTTACGGGGCCTCGGAAGAGTCCCATATCGTTATATTTCAAAGATTCCTTCTCTATAGATACAGGTCTAACTAATGAAAGTGTGTTAAGAAGAAATGTTAAATGTCAATCGTATTATCACCTTTTAAACGTATTGCTATAATGTTCATTCGTATCATCACTTTTAAACATATTACTTTATCAAAATAAAAATAAAACATTTGGCAGTTAGAACATAAATTTATCACCTTTTAAACGTATTGCTATAATGTTAATTTGTATCATCACTTCGAAACGTATAAATATTTTTTATAAAAATAAAAAAATATTAAGCAGTAAGAACATAAATTATTTTTATTCACATGCACGAGCCTCTTTTTTTTTATTTCCATTTTCATTATTTCCATTTCACCCACCCTACCCTTTTCACATAAAGAACACTATTTTTTTTGTTTTATTTGTATTAACCTCAAGTCTATTCGCGGTTTTAGGGTTGCTTCTTAATCTTTTAGTCGCCAAATCTGGAAACAATCTAATGAATTAGTCGTCAAATCTCAAAATCCTTAAAATCCTTTTTTAAGAGGATCCTGATCAGGACAATGAAACAAAATTGTGAAATTATTGCATTGTCATCGGTCCTTGACAAGTATGCAAAATTTCGAATTAATTTGACTTTTTAAAGTGGGTAAAAATCGAGTTCAAACATTCCATTACATACAAGTGAAACTTATAAAAGCGTGTTAAAAAAAGGCATGAACAAGAAAATACAAAACAATATTATTGTAATTATTTAAAAAAAAAAAAACTTTGTGAGAGAGAGAGAGAGAGCAGAGGGGAAGAGAGACAAAATTACATCAGTCTAATGCAGATACGAAAAGATTGCTAATATTGAAACTGGAGGAAAACTAGCTTACTATGAATCATATTGTTATAAAAAATATAATGTAACTAAGAAGTAATTGCCTCTTGTGTAGGTTTTTTGAGATGTAATAAGTATGGTAAGATTTTTCATGGAACTTTCAAGTAACAGTCTTTAGAAAAATGAAAAAGAAAATAATATAAACTTTTCTATAAGTGAAGTTCGCAACAAACTAAACAAACAACACAAATAATTTAGGGGAATTCCTTACTAGTTCAAAATTACTTTCAACTGAATTGCCATAATTATAGTTATATCGCAACCTTTTATTGGTTTTCTTGGTAGTCAGGTTCCAAGGGCTTGAGGGCCGGGTGCACGAAACCGCCTAGCCCATTGGTAGCTACGCCACTGATCTTGTCCATATTCTTAATGTTAAGCGAAGACAGAAGAAAGTAAATTTTATACTTTTATATATATATAATATAGTGTTTATATAACCACAAAATATAACTGAAAGGCTAGAATTCCCATTCAGAAAGAAAGGACACATTTAGATTCCTAATCAAAACCAAAAATTATCATGTTAAAAAAATGAAGATCTCTTGGTTCAAAGAACCCTAATAACCACAATTTAGTTCTTTCTTTTACAATGACTGAAATTTTAAAAATCGAGGTAACTTCTTTTTTTACTGTATCTGTCCACTTCAATTAATTTTTTTACCTCCAAATTCTTCCCAAGGTCATACGTAAATGGTGGGGTGAGGCGTGTAGCAGCACGTTCAGAAAAAAAAAAAACGATTCTGAAATGCAGACACGGTTAGATAACCACTTTTAATTAAAAAACGTTCAAGAAAAGAAAATAAGGATTTTCACCAGGATGCGGTTGATTTGAAAAATGTAAAAGTGAGAAACTTCAAATATAATATCATTTATTTCCAATAAATAATCAGCTAAATATGTTCCGGCAGGGATGAGTAAAACAGAGGTCATCTAAGTTTATTTTCCAATTCCTAGAAACAGAATACAAGGCTAAAGACTCGTTGTGAATTCCGTTGGACGGGGAAAGAAATAAAAAAAGTTAGGAGGAGGGAATTGATAGAGGGAGAGAGTAGTGTAAAAATTATTTTTGCTTTAGTACAGTAGAACGTCGTTTATCCGCACGTTCATTATCCGGAGCGTCAAATTGTGACGGGTTCACGCGTCTTTTCTTTAACATAACCTTTGGGTTCTTTGGTGGCCAAGATTAATGGCAACTCTTTTCCAACCAAAACCCAAAAAGCGAAATGTGAACAAGAAATGCAAATAAGATAGCTTTTAAAAGAACAGAAGGTTCAGTAAGTGCGATGGCAATTTTGGGGAATGGTATGTGTAATAGAGAATAGTGTGAATTGACAGCCAATCGTGAAGTTACCTGGAAAAATCAGCCATTAATACAAGGTGCATACCATTGCACGAGCGCCCAGACGTTTCCATATAAAGATTGAATCTAAGTTTGGATTAAGGTAGAACTGATTGTTTGATATTAGGACTTGTAATATTATTAGAAGTAAGAGTAGGCGGAAAATAATTATAACTTAGAGAAAATGGTCTAAATTACGCGATTCGGTTTAACTATCCTTGTGTGTTTGTTCATTATAGATTCTCGCTTAATTAAATTTATCTAAATTGTTAGACATTTAAGTTCTATTCTTAATAAAGTCATATTAAGAATTAAAAACGTCTATTCCTTTTGCAAATCCTACACCTCTAGCTCACGCCGACAATCAAAGATACGATCACCAAAGGGGGGCGGTATCACAAAATATCCGGACCAGTTTTTTTTTCAAAGAATTTATACGTTATAAGTTTTGCGGAGATTACATTTGGCAGGAAACGACGAAGAAAGTGTTGCTGCTTTTGCTGAAAAGTTCAATATGAAGGACACTTGCTACATGTTAGCCGAAGCGTGGGGCTCGCTCGAAAGACAGAGAAAGAAAAATGCATGGAATAAGTTGTGACCAGATTTAGAAGGCGAAAAAGACTTTAATGACGACCACAGGGAGGAGATTATCAACCTTGTCCAATCGATCCCAGTATTTCAAGAAGGCGATGAAGAAGACTTAGAAACCTTGTGACGTCTCTCGCGTCTTTCTGCTAACATAACTCCTATGTTCTTTGACGGCCACGATTAATGGCAAAACTTTTCCAACCCAATACCAAGAAGATAAACAAAGATATTATGCAAATGAGATATACTATAAAAGGATAGAAGCTTTGATGATAAGATATAGCGCGGCAAGCTTAGAGATAGTAGTGTGGAATTATTCTGATCGATAGCGTGACAAAGCTTAGTGTGAAATCTTGCAGATCAAGAGTTAGCAGTCCGATAGTTTTGGAAAGAATAGAAGCCTAAGATAAAGAAGTTGGAATCATCGCATATAAAAGGAATTTATAGATATCGTTCTTTAGGTAAAGGAAGGAGATCTGCAAAAAGGTAATATTTGATATAAGTAATTAGATGAATAGGATTATTAATGATAATTGAGATAAAGGATCTAGTTGCGTGATCTGACTTAAATATACGGTTTAATTTGGGTGTTAACTCTCACTTTAATTATAGTTGTCAAATTAGAATTTAAGTAATATAAGTTATTCTTAATAAAAGTTGTATTAAGAACTACTATGTCTCATCATTTTGATAATCCCACACCTCTAGCTTACGCGGAACCGGCACGACATGGTCATCACAGGATGGCTATGTCACAACCTGAATGGCATGCGATGCAGAAGACAGGATTTTCAATTGCTAAATGATGACGAGATTGTGACCTCCGTGCACCAAGAATCCGACCCTGTCGATGATGAAACGGATGAAGATGAGAACAACAACAACAGCGAAAGAGTAGCAAGGGTCCATCAAATGCTGCCGCGTTTTCTGCGTTAGTGACAGCTATGGAGTGGTACGAACAACAATCAGAGTGCTGTCCAACAACTACTGCTGCACAAAAGAATCAAAAGCAGCAAAAAAACGAATGTGTACAATGGTACAGCGAAAAATAAGTGATTATATTTTCCTCAATAAAGGTAAAATTGCAACATTTTGCACCTATTTTGCTTTTTCTTCAAGCACGTTTCCTGCATGTGATGATTTTCAATATTTGTATAGTGTCCGGTTTCATATACTGCATGGATCACATTCGGTTTTCGGTTATCCGAAAAATATCGTATCCGAACGGAGTCCGGTCCCAATTGATTCGGATAAACGACGTTCTATTGTATAAGAAATACTATTTAAAAAACTACATATGTTGGTTATTTATGGTGAATTATTACAGATAAATTCAATAATTATTAAGGCTATGCTTGAGATAAATTAGTTGATGGGATATTTTTTACAGAATTTTTTCCCGGACACTTAATTACCGTAAAATCCGCCATATAACGGGCACTTTAAACACAAAAAAAGTATCGAAATTTATGGGTGCGTGTTATATGCCGGGAATAAAAATGAGAGCTTTAAAAATAAAAAAAGAGTTGATGATTTTAAAAAAATAAGCCTTCTACATATATTGAAGTACTGTTTATTTAAAAGAAGCGAAATTTCTTACGAACTTAACGAGTTGTAATTCTATAAGTATTGTATTTTTTTTCTAAAGCCTGGTATAATACCTTGAATAAATGATTTTAAAGCATAAGAGCAATACGCAAATACATTTCAAGTTTCATTGTAAGAAAAATGGGTGCGCGTTATATGGCGAGTATACATAAAATGAAAAATTGAAGCTTGAAAGTATAGGTGCGCGTTATACGCTGGATTTTATGGTATGTTGATTTATTTTTTATGGAACTTAAATGAATACTTATACTTTGAAGTAAATCCTCTGTAAAATATACAAGAAAGAAGTGTTGAAGAACACAAATTATATCTATACATAAAAGATGGTTTTCCTTTGCCCCTTTAACGAAAGTAAATTAGGAACAGTGAAGTAAAACTGTAGCAGTTAGGAACACCCAAAAATAAAAATTTTATAACAAAAAAAAAATTTCCCTTTATTCACTGCATATAACTATATAAAAGAATTGCCAATTTTACAGCATTTCATTAAGGTATCCGACTACGTTCGGAACCGTGATTTTGCAAAAGCGTATAACTGGATAATATTTATGATATTTAGTATCACTTAGATTAGAAAATGTATATAAATTGTTTTAAGAATAGTATTACAATAAACAATTATTTAAGTACGATATTTTGACAAAAAATGAGCATAGAATGACCCATTTTCAAAATATTCTCCTTTTGTGAAAAATGCTTCTATTATAATAATATTTTGCCTGTATAGAGCTTAGATCTCTGTACAGAGGCTCAACTAGAGAATTTTTTAAATATATAACTTAGAAGTAGGTTTATCCATGTTTTACGACAACAGAGGGGAGAAATTTTAAAAAAAACGCAGATCATTATTTTAATGGGTTGTAACTCTGAAAATAATGTGAATTTTTCAATAATCATAGTTGAACCTCTGTACAGAGGTCTGAGCTATATACAGACAAAATATTATTATAATAGAAGTATTTTTCCCAAAAGGAGAACATTTTGAAAAAAGATTATTTTAAGTTAATTTTTTGCCGAAATATTGTATTTAAATAATTTTTTTTGTCAAAATGTCCTTAAAACAATTTTATACATGTATTCTAATCTAAGTGACACTAAATATAATGAAATATATTCATTTATGCGCTTTTTTAAAATATCGTTTCCGAATGTAGTCGGATACCTTAAATACAATAGATTTTGTAAGAAGAATACTGCAGTATAGATTCGTGAAAATGTATTTCACAGTTAACACTTTCATTTATCCTGTAACTGTCTTCCCGAATTTAAATGGAACCATGAAAATCTATTTTAATTCATGAATTTAATGGATTAAATTGAAATTTCAATCCATATTGGCTTGGCACTTTTCTCTTTCACAGATATTGTAATTCTACTATATTAATCGTTCCACAGTTCACATGAAGAGTTAATACTTTTGATTGATATTTATGGGCTAAATGTACTTGATTCATCATTGTACAACAAAGGTACACTTGATTAAATTGTATATTTGATCATCACGTAGTAAAAAAAAGCTTGGAAAAAACGCGTTATTTAAAGCAACAAAATAAAATTTTGCATTCGATTTTCCGTAAATGTACAAAATGAAATAAGAATTTCATATCTAGTGAAAAAAAATGAATAAAACCTTCAGAAAAAGTAAATGGCCTACTATACAAAATAAAGAGTGAATTTGATTAAGTCTTCGAATTCATGTCCACAAATTCCTCATTTAATGAAATTCTAAAAGTTAAATAAAAAGAGTAATGATTTTACAAGTTCATCACATATAATTCGAATTTTATTTTTTATCATGATAAATAAAAGTGATTTTTTTTTTATTTTGAAATTAATTTCAGAACCTTTTTATAGAGTAAAATAAATGTAAATTTGATGGTTATTCAGTATCAATTGCATTGCTGAATAAAATATACCTAAAACATGTCTCATTAATTCATTGCAAAGCGTTTATAAATAACTGCACTGTGACAAAAATATTATTATAGTAAAATCTTCTTATGTGTGGTTATTATTGGTATGAATATCATAAATAACATGTAACTAAGTAAATCATAACTAATCGTCGAAAAATTATGAAAATGTACAATTTATTCAGAATAAGAAAATTTAAATTCTTAGACATTTTTTTTTTCTTTTTATGGATATACACAAGCTAGATAAATTGAATAGGATCATTTGTAAGCATAATTTTTTCTTCTAATATCATAAATCATGTTTTTAGATAAGTGTGCATAGTTAAATTTTAAATGAAGGAATTTTTTACTAATAAAATTTATATATATATATATATATATATATATATATATATATATAATCAATAATTAATACATGCATACATTTTTTGTAGCTCAACCAAATCATCATTATAAACGTATAAAATTTACACACTTAAGTATATAATTACCATTTAGCTTTTTCATAAAACGGAAATGGAAATACTTTTAATGTGATCTTTTTGTTTTAAATATAAGTTTTCTTAAAACCTCTTAAAAATAATTTGAAAGATTTTTTAGGAATAACTTTTCCATATTTTAAGTGTCTAAAACTCTTAAAGCTGTAAAATTATCGCAACGTGAAGAAAAAAAAAAAATAAGAAAAATTAACCTGATACTACAATTTTTAATGTGAAAAGGAAAATGAAGTTTTACTGCATCATAATTATTACAAACAAAAAAATTTTTTTATTTATTTTTATTATAAAACTCCTCTTTTTCCTTAATTATTCAAGTAATATTAAAAACAAACACCTTTATAAAAAAAGTTGAATTTTCAGACATACATATACGAGCTAACTACTATGGTTCAGTATTTGCTGAAGAGGTTGGAATCAATCTCATGCATATAATCACATAAACCATAAGTCAAAGTTAGTTGTTATGTGTATGCCGTAGTGCAATTCATCAAATATACGTCTATCAAAGCCTATCTAAGAGATCTAAACATATGCAAAACGGATTGTATGTTACTAAATTACTAACTGATAACTAATCTTGTATGTGTGCTGTAAGCAACTTATGTACAGAGACTCCATGATAACGCGTTTGATTACCGTTTCCCGTGAGAACTTTTGTGGAGAAGATGAAACAGCTCTTCTCTTGTCCTCATCACTCCTTACTCACTCAATAAAGTTTCTTTTAACGAGTAAAATTTCCAGATAACCCTACCCCGAAGTTATCTAGCTCAGGCCAAGCACATATTTGAGCATCGGCTATTAATAACTCTTATTTATTTATTTCTTTGCAGTGTCCCAAAATTGCATCATTCATAAGTGAATGGTCAACGGTAAGAGATGTATAACGAGTTAAAGCTTCTGTGAAGCTAAAGAGAACCTTGATTCATATCTGAATGATACTTCGTCATCAGTGAAACACACATGGATTTCTCCGGGGGGAGGGTCGAAAGTCCAACATTCTCGCATCATGCTCCAATACATCACCCAACACATTCTTTTGATTTTGTCGATTTTCGGAACAAAAATCAGTAAAAAATTAATTATTGTATAAATAATTAGCATTAATTATTAAAATTAATTTTTAAAAACAAATACTTATTTAAATTTTACTTACTATATACATTGGATTATAATCAATAGAAAAAAATCAGGGGCTATGGGGGGTATCCGGACCCGGGGACACCTCCCCTTGTGTGCGCCACTGCTCGTCATTAATTTTTAAGTATGTTTTTATACATTTTCTCGGATATTACTAAATTAAAAGTTTAAAAAAAAATAATAAAGCAACTATGATGGTAGAATATAAAAACTGTTTCTGTCATGTCCTTTTTACTCAGATGTTTTTAAAAAAATTATTTATATGTTTAATGCAAACAAATTAATTGTATTATAGTACAATAAGATAACAATAAATTTTTGATTTTATGAAAAAATAGAAACATTTTTTGATATAAATCATTGTAGTGTTTTCTAAGTCAATATATTTATTACGATTTAGCATTTCTGATGCAATATTCTACTTTATACTTTCGTTATTAAATCCTTTTCTAAACATTTTAAGTTTCTGCATAAAGAACTAAAAATACTATACTTCGAATCAATAACACACAAAAGGCGCTGGATTTGTAATTTTATTTCAGCATTTTTTTCTAATTAAAACAGTACTCACTTAATATCAAGTTAAAAATTTTTCATGATTCTTACATTTCTTTTATTTCCCTCCTTTTTTCTCAAGCTCAAATTTACATAAAACAAGAAATCAAAAATTACGTATTCTTATGCTAAAATGATGTAAATCACGTCTTTTCAGAAGCTAGAGATGAAGCAAAGAAAGAGGATAATAAATTTCAATTAATAAAATTACTTAAACAAAAGCTAACGTTTCATATCATGCTATTTTTAAAAAGTGAAAAAGAAAGTAAACACACGCACACTAACATCACTTAATTTCATTTTGTTTTTAAAGTACTTATATTGCAATATTGGAACTCCCTACTTGCTTTATATTAATTTCGATTATATAGTTCAAACTGAATTAAATACTCATTAATTACTTTCTAAAATCCTAGCCTATTTTTATATTTTTTACAATATTTTGTGTTATATATTTATTTGTTGTCATTTTTAATTTATGAAAAGGAATTCAAGAACTAATTTCACACAAATTACCATAAAATCCGGCGTATAGCGCGCACCTATACTTTTAAGCTACATTTTTTAATTTTTAGATATATTCGTCGTATAAACGTCAACCCCCTTTTTACGAAGAATCCTGAAATGTACATCTTATGTTTTGAAGTCATTTATTCAAGATATTATCCAAAAAGCTTTAGAAAAAATACTATTACAATCCTTTCAGTTCATAAGGAAGGTCATTTCTTTTAAGGTATCCGACTACGTTCGCGGAATCGTGATTTTAAAAAGGCGCATAAATGGATAATTTTCATGATATTTAGTGTCACGTAGATTAGAATACATGTATAAAATTGCTTTAAGGACACAATTTGACAAAAAAAAGTTATTTAAATACAATATTTCGGCTAAAAATTAACTTAGAATAATCTTTTTTCAAAATGTTCTCCTTTCGTGAAAAATGCGTCTAGTATAATAATATTTTGCCTGTATATAGCTTAGACCTTTATACAGAGGCTCAACTATGATTTTTAAAAATTAACATTATTTTCAGAATTACAATCATTTGAAATAATTATCGGCGTTTTTTTCTTAAAATTTCTCCCCTCTGTTGTCGTAAAACACGGATAAACCCACTTCTAAGTTATATATTTCAAAAATTCTAGTTGAGCCTCTGTACAGAGGTCGGAGCTATATACAGGCAAAATATTATTATAATAGAAGTATTTTTCACAAAAGGAGAACATTTTGAAAAAAGTTTATTCTAAGTTAATTTTTAGCCGAAATATTGTAAAATAATTTTTTATTGTAATACTATTCTTAAAACAGTTTTATATACATTTTCTAATCTAAGTGACACTAAATATCATAAATAGTATCCATTTATACGCTTTTGCAAAATCACGGTTCCGAACGTAGTCGGATACCTTAAATAAACATATTTCAATATATGTAGAAGTGTAATTTTTTTTATGTTCAACTCATTTTTTTTTTATTTTTACAGCTCTCATTTTTATACCCGGAGTATAACATGCACCCGTAAACTTCGATCTTAATGCTTGTGTTGAAAATTCGCGTTATATGCCGGATTTTACGGTGGATAATATGAAATATTTTTATATTGAGGGCATAAAAGCCAATATTTTGATGCCGTGGTAGACTAATGATTAAAATGGCGAGTGAGGGATAGTTTAATAACGTCACACTACAAAGCAACACGAAGGCTATTGGCAACGGACTGCGTAATTTTGAGCCACGGTAGAAATAAGATGATTCCCCATTTGGCACTCCCTCCCCAAAGAATCACACCACGCCAACGGGAGGACTCAGAGCCACAACAGATTTCACATTCATCAGTCTCTCTACATGGTAGATGGGGGTTAAGTTTGTTTTCGGCTAATGTTAAAGAATAGGGCCCAAATCCGGAATATTTTATCAGATATAAAAGTACTCAAACATTAATATTATATTCTGGCTTCACTATCCTGTAGAGAATCACTCATTTTATCATAATACTCATTTTTATCTCAGTTGACACATATTTTTTTTTATAAAATGAGTCCCACATTGTGACGTCTCACGCGTCCTTTCTCTAACATAACCTCTGTGTTCTTTGACGGCCACGATTAATGGCAAATCTTTTCCAACCCAAATCCAAGAAGTGAAACGAAGGATAGATGCAAATAAGATAACCTTTAAAAGGACAGAAGTTTTAGTGAGCGTGATGGCAATTTAGAGAAAGTTCAGTTCAGAGAAGATAGAAGTGTAAAGTGACGGCTTACCTAAGAATCACGAAAATCTAGCCATTCAACCAAGGTGCATACCATTGTACGCCCGCTTGGAGAAATATCTGAAGTGGATTGGAAGTTGCGTATAAACCGAGGTAGGAAGATTATATTCTGAATGCGAATATATTATTAAGATTGAGAGTAGGCGTATATAGTATAATTATATTGATAAGTGATCTAATTGCGCGATCTGTGTTAATTAAGGCTACGTGTTTTGGTTTATTCTCACTTAATATAAGTTTGTTCGATATATAAGTAATTTAAGTTAAATTCTTAATAAAAGTCATATTAAGAATTCTAAAATGTCTCATCATTTCGAGAATCCCACACCACTAACTTACGCTGAAACCCCACGACATGGTCAACGAAGATCGACCATGTCGCAACATTTTTTCTCCTATACCATAATGCTATTCCTTTACACGTTAAAAGGAAAAACTAATTATTTATTAAATATTTTGAAATTTTAAAAACACTATATTATAAACAAATGCATGAGCTACAATTTCGCAAATTTTTAGGAAAATTGAGGCATTTTTTCAGTCCGAAAATGTGCTCCGCGTTAATTTTACGCCATTGTGCTTATGGCGAAAACAGCCTTAATAGGAATTGTTCCACGTTAAAATCAACAGGACTTCAAAATACTCACATCATTTGGTTTGGACATTAGAAAACTGATGTTTCACATCTTAGGCGCCTTCTACCTGTCTTGATTGTTGTAATGAGATTTTAACATCCTTATAAAAAAAAAAATTCTTGACCCTTCGTAATATTGCATTAAAAAAAACTAAGTATAAATAAATATTAATGACCTTACACATATTTTTATTCACCATAAATAACGAACATCAAAAGAAAAAAAATGAAACATATTTTAACGAGTCTTCTTTACCTTTTAAAGAATAAATAGAGAGAGTTTTGAAAATACTAAAAAAAGTTATAGGAATCCGTTGAGAAAATATGAGTCATCAACATCTAAAAACGTTTCAACACCCCACAAACGTCTAAGAAAATTCATTTAAAAACTTTATGATACCCAATTCCATGCTTCAAAAAGGAGAAACGAAGAGGGATAAAAAAATTGGAAAACATTTTTCTTTCATTAATTTCATACAGTCGAAGTCTTAAATTTCTTTCTAAACGAGACGCCGACAAAAAGTTCCAATTTCAAACTTCTTTTTCTTTTTTCCTTTTTTGAAGATCCCGCATGTTTGGGATCAGTTAATGATAAGAAAATATTAACAATAACATGTTATTTTTTTTTAAAAAAAATTATACCAAATGCGGACGATTTAGTGGGCGAAACCGTTTCAAGTCGAGTCGAGTTGTCGGCCGCCTTATTTATCTATTTGCATAGCCTCAAGTCGACCTTTAGTCGGTTAATTGGCAAGTTCAAAAATGTCTATAGACAGGTGTAGTGATCAGGGTAGTTAGAAATTAATGAAAGTCAAAATGCATGAAAAGTTAATGGCATTCCACGCTTAGATTCATCCCAAGCTAAAATAAGAAAAAAAAACGAGGTGTTATATTATGTATTCCCCATTTTGGAATGTCGTTATGATTGGGGGGATGATCCACGTGGCTAATATAACGAATAATATGCAAATGAGTATTTCAAACTTACTTAATATTCTATATTAATATAATGTATTGAGTTATTTTTTTATATCAGTTTGCGTGTCATTAAAAATTTAATAGTGTCCCTTAGCAGAAAAGGATAGAATGCCTCCGAGAGTTATTCTCCTCCTCCCAAGAATTCAAAACAGACTGTTGCTAATCATTCATTCTTACTACTTTAGAATGTGGCGTCGTATAACTAAATTTGATATGTTTCTAATATGTAATCAATCATTATATTCAGTAAACTGATCATTACAACTAGGCAGTATAAAACATTAGATTTTTTCATAAATTAATACTGGGGTAAGGAATAATGTATGTAAATATCCATTTCATTTTTATTTAATGCTCCATGATTATAAAATGCAATACATTTGTTTTGTTTTTTTTTAATTTTTTTTTATTTTGAAGTTATAAATTATATGCTATTAAAATGGTATGCTGTTCCTCTCCTCAAATTTTCGAAATACATGCATGGTCTTCTTCAATATTTGAGTTTCGATTGCTGACTTTGTAACTTTCAAATGACGTCTGAACCGAGATGAACCTAACTGAATTCAATACAACTCTGATGCAAACCAAATGAATTCTATCTTAACGTTATTAAATCAACCATTAAATCTAGATAGTGTTCAGATATTTGATTTTTATAGATTGTGGTTTATGTATCACTTCTCAGTTCTTCAAAATAATTTTTGGCTAATTCATTAAAGAGAGATCATGTTTAGAATTTTGCCAATGTTTCTACTATAATAGCTTACAAAAATGTATTTATTTGTTCGTTCTTTTTTTTTAATTAAATTATTTTTCATTTTACTTATTTATTTATTATTTCAAAAACTCAAGAAACTAATAATTCTGGTAAAAATATAATTCTTTTTTAAGAGAACTATGTTGAAAGCTATAAGAAAATATTAATTTGCAATAAAAAGAGATTAATAATAAATCTGTAGCGTTGTTTATGATTATTTTTGCTTTTATTAATAAAAATGTTTTGATCTTGTGATTGAAATTATTGCAAAACTCATTTAAATCGTAAAGCCAAAAATTAATTTTCAAACTGCATTTTTTTTTTGGAAGCACTTTTTCCCAAATTCATTATACATTACATTCTAGGTTCTTAAAGTTCCAGTTGATTATTAACGCCGCTTCCTAAGGAAGGAGGAGGGTTCCTCTATGGAGGGTTATACCCTACTCCCCAGCACTCAAAGTACCAAGAAAGCAAATAAGAATCAAATTGACATAATTTAAAATTAAAATAGAAATGTATAAAAATTGTGAAGATGTTATTTTATATTCTTTAAGGGATCTTCAATAGTACTTGTTCGTTTATTATTATTATATTATTATTATAAAAACTTTAAGAATTAATTAAGGTTACGAATCAATATATTATATACTAAGAACTAATTCTGTTGCATCTTATCTATTATGTGATTTGGCTGTTCTCCTCTTTCTATGGTTTTCAGTTACACCCAATTTATTAGCTTTTCAGTATACTGTTGTGGAAGCGATACTTAAGGTAACCGAGTACCCCAAAATTGTGAATTTTACGAAAAGTTGTTAATTCTTTTTTATGATTTTATTTCATAGGCCATCTTATTAACTTTATAAAAAAATACCACGTTTATTATTTTCCGTTCACTAGAACGATAACTACAAGTGTTTTAGTAAAAGCAGATACCATTACTTTAAGCAAGATGTCATACCTTAAAATGCGTTTTACTCGAAATGTGTTTTTTTTTTTTAAATGTTCAAACGGGGACAACGATTGCTCAAAATGTTTTAAAAATAATTAACTGAATTTTTTTTTGTATGTTCTGTATAATAGTAGAAATGGTTTATAACCTTCTTATTTATCAAGCACTGTTTAATTACAAAATATACAGTCCCTTTTGTGAATATAATCACTGTTTTTTAATCAATTTCATATAATAACTAAGATAAAGCGCTCTAATTCTTGTAA
The DNA here is from genome assembly GCA_019973955.1 of Trichonephila inaurata madagascariensis. Classification (NCBI taxonomy): domain Eukaryota; kingdom Metazoa; phylum Arthropoda; class Arachnida; order Araneae; family Nephilidae; genus Trichonephila; species Trichonephila inaurata. The sequence continues at coordinate 682,196 of BMAV01009700.1, forward strand.
AAATTGAAATATCTGAGATCCTGAAGGTCGTTTCAAAAATGAATAGAAAAGCAGCACATCAAAATTGAAAATTGGTCCATAAACTTTTTGTACAAAACGGGTCTTGTGTATATGTAAATTTTTTTGTCAATTTTTACCCATTTTTTCCCATTTTATTAATAATATAATTTATTTTTCTCTTCTTAATTTAAGCGCATTTTTCTTAAAATGTACTAAGTAAATCTAAAAACCACAAAAAATACCTATATATATATCCTTTTTTTTAAAAAAAAAAGTCGTGACAAGTAGTCGGATACCTCTTAATACTAAGTTCAATTATAAAAAATTTGACAAGTAATTTCTACAGTAAAAGTCTTTAATTAAATTTTGTTTAAGTATATTTGCTCTTGAGTTTCATATCAAGTTGGTGGTAGTTCAGAGCTTAATTCTGAGCAGAAATCAAGTTATCAAGATGACACCTGAAATGAAATCTTTTTCAAATTCAGAAAGCTCGAATAATTTTGAGGAGGTTCAGTTTTCTTAAATAAGGAGTAGTCATAGTTACTCCATACGATAATCGAGATATGAACCGAGTTAGCAGGTTATGTAATAAATTGAGTAATACAGTATGAGTAATACGGCATGAGTAAAATTTAAAACTCTCATTACTTAATACCATAATCAACAATCTCACCTTATTTTGATAAATATTTCGTTTTGAAACATCTTTTTTTCTATAGAAACAACACGTTTACATTTAAAACAAGTAATATAACATTTTTTTAAAGTCACTTCCTACTTAGGTCAACAAAGAAAAATTTTATTTTGGTTACTTTTTACTAAATAATTACATTTAATATAAATATGCATATACATATGACAGAATCACTATATTTAAGTGGCACAGTAGAAAGTGATTTTCCTTGCAATTTTCCATTCTACATATGGTGTTGGACTATTATTTTTCTTTGTTACTATTTATTCATCCATAAATCACATTCTCAGAAATTAGGCCATCCCAGGTAGGATTCGAAACCACAACCTTTGGATTAAAAGTCCAACCAACTATCCATTGCCCTACATGGACACATCGAGCTGTTTTCCTTTTTATATATGGTGTTGGACTGTTATTTTTGTTTGTTACTATTTATTCAATAATTAAACTTAAAAAAATGAATTAATATTTGAAAAAACTGTATTAACATTAAGTGTCATCCACTACAATTTTAAAAAAATGTATTAGAACTTGAGTGGAAGAATAAAAAGTATTTTATTAACGATTGAAAATTTGAACAAAATATATACATAAATAAATATATATAGGGAGAGTGTAAACTAATAATAGGAATTGAAAAACACTTCCTGTACATTTCGCTTTCACTCAACGGGAAAAGTAATGAAAAAAATAATGGGTTGGAATTGCAACGATATGAAAAAAAAATTATGTCTCAGTATTAGAAATTCAGCCAATCTTTTTTAATATCAGAGATGGTGAGTATGAAATAAAGAATGCACTTAAAATATAATACAACTACCTAAATTGATCATTTCTTTATGTTGACAATTTTCCTTAGAATTTAATTTTCGTTTTATTTAACACATGCATTATATAATATATATTTTACAATTTATATCATATTCAATTCATACAGCCCATATTATATTCAATGGAGTACCAATCTTCCCAATGTGCATGTTTGTGTAGGATGATTACTTAATATTAATTTACAATTAATTTAAAAGACCAAATGAGCAGTATACACCCAGTGATAGATGGTGGAGACTCTGTTCCTTATTTATCTTATTTTATTTTATTGTTTTATTTTGTTGTTCTTTCCATGTGTTAAATTAGATACAAACTATACTAACCGTTTAAGTTTTACTGTAAATTTCAAAAGTTTGTTTTCATCACTGATATCTGTTACAGTCTCTGTAAGATTTTTTTCAGTTAAAAAAAGTAAAGAGAATCCCTTAAAACTGATTTAATTATCCTTATTAGAGTTGTTAAAAATTAAATTTCTTTTCTCAATTCGATTTAATACAGTTAAAATCTTTTTTCACTATATGAAAAATTTCACACATGTATTGAATAAAGCAAGTTCGTTAAATGCTTTTTTCCTCACTTCCTTTTTTTTTTTACAAATAATAAGTTATTAAACAAGATTTTTTCTCCCTTTTTTCAGAAATAATGACTTGTTTACGATAAAACTGAACTCTTTCGGCCTCTGCTCGCTTGTGCTCAATGAACCTGTAATAATACTTCTGCAGGTTTTTCACTCGCCAAAATTTTTTTCTCTCTCTCTCTCGTAGAAACTTCAGGAACTAGAAAAAAATTTCAACGTTTCAACAGCATTTATATGAACCTTAGATATCCTAAAAAAAGTCAAGTAAAAGTATTTTATCACACACTAAATGGAAGCAATATGAATTTGTTACAAAGATAACATACAAAATAATAGAGAAGTTAAGTATAGCAATTATAAAGGCAAAGTCTTACTTTATGTAATTTATAATTTCCATTAAATATAAAAAATTATCTGAAATACCTCTATTGTACATATACACTGGTGGCCACCATAAACACAACACCAAGAAAGACAAGAGATAGCACAACAAAATTTATTTTGTATATAACATGTTGACCAAGTATCAAATGATTAAATTTATAGACTTCTGTGAAGTGTGGTTCCTGCCAGAATCAGTAGCCAGAGTAGCCACCATTGTTGGAGATAACCGCTGCCACATGACTCGGCATTCATCAAAGAGACTTTGGATGTGTTCTTGGGGTACAGCAGATCAAGCAGCTTCCAAACGTTGTCAAAGTTGTTCTGGTGTGGCAGCTGGGGGTGTTATCTGGGTCATTCGTTGAGCAACCATGGACCACATGTTTTCTATCGG
>BMAV01009700.1:702256-713077 GCA_019973955.1 Trichonephila inaurata madagascariensis
AGCTTGCCACGATATCCTTTTATAGTATATCTCATTTACATCTTATGATCGTTTATCTTCTTGGTATTGGGTTGGAAAAGTTTTGCCATTAATCGTGGCCGTCAAAGAACATAGGAGTCATGTTAATCAGAAAGACGCGAGAGACGTCACAATACTGTTGCCCTTTTTTGCTTTCGAGTAGAGGCTTTGTCTCCGGCACACGTGATTGATAATCATGTTGTAAATGTTGTGACATCCACTCCTTGTTATCGACAATTTCTACTTAAGAATCCCAAACTCCTGAAGCAGTATTTCCACACCATACGTTTCAGTATTCTGCCTTTTGTTTTTGTGATTATTCGTTTATAACTATTGTTTGGGTCATCTTAGTAGATTCCGGTATGTCTTCAAAACAATCCACTGTGTTAACTCCTAATTACATAAAGCTGACTTTAAAATAAGCTTTTATATGCATAGTAGCTTTATAGAAGCACAACTTGATGCAAATTTTATCATAAACACTGCGCATTCACAGCTTTTTTACAGTTATTCTAATATTTTGTGTGAATCACTTCTGGTAATAGTTAAATTCTTTGAAATAATTTCAATGAGATATTTTTATAAAATTATTAACTTTTTAGGTTAACTTTTTAGGTTAGGTTAGGTTTTAATTAGGTAAATAATAAATAACACAGTAGCATATTTATGAATTCTTTATGATTCTTTCATTCAACTCCAGTTTTTATTTTAAAAGAATTTAGGCATTTTAACTCAAGGTAAATGCCTTTTTTTTTTTTTAAATGTTCATAATACTTCCTTTTTGAAAAACTTTTTGAAATCAAAACTCTTTTTTCTGTCTCAACTTTCAATTCGGATACGGTGTCCTTCGGAATAGTCTGGCTTAACGTACAATTTAGTAATAAGGGTTTGTTTGTAAACAACATTATATGTATATTTTGATTTATGCAGAGAAAACCAAATATTTTTCAATTGAATCAAACCGTTGTAATGATTAAATCGTAAATATAGAATGTTTTTAAATTGTCTCAAGATAGCTCAAAAATTGGGAGGGTAGATACACTCTCGTACTTCATTTCTTATTGGGCTGAACCACTGTCATGGACGGTATTGTTTTTGACGATTTTGGGAATTGAGTTCTAATGACACTAAAAATTATCCATATAGAGAAGCTAATATACTTTAAACCTCGAAGTCCTGATGTTAGTGTGTTGGGAAAGTTTCAAGAGTGTCAGCTCAGGTGTCAATCTTAACACTTTATTCAAGTTAACAAGGTCTATCGGAAATAGCCTTAATGTTGTTTCTAAGTTATAAAATAAACATAATAAAATAAATTAATAAATAAACATCCTCATCAACTTATTTGGTAAAGGATATATTCTTTAGTTCCAAGCCACTCATTTGGGTAAAACTTTACAATCTGCGAAATTCTTTTGAAGAAAAAAAAGCTGGTTGAGAACAAGAATATGTTTTTACAATACTTTTATCTATAGATGAGAAGGTTTTAAAAATTCTAAAATAGGGGTTGTTTTTTTCAATTCCTACTATTAGCTCGCACTGTCTATATACTTATTTATTTATATATTTGAATATTTATTTATTTATCTTGGTGGAATTTTCAATCGTTAATAAAATACATTTTAAAGCCCTGAATTGAGCTGAAATTTTATATACAGGATCATTTTGGATGACAATACAATATAACTTAATTATAATTAATAAAAATTAATTAATTTAAACTAATTATTTAAAGAATTACAAACACAGCCACGTTGGCGACTTAGCGACCCTTTTGGCGACTTGTGTCAAAACTTGAAAAGGTTTTTTTTTCTCACGTGTTAAAGCATTCAGTTGGAGTGAAATTAAAAGGACAATACGATACTTTAATGATAATTTAAAAAAACTAATTACCACTTAATGTTGTGATTCTGTCCTATGTATATGCATATTTATATTAATTGTAACTATTTAATAAAAAGTAGCTAAAATAAAATTTTTCGTTGTTGGTCTAAGTAGGAATTGACTTAAAAACTATTTTTTTATGTTACTTGTTTGTTTGTTTTAATCCTAATGAGAATCGCGTTAAATTCGTTTGCTTTTGGGAGAAGTTCGTGGCAGCTAATTTAGAAAACAACATTCAGTGATGACAGTCTTAAATCTAAAATCAACCTCCTGAGGAATCTATTAGCATAAAAATGTGTTAATAATAATAATAATAATGGGTAGTATTTATATATAATTTTCTTGTTAACTGAAATTTTTTTAAATAAGTATTTTAATGTATTGCACCGTAGATAAATCAAATACGTACGAACAATTTGTGTAACATTGCCTTAATAAATTTATATAATAAAAATATTTTTAACTTTACATTTAAATAAATATTTTCGTTTGATATTGAATATTTTCTTTAAATTTTTTAAGAGAATGTTTTAAGAAATGAATTTAAAATTTGCTATTGGCTTAAGCACTCCATTATTAATTCATAGGGCGAACAGTTTTATTAAAAACTTAGATCAATAAATCAGTAAGATAAAAAAAAAAGAAAAAAGCCCTATGTGATAGCAAATTCATTTTTCACGCTAAAACCTATTATCATTCCTCAGTTTTAATTATCTTTCCTTCAAAATAATGATGAAATATTTCAAAGGTAAAATTTGAAAAACAGTGTCACGAGAATTGATTGCGCAAATGTAATTTGTGTGTGTGTGTGGATTGAAATTTCCGTCTATGCATTTAATAAATTTGTCACCAAGGACAATTTGCGCCATGATGATCATTTTGATGATTTTGGCGACAAATTGAAATGACAAATCATGCCGAAAGTCGCTTCAAGGCTTAATTAATCTTTCATCGAAATCTATGTAATTAAAAAGGTACAAAGTTCTTAAATTCATGTTTTGCAGTTAATTTCTAAGATATGCACCTGTGTTACATATATAATGCGCATATGTAAATGTGTATACGTACTATTCAAAGTTATATATGTATTAATTACGTCAAGATTATGTTTAAATACGCGCGGTGATGTTTTTAAGACTTATAATGATGAAAAAAGAAAAGTATTTGAGATAAAAAAAATTAAATTTAATAAGATTCCATCTTAATTTTGAAACATTTAGCTGAATTGCTTTCTAGAAAATATTAATCGAAACTTGTTTAGCAGAGATTCTAAGGTTACTAGTAATTTTATATAAATCATTAGAGAGCCGTTTCCCTCCCGCTTTGCTGGGTGTTTCATGATGTTAAATGAATATATGCTGTTTTTATAAATTATTGATATTAAGTCCTAGCATTAAGCATTCGATTGTATTGAAAAACATTCTTGTAGCTCTCACATCTCTTGATTTAAAAAGGGCAGGACTTTAAATTTCTAAAATTGAAGTAAATTTATCTTTAACGCTCCCATAACCCCCTTCCCAAAAGTGGATCTCTACTTAACAAAATAAACATAATTTCCAAATTTCAAGTCTAAGATTAATTGTTCAGAGACGGATTTTTTTTTATTAATAAGCCCCGTAATCCCCCCCTTTCAGAGTCGATTTCCGTGAGACCCGTTTTTAGCGGATTTGAACTCAACAAAACAAACATACATACCAAATTTCAATACTGTAGGTCTAGTACTTCAAAAATGAGATTTTTTTTTATCTATGCGCCCCAGTAACTCCTCGCACTCTCTCATAGGAGTCCATTTCCGTAAAATCTATTCCTAACAGATTTCTATTCAACAAAAGAAACATGCTTACCAAATTTCAAGTATGTGGATCTAACATTTTAAAAACTGGTATATTTATCCATAACACTTCTTAACCCCTTGCAACCCCCTTTGGGGTCAGTTTTTGCAAAACCGTTTTGCAGCTGATCTCAATTCTATGAAACAGATTTGCCAACCAAATTTCAAGTCTGTAGGTCTAATCATTCAGAAAGTGAAAGTTTAACTGTAACTTTTACTATAATCGCCTTGGGAATCGATTTTCGCAAAACGCCTTTTATAGCGGATCTCGATTCCATGAAAAGATTATGACTGTCAAATTTCAAATTCGTCAATCTAATATTTCAAAAACGGGAATATATTTATCTATAATGCCCCTTAACCCCTCTCAACCCCCCTTGGCTTCAATTTTCACAAAACCCCTTTTGTAGCTTATTTCAGTTCTATGAAAGGGATTTGTGTACCAAATTTCATGTCCGGTAGTCAAAGAGTTCAAAAACCAGAGGGTTTATCTGTAACGCCCTTTGACCCCTCACAACACCTCTTGGGGGTCGAGTTTCGCAAAATCCTTTCTTGGCGGATTTCTACTCCCTCAAAGGAACATGCCTACCAAATTTCAAGTCTGAAGGTCTTATAGTTCTTGAGATATCGCGATGAGTGAGTGAGGGAGTTGTTTTTGTCTTTTATATATGCAAATTTATTTTTATATTAAATCAAAGCTCATAACATAGCTTGAAAAACTATTCATAGATTTTTTTCAAAAGTGATAATCTAGCCGACCACTAGTGAGAGAAGACTTAATTTTCTCATCTTATTTAAATATATCAATTTTATGGAGAAAACGAAAATAAAATTATTTTATTTACAGTACGGCATTGATAACGAACTCTAAATAACAGGGTTTTTTTAAGGATATTTCGTTTTATAGTATTTAACGTTTTACATTTTTTATTCGCTGCTCACACACACATGGGTACTGAAGCATTAACTTTTAATAATATTCTAAGACCGCTTTCGCTGAGAAGCCATAGTTTTAACTATCTTGTCATGAGTTTTAGTCATAATTCTACATAAGGGATATCGCGCTTCCCGCTAAATTCAAGTGGATTTCAAATTCCTCTCTCAAGATATGGAAGTTAAGAGAATGAGTCGACAGAGCTTGCAGTGGTTCAAAATAATGCAATCTGTCGAAAGTAACCTTGTATAGCGTCTAAATGCATCATTAGTTCATCCCTTAGTGGCCGCTGTAGTCTAGTGGCCATGATGAAAAACTCATGGACAGCATGTCATGATCACAAACTCATGGATAGCATGTCATGAGTTTGAGCCCTAGTGCCAAAGAAGTTATGCGCCTTGTATATGGGCTAGGGCAGGGGTGACGAACCTTTATGGATAAACGTGCCATTTTTTCTGAAGAAAGTTTTAAAGAGGTATAGACGTGCCATCAAATAATTTTGACTTGTGATTATTGGGAAAACAATAGAACTAAATACTAACGATTCAAAACTTTGTACTTACTACGAAAAAATACAATTTGTACGGTATTGTTGTAAATTTTTTAGTTATACGCATAATTCAAATCGAAGTAACCTTAGGGAAACTTATGTTGCTGCAAATTAGATGCCAAATAACTTATTTTAGGATTATAAGAAAATAACAAATGAATGTACGCGCCGCCGCCTCGCACAGCCCGACCGATCACTCGCGTTTGTTCGTAATGCTTCATAGTGAACTTTGTTATTTTGAGCTAAAATACAAACCGTTGTGTGATCGGTGGCGTGCCCAAAAATTTGTGTCACGTGCCATCAATGGCACGTGTGCCACTGGTCCGCCATCCCTGGGCTAGGGTTTCTGATATCCCGGTCTTTTCCAATTCCGGGATGGTAATAGTCGTTCTCGGAAATGCATCAAAATATCTAAAAACAAGTTGTTTTTAATTGGAATCAAAATTATATATGGAACAAGGATGCACATACATCCCAAAATTAATGTTCATTTATATATTGAGCTAAAAATACGCACAAATAAATTACATTAATTTTTCATTCTTAAAATATGACTTAAGAAAACATAAACAATCTATGCTTTTTATCTCTCAGCCTATTTTTTAGCTTTCTTATGAATGCAGAAAATGGAAGCAGAACATATATATGCTCTGTCAGCTTCGGCTGATGTGTTGGAGGTATTGTTTTCAATCCTCACCCAGTTTAATAATATTTGATGTGTTCGATTTTCTGTTGTGTGAAATGACTACATTTTTTTTCTTCACTATCTTGTCCTAGCTAGAACTCTTTTTAGTAGAACAAAATAGGAGACCTTAGTCTTTGGATGTTTTTTTCCCCTAATTTTTCGTCCAAGGTTGCAGATTTTTCTTCCAAAGTTTCCAGGATCTTCTCTGAGCTCGAAAAGTTAGTTGGACGGTGATTCGTCTTCCGAGCAAAACTTCCTTGTCGTTATAATTTTAACTTGTCTGCTTAAACAGATTTTATTTGATAAACGTAAAATATCAACAGTAATTTCAGCAGCTCCACACTTTGTCCCAAAATTTAGATATTGCATTAATCCAACTAAACTAACATTGCGTCTTTCACTACTTCTTTAGACGATAGGACATTTCACATTCTTTACAAATTTTGAATAGTAGTCGTTTCACTCTCCAATAATGAATTAAATACTCTTTCGGCAGTTAGCATAGTCTTATCACCCCCCTCTCCCCCTAAAAAAAGGCCTTGAGGTTAATTCCTTACTTTAAAAATTGCTGATTCACTTAAATAACTTATAATGAAAACAAGTATCCGAAGAAAAATATTGAGTTCACAAATTAAGTAAATAAGTTTTAAGTATTAGAGTGCTTACGTAGTGGCGCACACAAAGTCCTCGGATCGATCCAGCCTGCCCCCCCCCCGAAGCCCTTGATTTTTTTTCCTGATTGATTATAATCCTATGTATATGGTGTGTAAAATTTAATTAAGTATTGGTTATTAATAATTAATTTTAGTAATTAATGCTAATTATTCATTCAATAATTCACTTTTTACTGTTTTTTGTTCCCGAAAATCGTCAAAATCAAAAGAATATGTAGAGTAGTGTATTGGAGCCTGATACGAGAATAGTGGACTTTCGACCCTGGATCCCCTCCCCTCCTCTTGAAAAGTTCCAGTGTGCACTACTGACTTACGTTATCCACATAAATCAAGACCACGGAATGACGTTCCTTTCCCAACTAAATAATTTAATTTAAAGAAATTATGTTTGACAAACAGGAACTGATCAGGAATGGTTGTTCGATATTTTTACTCTCCCCTTCAGCAAGCTGGAGAAAATTGATACTGTAACGACTTCATACAGCTCTGGGATAAACTATTTATTTTTCTCAGTAAGAGAATCATCAAAAAAATAACTAGAATATTCTATCCCAATTAATTAGCAAAAGGGTCCACAGATTTCGAGTCTCTTTCGCTGCAATGTCTCTTATCTCTCGCATAAAATAGTGTCCTAACTCGACACTGTAGAGGAAAGTCTTATACCTAGGATACGTAAACAGAGTTCACTCTCTGTAATTCCACACCGAGTCTGGGTGAGTTCGCTGGCTCCAAATTCGCCGTGCTCCCTCGCAATTTCTACCGTTCCAAAATCCACCTTACTTCGCGGATCCAGTATCCCTTGTCTATCGTTGATAGGGACTCAGACCGTTCCCGGATCTCCCCAGTTCGGAGACCACCGTACTTCGCGGACTCTCTATCGCTTTCTCTCTCGCTGAAGGGACCACACCGGCTCCCTTAAAATCCAGTCTCCCTTTCGGACTCTCCCTCTCCTTATCTCTCTCTCTCTCTCTCTCTCTCTAATCATCCTTCTGTGATCTCTTGTTCTTTTGCCGCCTCTGTCGGTCTCGGCTCCCTTGATTTCCTGTTCTTCTGCCGCCTCTGCCGGTCTCAGCCCATCTGATCTCTTGGCCAATGGGCGCCGATGGCGCGGTGCACATTGTAAGTTTTCAGACGCGCTGTAGTCACCGAATCGTGTGAAACGAAAGCACAATGCAACTGCGTCTACTTTTGACGGTCGGAATAGCCTGGGAAAAAGGGTCCAAAACTTTGACCAACCAGGTACGAAATTCTTTCCCTGCAATTAGGGAAATGTCTGGAATTTTCCCAATTGCAGGGAAAGAATTTCGTACTTGGGTGGTCAAAGTTTTGGACCCTTTTTATAAAGGTATTTATAAAGGTACCCTATAATTTATAAAGGTATTGTGTGAAGTGTCCAAAATATAGCGATAATTGTCAAGTAAGTAGGAAAAAATTCTGCCATCTGCGAAAAAGCTCGTGACAGCACATATCTATCTTTTTTGTGTGAAGCAAAGCCTTCCCTTTTGTTTTGTCTACGACATGCCTAAGTGCGCGCTCGCTTTTAATTTATTCCGTAAATAAAATACTAAATATGTTAGTTTTGTATAATATACTTTTTTTTCGTCCGATACGTGTTTAAATAATTTACTAAGCACAGTGGAATGGAAAACTATGAAATTAAAATAAAATATTTAAAAAAAATGTTTTTATCAGATAGTTATTTTTTTCTTTTTGAATGTTTTTTTTCAGTATATGTAAATATACATCTAGGCTTTCCCCTATACTGTTTTTTATAACTTACATATATATATATATGTTTATTCAAGCATTAAAAAAAAGCAATCGTTTCAATAGCTATCTGTAAATTTTTCTTTTATTTATTACTTATAGAAAATGGATTTTATTAATATATAAATGTTTTTTTTAAAGGATTATTTCTATTATTTCATAATTAAACTAATTATTTGTTAATTAAAAAGTATATCGTCTCTTATTTTGAATCAAAATACAATTTAGAGACATTTTTAAGCTAACTATATGTAACGATTAATTGATTCATGAAAATCTGAAATTTATTTTATTATTTTAATTTCTTAGAAACTATTAGTAAAAAAATGAAGAAAGTTTTTTGTGTTTTACTCTTAGCACATCAGAATCGTTTTCTTTTAAATTGTTCCACATTAATAGTTTTTTAACTAACGCAATATCGCTTTTTATATGTCATACATCGAAATTTGAAGCTATATCTTATCTGTGAGGGGGAGGGGAACAGGGAACACACACACACAATACTTTTACATTAAAAAAACCCCGTGTTATGCCGGGCTAGAGAGGGAAAAGAAACCTGTCTTAAATAGAAAATAAGAGGAACAAATTTCGAAAAAGGGAAATTTAATGAAGTAATTTTAGAAATCATTCACATTTCCCGCGCATAAACACACTCACATAATTGCTGGCGTCATGAGCGAAAGAGACAGCCCGTGCAACGCCGGGCCGACGGTACTTATAAGTGCCATTCACTTTAAAATAACATAGAATAACCAATTTTACGAATATTCTGACAATACTTAAGAATATTCTTTGAAATCCACTCTTCCAAGGTATATGGCAGCACGGGGTCTATGATGAGTATTTTAGCGGGGAAGGCAAATAGTTTTATAGCAGAAATTGCGTTTTCAGCTAACGGTTTTTTCAGAGGATTGCAAAGATTATGATTTTTGTCCCGAAAAAATAGTTAATGTCAAAATTTAAGTGTCTTATTTTTTTGTATGTTAATGATCACCAGAAAACGATTTAACTCTTTATTTTAAATGAACAGTGTATATAATTAATTTTACACGGTGGAATATCTTTAATTAATTAATTAGCTGTAATGGATTAAATTTCTAAAGGTTGAGTATTTTGTTTATGTATATCACTTAATTTTCAATGCAGTGATCCAAAAAAAAAAAAAAAACTGCAGTTAATCATAATGCGGTAGATAAAGAAAACGTGCATCGCTCCCCTACCAGATGCGTCTTTAGTGGTACGGGGCTCGAACTCTTGACAAGGCCAGCCCCGATCCGATACCTTGACCAATCGGCTACCGCGGCCACTATATTTTTTGGAAGTGTAGAAAAAGTATCCATTAAGAATTATGCCGTGAAAGCGTAAGTCTAATCTTTCCCAAAGCCCTAATAAAGCTCGAGCTATGAAAGTAGCTAGACCAGTGTTTCTCAAACTTTCAATACTGGCGCCCCCTTTTCAATCCCAATTTTTATCGCGCCCCCCTTATACATTAATAAATTACTGAATGCAATAATAATGCACTTTGACGCTAAAGCTACAATACACGATCTTAATTATAAACCGTTCAAATTAATAACATAAGTATTAAATTTTGTATAAGTTACTTTTAAGCACACAAAAAAATTAAGTAATAGGATAATTATTATGTTATTTTTCCTTTCTCTGATTTTTAAATTGGAACATATTGCAAAATGCGGTGGCTGCTTAGAAGACAAAATTTAGATATCAGCTAAATATAGAAAAAGAACTCAGAGGGTCAATTTCTAAAAAGCTTTGAAAAACTTTGCTCTGCAAGACAAGCCCATGAAAGTCGCTAATACTTATTAAATTTGTTCTTAATTCAGTATTAATAAGATAAGTATTAAATTTTTTTATATATGTTACTCTTAAGTAATATATATTTTAAGTAAATTATACTTTTAAGTAATAGGTTAATTATTTCATTTTTCTCTCTCTAATTTTTAAATTGAAACAGATTGAGAAATAATATTTAATTAAAGATTTATTTCCTTCGAGATCCATTTCTAAAAGTACAAACGTCATTAAAAAATAGCCTAATCTATGTTGCTCTTTATCATATCCATTACATCTGGCATCCTCGCGAACGTTCATGTGAGTCTAGGCAACCTAACAGACGTCTGCACAAAACATGTAAAAATGCTGTACTTCGTACAATTCTAGTCAGTCTTGGCCGAATCGATTAGCTACCGAATCTCTCTTGAATGTACATTTCCTAATTCACACGTTAATTGTAATTCACGGTATTAAGTATTTATGGCAGTGGATTAAAACAAAATCATAGATATATTTTTAAATCACAGCGAGCATTCGATGATAATAAAGCATCAACAAGTACACAGACGAGGGCAAATTGATAGCAAGTTACGAATGGGTTAGGGATCCATTTCAAAATACTTCAGAAGGGCTCTGAACTGCCGACAAAGAGATCTTCATAGATTTCACATCCAGTGACGAAATTAA
>BMAV01009700.1:718077-732623 GCA_019973955.1 Trichonephila inaurata madagascariensis
TTTTATTTTTGATGACCTTTTTTCACCAGATGATATATATAAATCATATCAATGTAAATCTGTATTTTTTTTTATTATATCAGAAAGTACTTTTTTTTTTCATTCCAGTAAATTAATTTTTTTAACCTTTTATTTTCGATATGCTCGCGCCCCACAGTTTGAGAAACACTGAGCTAGACAGTTGCCAACTTAATTCTATCGCCAACATTTCGCTTTGTTTTTCATTGAATCCCCATTATAATTTAAGAAGCGGTGTTGCTTGCGAATATTACAATATTAACATGAAATAAGTACAACAGAAAGTAATATTAACGTATTACACTTTCAGAGATATAAATTATTTACGCTATTTTAAGCGTTCATTTCACAAAATTTGTAACAATGTGTTACTTTTGCTGAGCAGAGATCAGCTTAGGAAGATATTTTCAAAAATCAACCCTCAAGAGAGTTACGGGAGTTATAAATAAAAAAAATCCTTTTTATCAGCTATTAGATCTACAGACTTAAAATTTTAACAAACAAGTCTTTTTTTTTTTTTTCAGCCGAGATATGCAAAAATATTTTTTTGTTTAATTTGCAATTCACGTAAGAAATTAACTCAACAAAAACAACTTCTTTATCCTTCAATCTGTATAGTTTTATTTTTCAGTTCACCCGTGCGAAGAACGGGTATACCAGCTAGTTTTCCATAATTTTTAACGCACAATGTTTTATAGAATTCGTTGAAGATATCGAATCAAAATTTCAACATTTAAATTATGTGGCGCGTTTAGCTTTCCTAGCAGCGTATCCAAAATATTCTAGAGAAATGATTATAAAAGTGGTTGAACAAATTAAATTTCTTTATATAATTAATTGATTTTCGACACACGCTGATGATCCCCACAATAAAATTTTATTCAAGTACTATTTTATCAAGTTTTTATCGTTGCTCTATTAGCCTCATATGTATTTTCTATATGAAAATGTGTTTTAAGTAAGGTCAAAAGCTTTAAAATTAACGTGAAAAATAGAAATGTGAGTGATAGAATAAAGAAGTAGAAGGAATAAAATTACTTCTGTTCCTAATACACCAGCGTAGCTATACATATATCAAAATTTCTTGGTCCTCTTTGGGGGGCCCCAAACATTTTGCGATTTTTCTTCCACATGTTTGGGCTCCTGAAGCTTGGGGGCCCCACATCATGTATACGCCAGATACGGCGGTAGCAACTTCCCTGCTCTAATAAAAAACAAATTGTTCTGTTACGAGAGGTGCCTATCGATATTTTTGAAGCAATGAATAAGGACATGAAGTTAGTTGAATGCATCACCAATAGATGGCGTAGTGAAATAGAGTAAAAAATAAACTATAATGTACGGGCACTGGATTATATTCACAGTGTTTAACTAGTAGATCAGTTTTGCATGTGGTTTAGATTGCTAAGTATAGTTAGTTGCTCAACTTATATAAAATTAATAATATTTTTTTATAATGCAATAATCATATAAATACAAATATTGCATGTATAAATATATGCATATATATATTATGTCACACTGTGAAGCAACACGGCTATTGGCGATGGACCTCATATATTTTTTTTAAAAAAATATTAAGCCCAGGATCTCGTTAAATCAACATTTAACTCCTTGAGTACCATATAATCACTTGTGCAGGGATGGCGAACCAGTGGCACGCGTATCATCGGTGGCACTCGATGCAATATTTTGGGCACGCCACCTATCAAAACGTTTTGCATTTCATTTCAAAATAACAAAGTTCACTATGATGTATTACGAACAAACGCGAAAGATCGGTCGCAGGGTGGCGGGGACACGTTTGTTATTGCCTTGCTTTATCTACCTCGTGGACTACAATTGCTAATGATGTAAAGTTTGTCTGCGTATAGCATTGTCAGTTTCGTTGACACAACTGTATTTTAAAGTTTATTTGTGTTATATTTACGATTTTCAACTAACATGGCTGGTTCAGCAAAAGCACAAAAAGTGCAAGATTATAAGTGTAACAGAGAATTTCATACTTAGTGAAGTGAGAAGTATGGCATTATTTTCAAAGGTGACAAAGTAGTGTGTGTTTTATGTTCTGGAAGAGTGGTAGGCAGAACATCGTCTGCAAAACGGAGTTTTGAAATAAATCATAAATCCCCTTGTCCAAAAAGTGAACCACAGCAAAAATAATTATTTGCTTAGAAACCGTTTGGCGGAGACTCTAATTAAGCATGCATTCTATTAAAAGTAACATCTTGCAAAACTAATAGAAGTTCTTTTTGTCATCCAATCTGCAACAGCAGAACTCACACTAACGTTACTTTTATTTGAACTGCATATATAACTAAAACATATGCAACTATACAGTACAAAAGGTATTTTTTCGTAGTAAATTAAGAGTTTTGAGTGTTTAGTATTTAGTTTTATTATTTTCCTAATAATCACGAGTCAAAATTATTTGACGGCACGCCTATACCTCATTAAACAATTCTTTAGAAAAAATGGCATGTTGATCCATAAAGGTTCGCCATCCCTGCACTAGTGGATATATGCTATGTATAGGGCAAATGTACAACTAGTGTAACCAGCACGGGAAACATTATAAAGTAGATTTTCTTTTATTAGGATTGTATGAAATTACAAAAGTTAAATTGCAAAATATCTGGGTTACAATAATTAGAAAAAAATAGGAAAATAAGAATTAAAACTATAAATCTTTGTGAAATCGCTCGAAATGCTCCTTGGAACAAAAAGCTTTTCCGCTTGAGTTACATAAGTGTATTGCCATTCTTGTTCCATTTCTTCATCTTCTTCATCACAAATAGATAAAACTGTATCAGAGTCACTGTCATATTCATCGGTTTCCGGTAAATATTCTCATTCAGTATCACTTTCATTGAAATCCAACAACGATGGAATATTGGCAAGAAAAAGTAAAAATAGACAACAAAAATAATCGTACAAACTTTAGAAAGTGAAACGAAACACGAACGAACCTCAGTCAGAGCCTGAGTCAGCGTCAGTCATCTTAATCAGAGTCAAAAGGAAAAACGAAATGTGTGTCGTAACGTCAAGGTCAGTCAAGGATACTAGAAAGCGCAGTTAGGCAGTCAAGGGGTTAATTTTGTAGAATTTTCACAATATTGATGCAGGTATTTATCTCACTAAAAATATATAATACCTTCCCATTTTTTGAATATTATAAATAATTGAATTCATAGAATGTGATTTTTTTAGAAAAAATATTAATTATACATATAAAAATTTGAAATTCTATACACCGTTTAAAATTTTTTAATAACTTCAATATACATTGTGAGAAATACTTTAATCTGCGGAGTACAGTGTAACGACTTCACACAGCTCTGGGATAAACTATTTATTTCACAGTAAGAAAATCATCCAAAAAATATTATGTTACAATTAATTAGCAAAATGGGTCCACAGATAAAGAGTCTATCACTCTGCATTGTCTTATATCTCTCGCTCGCCTAAAAATACTTAAATTAAGTGATCCTTTAGAGAAATGTCCTATACGTAGGATATGCCAGAGGGGTCCACAGTTCTCAGTTCACTCTCGGTAATTCCACACCTAGTTTGGGTGAGCTCACTGGTTCTATAACCACCGTGCGGTTGCTAATTCGAAACCTCCTCGGTTCGAAATCCACCTTAATTCGCGGACTCAGGTATCGCTGACTCTCAAGTCTATCACTAACGAGAGGCCTCAATCAGATTCTCTCTCGTCAAAATCTGTTCTTGGTATATATACATATACTCCCTCGCTCTCTCCTTATAAACCTCTCGTTTCTCACGATCACTCACCGCCTATCCCCTTTGATCTCTTGTCCGTCGGCCGCTTATAGCGGGAGTCTGTCTGGGCTCATAGTCGGAGTCCAGCCCTGCAGACAGGCAGTCGCCTCAGATCCATGAGAAACCGAAAAGCACATTGTACAGATGTCTCTTTTAACTTTCGGACTGGCATGGGAAAAAATGGTCAGAATTTCTGACCACATATTTGCGAAACCTTTTCCCACAATTAGGGAAACGAATGGAATTTTCCCTCGTTTGTCGGCGTCCCCTCTTAGCAATTAGGGAAAAGAGACTGGGTACATTACAGCTGGATCTTCAAGATATTAAAATATAAGAGTGGTCTTTTCTTAAATTGAAATGAAATAAAAAACGGTATTTGTATTTATTACATTATAATATAGTAAATATTAATAGGAAATAGTGAATATTTAATAAGAGCTTGAAGTGGTAGAGAAGAAAAATTAACATACCTAAGGCTGAAAGAGTCATAAGAGAAATGTCACAAACAGGGATAAGGAAGTATTTTTTTCGTTCAACGTGTGACTGACACCTATTTTTTACAATAAAATAAAAAAAAAGTTGAATCGTAATGACAGTGGGGAATCCTATTCAAGCTTTCTATTATTCCGATATCTGTCACTCACGATATTCTGCGGTTTTCTCAAAACTGTGTCAATGACGATTTCTACTCACGATCATTTTTATTTTGTTCGAAATTAGTGAAATTTATTATTAAAATAGTATGTTTCGATTTCTGCTTATGAAAGTAATTGATTTTATGTTAAATAGTCATGTAACATATTTAATTTATGCACATTGGAGTTCAAAATGAAGAAAGAATTAAAACAAAAAAGAAAGTATTCGCGAAATATTTTGAAATTTTTAAAAACACCATATTGTTAACAGAGGTACGAGTTATAATATTGCAAATTTCCACGGAAATTGGGTCATTTTTCTGTCTGAAACTGTGCTTTGCGTTTAGTAACAGCTCTCGTACTTTTACCGAAGACAGCCTTAATAGAACAAGGTGGCAAATCATCGGAAGACTTAAGGTAGGGCAATCTGGTGTACAAATTGTTAGACATGTAAATGTATATAATGTGATAAATCCAGCCTATGGAGACAGATTAACGTCACTGGGTCCTTTGAGATCTAATCTGGACAAGATTGTTCAAAAGCCATGGCGTCCAATGAAGATCAATATCTGTTCGTTACATCCAGGCAAGGATGGCTCTAAAATCGGACAAACCGGACTCCTACTCGAGGCGAGTGTGAATTTGGTATTTCATTTAACGTATCTTATTTCCTTACTTTGTATCATGTATGTTTAATACCAGTTTTCTCTTATATGAAACTTGAAGGGTTCGAAGCGAGAGTGTATGTTAAATCATGATGTGTTTACACAGCTTTAACTTTCCCCCCATCCAGGAGTGAAATCACAACGGACATTCCTTTCACCCATAAGATGTCTGGTGTTAGCTGTCCAAAAGGGGACAAGGTTAATCAGAGTTTTTGGTGGATAGAGAGCCACAGGAGATGGTTTATTTTAGTCTTGAGTGTAGTTACTATAGGTTAAAATAAACGTCTGTGATCCCCACCATCAGTAAATTCTTTTTCGAAGAAATTGGCCTGCTGAAATAGGCGATTTCTTCTCTTACATTTTACTCGTTTGAAATAATAACAGGTAATTATATTCTTAATTTCGAATCATTTCGTAAAAATTATATATATTGTAATTCTGCCTTTTTGTTCGCAATAATTATTCAAGTTTTATAGGCGTGTATCTATGTGAACAATTTATGTTTTTCAATCATAATTTTTTGCTTTAGAGAGAGGGGTGGTACTTTCCAGTTTTGTCCAGGGCGACAACACTGCCAGAGCCGGCTTTGATCCAGGCTTTACAGGTTTGCCACATTTCTCAGTTGTCTCTTGAACTTCATGTGACCACAGGAACCCAAGTTTCAAAAGTTACGGTTTCCAGAAGGCTACGTGAGGAAGATTTGTTAACCAGATGTCCTTCCAGATTCCGTCTAGTTACTTATTATTGACGAACCTTCATCTTGTATAATAACCAGAGAATAACTGTATGTCCTTCAATATCCAAGAAACTGACCGGCATAGAAGAGAAGGTTTGATGTTCTGGAGACTCATCATGTTGAACGAACGCATGTATATCCATGTCTTTGACAAAGGTCTTGTAACTGCTGTACGGTTTAAGAATAATATCTTGAAGCTCTGTATTTGCTTTTTCGGAGGAGCAATTGATCCTGTTTTAATTTTTACGCATAACAAAGTTTTCCTCATGGGACTCATCAACCCAAGGAATTTTTGGAAAATTTGGATATACGTCGAATGAATTAGTCGTTCTCCGGATCTTAAACCTATGGAATATACTTGGGAGGCTCTTAGGATCAGGGACGTAGCTACCGCCGTATCAACCGTATCAATGATACAGGGCCCCCAAGCTACAGGGGCCCCAACATGTGTAACTATAGTACCGCTAATAAGACTTTTCTTTCTAAAAAAGGGGCCCCGAAGGAGTTTTGATACAAGGCCCATTCAGAACTAGCTATGCCAGTGCTTAGGAGAGTTATTTCTCTGTCTTTTCTCTTCATATCCGAAAATATAATTGCAGAAATAGTGGAACTGATTGCCACAAAAGCACTCATAAATCATTTCTCATTTCAGATACGAGTTAAAACTGTGCAAGCTCTGTAGATGTAAATGGGAACCACATAGTTCCTATCAAGTAATTTTTTAATACATCTTGAAACCTCTCTTTTAGACTTCGAAGAAGGAGTTTGGGTGTGGGGGAGGCTGTTTAATATTTCCTTTTTTGCATAGTGTGTCAACTTTTTTATACATACTCTTATATATTTCAATGTAAATATGTGTAATACTTCTGAAGATAATCTCCAAAAGTGAAAATTCTCTTATACCAATATATTTAACCCGCGGTCACTCGCGCCTGTTTTTCTACCGTCGTTACTCGCGGGGTGTAGAGAACACCCCAAACTCTTAACACGTGTATTTAAATATGGAAATTTTTTAAAGCCAATTATGATATATATTTATGAAGTATAAGATGTTTTTTGTGTTATACAAACAAAATTGTTAAATTTATTGCATTCAAATGAGACTAGCATTAATTTAAACTAAACCTACAAAATTTTCATCTTGAAGTACACAATTTTATATTTTTTCATAAACCACAAGTAAAACGTATTACCAGTAATAAATATACTTTATAATTAATGATAAGGATAGCAAAAAGTAGAAAAATAATATTTTAATCATTTTTCAAACATTCAGAGCAGACTGTATTCATATGCTTTAAGCACATATTTTTCTTACATTGAAGACAAAAAAATAATTTTTACAACTTTTACCTGTGGACAAACAGTGCAAAGCCCCTTTTTTTGGTGGATTAATGCCCTTTTTATTATATTCTGTGTCAGTAAAGCTTCTTTTGAGTGTTTTGTTAAGGTTTGGGAGATCCGATCTCATATCCCACTGTGGCTAAACAAGATCCATTCTAATCTCCTTTAATAATATTGAATGTCTCATTTATTTTCAGCATGAACCGAATGATAGGCAAAGGAAGCATTAATTCCCGCAGTATTAAGTAGATGATAAAATATTCGCAATGGCCAAAGGTTACATATTCGCGATACATCATATATACTGCACATTCCATCAGTGGTATTATAAATATTTACAAAAAATTTCAAGTTTCATCCCTCCAACTTTGGTTACGAAACTACGCAGTCATCGAATTCATTTAGTTCATCTTGACAATCTGTTGATACAGTATCTAATAGACTACGAAGTCGCTATTTCTCCCTTTCCCATGGAGTTTTTGTCAAAATTTCTGGAAAATGTTTTGAAAAACTTTTTAAAAAAATTATATTTTACAATTATTTTATAGAATTATATTATTTTTATACCACATTTATTGAAATTTTAAATAAAATATTCATGTATATTAATATATTTGATAAAAAAATGTAAACGGAAAGATTAAAACGTATTCTTCCGTAGATGCTTCGAGTACAAAAACATAACTCAATCACTCGCGGGGTGTTCTCAGCACCCCAAATAAACTTTTGAAGGTCATAACATTCCAACCGTCCTAGCGAGATTGATTACATCAGGCCTGAAGGTTCAATGACCTAAAATGGGCAGCTACAGAAAAAGTCGTGGTTCTGCGCATTCTTTTTAGAATTGTAGGAGGCTTTTCTTGTTGCTGGGGTGTACAGAACACCCCGCGCGAGTGATCACGGGTTAAGGTATATAGTAACGGAGATGTTATAAAAACCTAGTTACACAGAGCTGTACCATCAAACAATTCCAATTTGGAATTAAAAATGCCAATGTCTGGACAAATTAAACTACATCATTAAAATAGCTTGTGAAGAACGAAATATTCTCTCGTCCTCACCTAGAGATGTAAGGGGAAGGGAAGAAAGACTAGCCATATATCCAAAAACAATCTATTTATTGATCACATAATTAGCAACACAATTCAAGTAATTTCAAAGAGAAGAGATGTTCTCAAATTAAGCATTATGTGGATTAATAATGAGATACGCAAACGATGAGAAGACTTTAAATATCGGTTTACTTAATTCTAGATCGAATCTACCTTGCAATTTATCCGATCACTAATTACACTGTAGTGACCAATCGTCACTTTAATTCCTTCACTTATTTGATATATGAAGTACAAAACTGAATAATACCTGATCAGTAGCAATCTATCCTATCTCCTCACTTTCTCTCTCTCTCTCTCTCTTAGCTAGAAAACCTAGAGTATATATAGCCGACCTAATTTAAATAATCAAGGTTTCTTCTTCAGAGGGTTGGTTGTGAATAAACACGAATTGATAGACCAAAGATTTTCCAAGAGGATTAATGAAAGGACGCGGATAGATCCGTCACAAGCTTACTTCAACTATAACTCGAAACAGAATAAAATCTTAAGCAGCTAGTAAAGGAAAAAAATCCGAATTAAGTGCATTAAAATAAGCAAATTGTTCGAAGAAGTAAAGTAAAGGAATCCAAGCAAGCACTTTGTAAAAGTGAAAGAAAGAGTAATGGTTATATCATAGCTATAAAATATTAAATTTACTGGAAACCTTGCCAACCCCTTGTGCTGATTTTATCATTTTAAAATGACGAAAAGTTTTAGGTGTTATTATCGGATCTTTGAGTTGGGTTGTGACGGGGCTTTATCGTACCTTTCAATAAATCCTCTTGGGGAATCTTTGGGGTCAGAAAGGCATTTCATTCCAACCATCTCAAGAAGAAAACTCGATATGCAGATTAGGAATGATTATATATATTGGAGCTTTAGCATTCGCAAAAGTCTTAGAGAGATCGGCAAGATGTCGGCTGGAGGCCGGAGAGTGTTATAGGAGCGATATAAAAGTCGGTTAGAAGCCAGAAAGTTGTATTGTAGCCGTATCAAGTCGGAGAATAAAATATATAGAAGATATAAAGTTTGGTAGCTGTTAGCCGTGTGATATCGGTAAACGATAGATTATTAAACTTTAATTATAGAGCAGACTCTAGTTAAGGAATCGGCTATAGATAAAGATTCGGAGGTTAATTTATTATAAAGATAGTGAATAGGATTTAATACCCTGTTTGCTAAGAATTGTTAATTGCGTCATATCACTCCTGATCGTTTTCCTCTGACTTGTGTTGCACTGCTTAATATTAATTAAGATAATAATAAATTAGATTCATTATGGAAGGTTTGAGTGGTCAATCTTTTATCCCTACAAACTAGGTCACGTGGATGAGGGGGTGATACCCCCGGTCCGGAGGGAGGGAGGGTATCATAGGGTAAGAATAACAAATGAAAGTGCTTAAGAATATAAACTGAGTTAACTAAATTAAACTCAGTGGCGTAGCAGCCCATGAGGGACAAGGCCTACTGTGCCCATTGCTGCTGAGGTTTATAAGCAGATGTTCCGGTAAGGTGGTCAATCTGAAGCGAAGCCCCCTTTGTTCAGTTCCGAAGCAAGCTTGGTACTCATTTATCGACTCACTGAAGGGATGAAAGGCTGTCAACCTTACCCAGCTCGGGATTTGAACCGTGGACCTGTGGCTAAGAAGCGCGATAGGCTATCCCTTGGCTTAATAAATCTCATAAATTCGTTATTATGAATTTCTAAAAATTGTTGAATTAGAACAATTATACATTTTGTCTCATCCTTTCGAATTCTTTGCGAACGAAATAACGAGATGATACTCGTTATGAGCGAGATGAATGTGTGTATAAGTATAAATATATAAACCATATACTAGCAGAAATTTAAAAAAGGATCCGGTTGATTAAAAAAATTATTAAACAATTCGTCAATTTATTTATTTTAATAACAGTTTATTATAGTTTCAAAATAGAGTTGTTATCCATTTATTAGTCGCTGATCATTTGATGCAAATACTGCTGTACCATTTGTGAATTTCTGATGCTATTTTCATTTAGTTAAATGTTACGAACTAATCTATATCCTTGTGAAATCATAATGAATTATAATTATAATATATATATATATATATATATATATATATATATATATATATTACTCTTACAGCTAATTAAGAATTTGTATTCAATTGTATTCATAAAGTAGATTATATTTTGTTAGTGTATGTTTTTAATACAGCATTTCTTAAAATATGGGGCGAAAACAAAAGATTATTTAAAAAATTAATTTACTGAAAATAAACAAAATACTTTCTGATATAATAAAAATAAAATACACATTTACACTAATATAATACACTTATAAATGTATCAGTACTGTACAATGTATTTTATTATTAATTTAACAATACTAAGTTAAGAACAAATTTGATAATTATCGGTGACCCCATGCGTTTGTATTACCACTTATCTTGATAATTTGTACGGTTTTTTAATTAATTCCTTAACTGCCGATTAAAAGTTACGCGATTCACTCTCGAATGCCACCGTTTACCACGTAGACGCCCCTATGTGATGTATCTTTGGGGAAGGCGAGGGGAGAAAAGGAATAAATAAGCAAATCCTCTGAAATAAGTCAATCCTTCGCAAACACTGTCAAGGTTTTTTTATTGTATTTCAAAGCCTTCGGAATAATTTTATGGATAACAGTGAACAAAAAAGATCATACTTCAGAAAGACGTATATATACGTCCAGAAAATTAATACTTTGACTGAGCGAGACGTTTATATACGTCGGTGGCACATAGGAGGTTTAAGTCGTATTGTAGCTTTAGCATCAAAGTATAGTATTATTGAATTCTATTATATGGAGGGGGGCACGATAGAAATGATGATTGAATAGTGGGCCAAGTATATTGAAAGTTTGAGAAGCACTGTGATTTAATATAAGAGGAAAATTTGAAAATATTTAAAACATAAAGAATCTTTTTAACTATATAATCTTTCTCTGTTAATTTAATATCAATATTTTGTTGCTGTTTCAAAAAGAAGCTCTAAATCATGAATGGTATTTTCTAAAAAGAGTGAAAAGTTATGTATATATAATATTAATTTTTAAATTTCTATTTCCGGCTAGTTGTTGGTTGATAATAAGAAGTATTTATTAGATATTCACGCTTTGTTATTATTTACATTTCTTCGAAAAGACTCATCCTATCTTGCTGCAGAACACATGAAGATGATCATTCATTGGCTAAAAAGATAAAATAAACAAATAAAGGAGGAATTTTTCCATTCACATTTGGTCTTCCGAAAAAAAGTCCACCCTTTCCCTGACCTCAGGTGTATGGCAATTCCACCCTCTCCACAAACGCCCTAAACGAAACAAGTGGACAGGCGACACCCTGCCCGGTGGTGAACAGGCGAAACTTTTCCACCCCTGACAACCCCCTCCCTTCCATTGTCCCTCGCAAACCAACGAAATTCCCTTTTGTGGAACATTCTCTCACACACCAGGTACGAAGCAAACGATAAAAAAAGAAAGAAAAAATAGAGAGAGAACCCCGCGCGTTGTTGTTACGGAAGAATAGAGAAGAATACAAAGGAAGTGGCGGCGGTAACTGTTTCCCACGCTGTGAGAGTGTGTCACTGCTGCACGTTTCGCATCGTTCTCTCCCCCCCCCTTCTTTCTAGAAAGAAAAGGGGGGAGGGGAAAGAAAGGTCTTTTGGCGGAGAGATGCGAAGGCACGCGCTTGGCAATGCGTCGTCAATTAATGCAATTTCCGCTCTAACCTTTCCCACGGTTTTGGCTTTCTCGTTACATGCTAGAGAAGCACTAGAGCCGTGCCTACCCTGGGGTCGTTTAGATCCCCCCTCCCTCCTAAGATGATGATGCAGGGGGAAGAGGGAAGTAAGGTTATTACTAGAAGTTGCCTGAAGGAAAAAGGAACCAAAAGAGATTGGTATCTGCATATCTTAGGTATCTGCTTTCTGGTCCATTTCCAACAGTTGTGCGATAGTTCATAGAAAACCTTATTATGTATTAATTGCTGGATCAAGGGATATTATGTTTTTATGGATCTGTGTTTGACTATTTTTTACTAGAGTCTAAGTAAATAATAGATGAGCATGTTTGGATTTGAAGAATTGCTTGGGATCTTGATAGAAGTTTCGGAATCTGAGAATTTTCCTTTTTGTTTGAAGACTTATATCTAAATTTATTAATTTCATTTTTCCGTTCTAAATTAAAAGAGTTCGATTGTTTTTTTTTTCTCTCATTGTTCAGAATATAGTTTTTTCGATTTATAATCACAGTATATAAAGTTTATTTTAATTTCATTAATATTTCTTAGATTTCAATATTATTTGGATGCATTATTAAATGAAGTGAGTTTTCATGAGAGTAAGTTTTAGAATAACATACATATATACATTTTATATATACATTTACGATACATTAGATGACATACATATAACACAGTGACGCACACAATGGGGGTGGGGGGTTGTCCCCTGGTCCGAATCCCCTTGATTTGTTTTTCTGATTGATTATAAGCCTTTGTATATAGTAAATACAATTTAATTATTTGTTATTAGTGATGAATTTTATTAAATAAGGCTAATTATTTATTCAACAATTTTTTTTACTGTTTTTGTTCCCGAAAATCGACAAAATCACAAGAATACTTTGGGCGGCGTATAGGAGTATGGTACGAGAATGGTGGACTTTCGACACTGGGCCCCTGACTTCAAAAATTACTGTGTGCGCCACTGATAAACGATCTTATATATACATGTTTGCGGCATGGGGGTACTCTAAGTAGCCGTCGAGCCGCAAGTCCTCCCGTGTGGCTGGTGGAAGGGGAAGAAAGGTGGGCCAGGTTTTTCTCCCTCTAAATTTGGGTGGAACCGAGCAAAATCGTACTGTCATCTGCATGGTGCTCAAAGCTAAGGCTAACGACAGGCGGAAAAATTCTAGCCCTTAGCCGCGATGAACTTCGCGGGCCTCGATCTGACTTCGTCAGGCATGTGCATTAGTCACAACAACATATACATTGGAAGTTACAATTGTTGCAAAAGCGAACAAATGTTCTACAAATTTGATCTGAAGAAACACTTTTAATGACGCATGATGAAATGAAGTATATTTTTTCGAAAATCTATACTTAATTTTCATTATCTTAAGAAAAATTAATAAAATATGCGTAACTTTATAAGATTTGTTACTCTCGTTCTAATTTTTATGAAAAAAATATATCGTTCATATTAAAATTTCAAGAGATTCGATTTTTTTTTTTTTAGTTAATTTTTTAATAAAAAATTTTTTTATGTCATAGTTTTTTTTAAAAGAAATTTGATTGCTACACAGATTTAAATTACTTCTTTATTGCCTTTTTTCTGGAGCAAGAAAGTATTACAATGAAAATATAGAGTACTATATTTTATGCTATGCATCAACTTAAATGTCTACTTTTTTGGTGTTTACCTGGACGTCAATCTGATTTTGAGGGGGGAAAAAACTCTAAACGTTGCGATATTAAAATTCTAAAAGCTATGAAATAGAAAATTATTTTAACCATATATTCCAACTTCTTTTTTTAAAAGAAAAACCAATGTACAGATGTTGCAAAAAGTAAAATAAGCACGTTTATTTGATAAAAGGAAAAAATGAATACATAGCACAAAATTAATACAATTTTTTTTATCGTATTTAGGAGAACAAAAGAAATTTAAGAATTTACATATCGTACGAAAAGAAAAAAAAAACATGTTATGGTTCGTAAATGATTTCAATGGGGAAGGGAGAGATACAAAATGATTTCTTACGAGTTACGTGTAGATTGTGAAAATTTCAGAAATGACAGAAAGATTAAACTAACGCCTTGTCTGAATCAAATAAAAGCCGTTCATAATAATGTATAATACATAGTTAAGACGTCTCTTAATTTTTTTTAGTAGAAAATGTATAATTTTCTTTTCCTTCAAAAAAAAATAATAATTTCAACGGAATTTCTAATTTATCGAAAATGCACAAAACTGTTATTTCCATCCGATTCTATTTTTAAAGTTTCATAGGAAATACATTATAGACAAAAAAAAAAGTCTTCGTG
This sequence comes from Trichonephila inaurata madagascariensis, assembly GCA_019973955.1. Lineage (NCBI taxonomy): Eukaryota > Metazoa > Arthropoda > Arachnida > Araneae > Nephilidae > Trichonephila > Trichonephila inaurata. The sequence continues at coordinate 732,427 of BMAV01009700.1, forward strand.
ATAGAACAATGGTAAAAACATTTCCATATTAATCGAATATTTTACTAAAATGAGTATCGGAACGTTTATCCAAAATACCGCCACCATCACCCCTTGCTCAAAAATCCCCAACCCAGCGGCTACCTGTCAAAAGATGTGCTTTTACCTCAAATTCATCCGCGCGCCTACCACCCCCCTCTCGTTCCACCCCCATGGGC
>BMAV01009700.1:733510-745472 GCA_019973955.1 Trichonephila inaurata madagascariensis
CCCCCCCCCCCCCCGAAAAGTTCAGGTGTGCGTCACTGATTCCAGTTATAATAATACAGCTTAAGAATATTAAATGACACTTTTCATAGCTGAGGATATAAGGCACAGTAATTATTATAATGATTATAATTGTAAATACCATTCAATCGAAAATTTTGACTGTATAAAATTACTTAATATCGCAGATATTTTGTTCAGTATATTACTAAATTATTATGAATATATATTTATTTAACGAACGAACTGACTTTAACCAATTATTACTAATTTTTGTTCTTAATAAGGCTGCTACATTTAAATTTTAATTCCGAATAGGATTTCATTTTCAAAAAGTGAGAGTGAAATTTGGGTTTCTAACATATTCTATTTATAATAAAAAAATAATATTATCTTTTTACACCCAGAATTTCCTTATTGAGAGTATGTTAAATTCTTAAGATTTAATTTTTATACAGATTTTGTTACATATTAAGAAAAAAACAATCTATATAGTGTATACATTTTTAATTATGCATAACAATTATTTATTGATACATTTTGTTATTGTATTGAGATGGGTTACTTTAGTGGTGCCTATATATATAAATAAAATCTTTATAATACATAACAAAATTAAATGGCTTAAGTATAGTGCTGCGTCAAGTATTATAAGAGCCATTTTCTTTGAAAGTGGTCTAAGTCCTTTTGTGGATAATTAAATTTAATTTACTACTTTCAAAGTAATTATATTTGTAATTACATTAACTACGTAAATTTATATTGAGAAAATGATGATAATTTTGAAAGATTTTTGAGGGAACTGTTCATAGATGAAAAGCTCATAGCAGATTGCATTTAATGTTATATTAATTAACTTTCTGTCAAAAATGGACTTACACCACTTTCAAAGAAAACAACTCATATTTAAAATTCACTGCTTAGTCAAGGAATTAAACATTTCATTGTATATCAACCGTTAGCAATACAACAATTAGCAAATTAAACAATAAAATACCCTCTGAATCATTTAGAAGAATCAAAATTAAAATTTCTTTTTTTTCTTAAATAATGTAAATTATTCAAAAAACAATTATATATATTTCAAATGTGAAAGAAATTTTTTTTCCCTTTTCAGCTACAACGCAGTATGTGATTTAAAAAAAAGTATTAATTGATGAAAATGCTTTCAGATTATGCTCATACTCATTAGAGTTTTAAAAAAATTTCAAACATCTATCAAAAAGTGTGTTTAAAAATTCTTTTTTTTTGTAAGAATTTCAAAATAAATATGTTAAAGTCGAAAAATAAGGAAATCTCATGTTTCTGTATTGAATGTTCAGTTTTAAATTCAAAATAATTATAAGAACATACTACGCAAGCTAGCTAAGTGTTTTATTTGTCTATTATTTAAACAGAAAAAAGAATTATTCTCAGAAATCCAGTATTTATTTTTTAAAAAAAGAATGTCATTAATAATATGAAAAAAGACTGGAATTTACTACAAATATATTTTTTTAAAAAGTAACCACTTATCCAGTTTTTTTCATCATTGATCATACTGAAAATTGTTGAAGTGCAAAGAAATTACCCATTTATATAACATTTTATTTGGTTATACTCACTAAACAATCACTTTCTATTTAAAATTTCTTTTATGAAACATTCAAAATCAGAATTTCGCATTATTAATTAAAATAATTCATAATTATACAATTTGAACATAAAAATTAATAGCTTAGTTAATTGTGTTCGTATTAAAAAAAAAACGCGTTCCCATTATGAATGAAAGATACAAAACTTGAAAACCTATCTATTGCCTATTCGAGTTAGTTTAATCTTTCCCTATCTTGTATGACTATCCCTTTCTCGCTCCATAAAATTCCCTATGCATTTCCCCTATCCATGGTACTAACTTCCCTCCGCAGGATAATAATTTCTAACTACCGGGTGTGCACAAAGTCCTGTCTGTGCCCCCCTCCCGTCGGTGGGGGGGTCCAGCAAATGGGGCGCGTGGGCAACAGTTGCCCCCCTTTCCCCATCACTTGTTTACTCTGTGTGAGCCCGCTCTTTAGTTCCTTTCCTCTAGAAAGGGGCGGAGTTTTCCCACACTCGTACGCATGCGCTCTGCGATAAAGAATCCGCCACGTGCTACTACTATGGCATATGTCGCGATTGAGACTCGAGGGGAAAAAAAGGAAGAAAAAAAGAAGTGTGCTGGGGGGGGGGGGCTTGATTGGAGTAAGGTGAACTTCGGCAGAGAGAGAGTGTGGTTAAGCAATATTTGGCAGTTTATCGCCTTTAGGTTTGATGCCAAATTGGCTTGTGTGAACTTTTTTTAAAAAAACAGTGTTTCTTTCAGGATTCGAAATCATGGATTTAGGGGCTGTTGTTATTAAGAAAAATTAACAAATTTATTTTATTGTGTGCTTAAAAATTGTTTAAGTTTATCAAATAAGAATTCCAAAATAAATAGGAAAAAATAACATAAAAGATAATCAAAGAAATGCATATTAAAGATAAAGTATACACTTAATGCGTTGCAAAATAAATTTAAGGAAGTGTAGGTTTTTAACATAATAGCTTAAAAAGAAATTTTATGAGAAATACTCAATGTAGATGAAGAATAAAAATTTTTACAAAAAAGGATAAAGTATTTTCTGTGCGTATAAATAACTGTCACGTAAAAATAAACGTACTAGAACGACATCGTATTTACTCGTAAGATAATAATCACGAGTTTCAAAAATTGGAAAATATTTCTCGTTTATCAAAAAATTGGAGAGATCTACTATATTGGATTAGCAAATTTAGTTGGGGAAAGGATTCAAATAGAGTTATGATGATTCATCTGTTTTTAAACTAAACATATAAACAAAAACTTGAATTACATTTTTTTAAATTTAATACTTTTTGTTTGCGTGTAAGCATACAATTTTCTGTAGGATTTGCACCTTTGAGGAAAACGGATATTATTAGATAAAGAAGGAGCAAGTATATCGATGACCAATTACAAAAAAAATTCAACATTTATTTATTTATTTAGAACAATTGTGTGTGTGTGTATTATATTTGAAAGTCTTGTATAACTTCAATTTCTATGAAAATACTTAACCATTATCATAAAACTACTTCGACTCAAAAAATAACTTATATAGATGATCTCGTTCTCTTTCTCTCTTCAAATATATATAATTTCAATCAAACAATTATTGGAATAATTATTATGACTCTTAATTTAGTTTCTGTTCGTGTTTTTGTAAACGAAGGAAAGTTATCATCTTAAATTTATTTTAAAAACACAATTTTGAAATATATTTTAAATTAGTTGTTCTCAGTGGCGCACACAAGGGGGTGTCCTAGGGGTCCGGACACCCCCCCCCCATAGCCCTTGATTTTTTTTTCAATTGGTTATAATCCTATGTATATAGTACGTAAAATTTAGTTATGTATTTGTTATTAATACTTAATTCTATTAATTAATGCTCTAATTATTTATTCAATAATCAATTTTGTATTGTTTTTCTTCCCGAAAATAGACAAAATTAAAAGAATATGTTGGGTGGTGTATTGGAGCATGATACCAAAATGGTGGACTTTCGGCCCTAGACAGTCCCCTTGAAAAAATTTTGTGTGCGCTTCTGGTTGTTCTAATAACAAATTTATTCTCCTGTGAATTGAAAAATGAAATGTGTGATTTAAATAAGTATATTTATTTTACAAAATATCCTTGTATTGTTTATATATTGTTATAAAATTCTTATTATAGTTAACATTAAAAGAAAACTGTTCCCTATTCTTAAGAATTTTGTTTTCGACATATTTTTTACCAATATAACTCCAAATAATTTCTTAACAAAAAATAAACCGATAAAAATAGAAGAAAAGAAAAGAAAGAAAAAATATTAATAATATTTTTTTTATGCAAAGTTTTGCCAATAATACAAATTTTTTCCACGGACAATTTTGAATGTTTAATAAAACTTAAAATTTATCATTTTTCTCTCTTATAACAGAACCCAAAATTTATTTTTAAATACAACGCACCAAAACACTAGGATAAAATTTCAATTCCAACAAATACCCACACACTCCACCAACTTGCTAAAGCGTGCCTACACATGCGATCTCCAAAGTTTCGCCAAGTCGCCATCGCCTAAAAATGGCACACCTGTTCACGCGTCAGATTGCTTATCGACGCGCGTATTGCAACCCTGCATCGAAGCCACATGTCCGACGCGAGCCAGCACGCTCGGAGCCTTCCGATTGGCTGAGAGACCGAGTTCTAACCGTGGGAAAGTAAAGCTTGACACGCTCTCATGGCTTACGCCTGATTGACCCCGGCTGGTAATAAAACTAACAGTCGACCCCTGAATTCCCACACTTCTCTTTTGGAACGCAAAGCGAACGCATCTCTCTCTCCTCTCGAACTTGCTTATCGCAATTCGTGTACCTCCACGTTTGGATTTGAATTTTTGTTTACGTTGGTAGTTTGATAAAAACATTCAAACATGCCTTCTGAAAAAACAGTTTCGAAATCGAGTGAAACTCGTAGGGTAAGTGTCATTTAATATTTGTAAAATTATTAATTTTTTTTTATTTAAATGTTTTTTTAATGACTTTGAGTTTGCGTTAATGTGAACTTAAAATTTTAACACTTTGCCTGTTAGCTTAATTTTGTTTAACTACTTTCATACTTTTGTACATATATATATAAAAGTATTGTTTATTTAAAATTTTGTGTTTTCATCGAATTTGTTGACTTATGATTTCTTATTTGTCCTTGCAGAGTACCAAACCTATTATGGAAAAACGCAGACGAGCTCGTATAAACAACAGTCTTTCGGAGCTCAAGAGTTTGATGTTGGATGCATTGAAAAAAGATGTAAGTACCGATCTTTGAATTATTAAAATTTGCATAATTCATCATAATTACATTTTTTAAAGTACTCGTATTAATTTATTTACATATAGTTGCAATATAATTTTACTAGTAAACAAATTTCGTATTCATAATTAGTATTCATATTTTTAGTTATTTAAAAGTGATTTTGAAATATTAAATTAGTAGTATTAGATTATAAACAAATGACATTTAAATGTATTTTCGACTTGTTAACTTATAATTTCTTTCTCTTTCTCCAGAATGCCCGTCACTCTAAGCTAGAAAAGGCTGATATTTTGGAAATGACCGTGAAATACCTGAAAAATCTCCAGAGACAACAGATGACTCCAGACCCATCGGCCATGAACAAATTCCGATCTGGATTTGCCGAATGTGCCAACGAAGTCAGCCGATTCGTTGCCCGAATGGACGTCAACATTGATCACACAATCCGTCAAAGATTGCTCAACCATCTTGCCAACTGTCTCACTGGCATGAATAATCCCACACCTCTTCCACCAGTCCATGTTCAAGTCAGTCAATCAACTGAAACAGACACCAACAGCAGATTGTTCCAGGGTGTCCAGCTGGTCCCTACAAGACTGCCCAGTGGAGATATTGCTTTACTACTTCCAGCTAACCTTTCCATCTATGCTCCATCAACTGTTCCAATTAGTCCAGCCAGTTCCACATCATCTGTGACATCCCCAATGTCCACATCATCACCTAGCCCTGTCAATGTTTTGGGCTCATCAGGAATCCTCAGTCCAGCATCCAGTGACCGATGCAGTCCAAGTCCAGTCAGTGCGTACCACACAACACCGGCACCAGTCCAACCATCTCATTGCCCAGTGATTGTGCAACCTGCCAGCTACCAGCAGCCACAAATGGAATCAAAATCTGTTTGGAGGCCTTTCTAGACTGTTATCTGACTCTCCTTAAAAATTTCCTGAGCTTTTTCATCGTCATAGACTTTTTACCGAATAACATGCTTAATGTATAATAGATGCTCATCTGTTTGTTGCATATGAACTGGATTTTTATCGTGACTGAACTGTTGACGCACATTTGTAGATTTTCTCGTTCTGTGAATGAGATAATTTATGCTTTAAAAGAGCTTTTATTTACTATCAGGCAGCAAGGTGCCTGTGTTTGTCTGTGATACTTTTATAAATAGTTTCTTGTATTACATGTCAAAAAACAAAACACCACCACATTTGGGTGTTTCTAGAAACTAAAACAATCTTTGCTTTTATTAAAAATGCAAGATTTATTTTCAACTATAACCTGTTGTCGAGTCCTTTATTTATTTTGATTTATTTTTTTGTTCAGACAACTGAAACAAATAGGATTACTTTCATTGAACATCTGCCAATTGTGTATATTAATAAGTACTAATTTATTATTACCTTTGTTGTTATATAGCTCTATGATTTAACTGAAAAAGTAAAAAAACTAAATTGAATGCTAAAAATTATTTTTTGAAAACTTAATTTATTATATTTGTTGGTAAACACCATTTTGATTTGTCTCAAGAAGTATGAAAAAAAACTATTTTTTTCTCACAATTGGCATGTTTTGATAGAAGGTTTTTCCGATTTGTTTTGGTTCACTTCTTTTCTTTTTCAGGATTAAATGGAGCCACTATTTTCAACCTATTGGATAAATGACGGTTTGTAAAGTCAAAAAGTAAAAGAATAATTTTAAAATTAGTGATTTTTTTTTAGCATGTTAGAACTAGCCAAAGTATATATAGAAGCAAGTAATTTCTTGAAAAAAATATAAAGATTCAATTAAATTGTAAAACTTTGAAAAAGAAGTTTTACAAAGATACAAAAAAAAAATCTTGCAAGAAAGTCTATTATAATATTTAAAATCATAAAAGTTTTTAAATTCTCAACTTCAATAACTTGAAAGAATTAACATAGAAATATAGTGAAGGGAAAACTTCATCGTTTAAAAAGCACTCAAAATTAAATTAATATTGAATTTTAATAAAAAGTTGAAATTAAACAAAAAGCTCTAATAATATGAGATAAAATTTGTTGTCTTAAAAATGGCAACATGCATTATGGGCTATTGGAAAAAAATGCATACACTTCACATTTTTCATAAAAAGAATTGCAAAAACTATGAAATATTTAAAGTACCGTTTCAGCAATTAATATTGTAATACTTTTATATAGTTTTAGTAAAATGGGAAATTGAAGTCTTTTCTCACACATACTGCACTTTATTATTAACTAACAGACGTTGCTTCCAAGGACTGGAAGCGTGCTTCTGAAAATACGTTTTAAAGGCAGAAATGGTTTATCCCAGCTTCAATGTTAATATATATAAAAAAAAAAATTTAACTAGTCTTTTTCCACTTGAGAAATATTTTTTATTCTAATTGGGGTTGAGCCGAATATATACAGTAATATTTCATATTTAAATTACAAGTAGAATTTCTATCACGTCTTCAATAGTTGACCTTTGATTAATATTAGGTTCATTTGCTGACAGTCCTGAAACTTTTAATTTGACTTGAATCATATAAATTAGACAATTCACGCTAAATACCAATATCGTGAATTATGGGTAAAGATTTACATACTCACCTGTTATATATATTTTCAGTATTTTATTTAAATCTTGAAGATTAAACGAGAGAGAAACATCCAAGAGGGTTTTCTTTTACTTAAAAAAATTGCGAAATCTTCCGTTGTGGAAGGATTGAGGAAATCAAAAATTTTGATATAAATCTACGCAACACTCATAAGGCAGGAAAAGCTTTTCATGATACGAGAAAAACACTGAACTTTTTTTGTTATCTTGGAAAATTCATAACAAATTTATCGTTAATGCTTCTCATAAAAATTTTCGATCCTCGAATAATGAATTTTGATCAGTATTACAAGCAAGATATTATTTTTTTAAAAGTCAGTTATATGTATAATATCTCATAATACTAACACAGTCTGATAGGATTACATTAAATGTTGGTCAGTAAAACATTTTTTTAAAAATTTAATTCTTTACACAGGAGTTATCTCTTCATCAATATGTGTACTTTTTTTGTAATTATAAAATAAAACAATTCTATGCTTAACTTAAAATGTCATCTTGTTTCATTCTAGACGAATTAATACGGTCTTTTAATATTACGAATATAATGGCACCTTCCAATGGCGTTACGGAGAGTATTAGGGCCCCACTGCAAAGTCAGGTTTTGGGCCCCAAGCCCAAATACGTACTTGGCGTCAATTAGGCTTTGTCCCTCTAGAATCCCTCGGCGATGCGGGGTGTATTTTACGCCACTGGGACCTTCCACAAAAAATCACCGTATTCATGAAGAATATGAAGGTTAATTATCATTTTCCGTTTGTCTCGGAATTGAGCGTCCTTGAGTTTTTCATTCACAATTTACAAAGCGTATGTCGTTAATATTAATCACTTGTCATTCGTTCACTATTAATTCAACTAAGATGTTAATTTTTCTTGAAATAAATTGGCATTTGATAATTTGAATACTTTTAACTTAAAATTCAAATCCATGATTCAAATATCAAATTAGATAAATAAAATAGAAACATTTTCATCTAAGTATTGTAACAAATTTTAAATGTATAATACTAAGATTTAAATTAAAAGTAAAATATAATATTATGGTTTCACCGGTATTAGTGAGTTCGTAAATGAATAATATGTTGTTTTTTGTAAAATTAACGTTATACTAAACCAACATAAGGGTTGTTGGCGACAGACCTGATAAATTTGAACTGCAGCTAAAGGACAAGAACGGCACCTGGGTACCTTCATCACATAAAAACCACACCATACGGTGACATTGAAACCTAGTTCTATTTAATCAGTCACAGCCTTCATTAATTCTCACAGTGATAGTCATGTTCACGAACTCGTGACCAGTGCTCATGCCATATTTATATGGCCATTTAAGACCCACCACGTTTAGGGCTGATCCACAATAAATCTATCAAGACTCATGCTTGTAATTCTTACGTTAGCGTGGTGTGAAATGCTAGTTAAAATGCTGTCCTGGTCATATAACCTTGGTTCAAAATTATGAGGCTTGTCTCTAACAGCTTTCGAAATGTGACGCTAATAATTAGTCAAATTAGACAATGGTTCATGATGTATGTCATGAATCATTTTCTGATTTTACTAAATTAAATAATCGCCCAAATTGAACATATACTCATTAACATAATAAGCGTATATAATTTCTGCAGAAGATTTCAGTATTTAATTATTTAAAAAATTTCCGTACGACAAGTTTTCGTATCATCTTTTACTCCACCCGTTTCCACTGACAGATTCCCGACCACACTTAAAAAAAAAGGGCTCAAATCCAAAACGATAATTTTCGCAAATTCCATCAAAATCGTCTCACATTCCAACGTGTGCCAGATGTGAAGCGAATGAAAAATCCCCCTTATCGGTCCCGAAAAATTCCATCGCATTTTACTTAATCCGCAGCCCATTTCCCAAACATTTTTTTCACTGAAGGGGGTCGAAGAGTAAGGGGGTCCCGTCTCCACGAAACCGTTCACCCTGAGCCCAAGAGCAGCTGCAAAATCGTCTGAACGTGGAGCACATGCACGCGAGTAAGAGTTCCCACGCTACGCGTGCCCCTGATTGACAGCTGCTTCGGACCCTCCCCTCTGGAAGGGGGAGGGCAGCAACAAGTGCCCCTAGTGTGGAACCAGCGTGGGAATCAACGACAGACGACACGAAGACCTCTTTGTTTTGGAATTCCTTTTTTTCCTCGTTTTTTTTGCTGAGGGTATGAGGCTCCTTTTCAGCAACATTGAAACGGGATGTGTTTCGCAAGGTTTCAGTGCGTCGCCATGTTTGGACACACATATTGTATTCTGGCCAAATTGAATCGTAATGCTAAGAGAGAAAGTTTCAGAAAAATCTACTAATATTTTGATGGCATTATTTTATAAAATAAAATTCTGTTGTGCCATGACTTTACAAAAAGTATTGTATTTTTGATTCAAAAGATTTATTTTTTTAATTGCTGTTATCGATATTATATGGCTTATGACAATAATGCCTAACTTTATGAATGACAACATGTAAAGTAATACAGCTGTTCTGAAATCCTATTTTGTTCATGTGAATCCCCCCAAAAGTTGTGAAACCTTATTTCTAATTAATAAACTGGATTCTCGCTTTGTAAATCTTCAAATAAAGCATCCGAGAATAGGTCCTGTTTTCCTCATTTTGTTGTGTGTGTGTGTGTGATGTTTTCGAACAACTTTATGCATAATTACTAAAAATAACCATTTAATAATTCTTATGTAATGTTAATTACTTCAAAACAAATTAATCTGAAGCTTGTATAATAGTTGTTTTTAATGCATTACTAAAGAATTTTCTAAAATACGTGAAAAATATGTTAATGAATCATAATAGCCCGAGTATATGTAGAAAAAACATCATTTATTTTATCTGAGCGAATATAAAAAAAATCCTTATAAAATTTTTAAGAAAATTCTTTAATTTTACTATTTTGATAGAAAAGTTAACAGTAAATTTTTTCAAGTATTAATTTACTGTGATTAAAAAGAAAAAATAAAAACTTTATACCTTCTTCCGACGTATATTTTCTACTTTTTGACTATTTTCATAACATATATGAATAATGTTCACTATCAACTTCAAAGGAAAAACTTTGATTTAGTATAACATAGTGTTTGTATGTAATAAAAAAATATTTATTAATTATTTACTAACATTTTTTTAATTTGAAGAAATTGTTTTGATAATTTATATATCAACAAATAAATGTGACCTTTTATTATTATTATTATTATTTGAATACTTAAGTGCAAAGTTATTCCAAACAGAAAATCAGACTTACAACATGTGTCATTAATATTTTCTTTACAGTAATGTAATTGTTAATCAACGAATTCCAGCATCAATACAGTTTCCTTTACGTGACCATAAATGTCTGCGCCAACTAAATCGCTCACGCTTGCTTTTCCTTATATGTATACACACGCAATCCATTCATTGAAGCATATACTTTCTTAACCCTTAGGCATGGGAAACCGTTCCCAAATTCTGTATTTATTTTCTTTCTTTTTTTCATATATATTTTTATACAATGTGTAGTTCCTCCTCCTTCCACCAGTTGAAGGGGGGAGGCTTAAATAGCTATGAGAGGTGCACCTGGGGTTACGGAATGCGAACAACTTTTGATGATATTAAACGAATGATTTTTAATGAGTATAACATAAAAAGGTACAAAAATTGTTGTGGGGTAAAATAATTGGTTGAAAATTCAGCAGAATTGTATGAATTACTAGCCTATTGTTCACTGAACGATATTTTACGTTATGATATAATAAAATTTTGTTCATCGTTATCTGAGATGCCAAATCATTAAAGAAATTCTGATTCTGTGTTTAAGTGTACTTTGAATTAGGTCAGTGGCGCACACAAGGGGGGGGACCGGACCCCCCCAAAGCCCTTGATTTTTTTTCGATTGGTTATAATTCTAAGCATATAATACGTAAAATTTAATTAAATATTTGTTATTAATGATTAATTTTATTAATTAATGCTAATTATTTATTCAATAATTAGTTTTTTACTGTGTTTTGTTCCTGAAAACCGAAAATTACAAAAGTAACATGATACAAGAATGGTGAACTTTCACCACCCCGGGCCCCCCCCCCTTGAAAGGTGCCTGGGTGGGCTACTGAATTAGGTTCCTTTGTTTAACATAGATCACGGATGTGTTTTTATTTATTTTTCTATTTTTTTTTTGTTCACTCAAAACAGGTTATCAGCTGATTTTTACGTGATAGCAAGTATTAACGCAATAGCCGAGTGGTCATGTTCGCGAACTCGTGGCCAATGTTGTGAAGTCATGAGTTCGACTCCTAATGCCATTAAATACCCGTTACGTAGAGTCGCTGATGCACATTAAATCTGTCCAGGCCAGGGATGGCGAACCAGTGGCACGCGTGCCATCAATGGCGCGCGACACAATATTTTGGGCACGCCAGTGATAAAAATGGTTTGTATTTTATTTCAAAGTAACAAAATTCACTATGAAATATTACGAACAAACGCGAGTGA
>BMAV01009700.1:750472-762870 GCA_019973955.1 Trichonephila inaurata madagascariensis
TTGTCACAACTTGAACGCGATTGAACAATGTGTAGTCCGTTTTTTCTTAGCAGAATTGAATCCTTAAACTTAATTAGATTTTATTACTAAAATCAGCTAGTAGCCTTCTGACCGATTTGCGTCTGTGAAATGATGCAGTAGGCACATACCTGCATACCCATTGGTGTATAGAGACCTCGGTTAGGAAGGGGGGCCTTACATTTTAAGAAACACGTAACGAAAGCGCTGAGGTGTGTTATCCCTATAGTAAAATTTAAAAAAACTGTTGATCTCTATGGAATGAACTCACCCTAATTGGGCACGTCATTGTGCATACCATCAATATCTCTCTACTAGGCCCTATCAACGGATTTTTTGTATCTTTTTTGTTCTCGTTCTTGAAGTTGTTTCTGTCAATTATACTCTTTCTGAAAGTCGGATATTTCGGTTGTGTGTGTGCGTTGAGAATGGATCTATTTTTTTCACACAAGCTTGTCCTTAAACACTGCACTACAGCCGCATTTCGTACATAAAAAAATATCGGAAATTTTTAGTTTAATAAAGGTCGATAGTATAAATTCTACTGCAAAAGTGTCTCTCCACAAGACCAGATCAAATTTGAAGCCTAATATTTTTCTTGAATATATTACCATTATTTTTTATTATGTGTAAAATCACACGACCACAAAACACTTTTTCAAAATAATTTTTCATGTTTCTTTTAAACATGATGCTATCATCTAAAATGATGTTTTTTATAAATCGTCTTACTTTAACAACTTAAGAAATATTTTTAATCCATCATGGAAAGTATTATATACATTTTGGGCCTCTTTTTATTAAAATTATTTTATTCGTTATCATGTTTTGCAAGTTTCATTTCATGGCAGTAGCGCACACAAGGGGGGGGGGCCGCGGGGCTGGGACCCCCACCGCCATAGCCCTTGATTCCTTTTTCGACTTATTATAATCCTATGTATATATATTACATAAAATTGATTAAGTATTTGTCATTAATAATTAATTTTATTAATTAATGCTAATTGTTTATTCAATAATTATTTTTTTTATTGTTTTTGTTCCCGAAAATCGACAAAATCAAAAGAATATGTTTGGCGGCGTATTGAAGCATGATACCAAAATGGTGGACTTTCGCCCCTGGCCCCCCCCCCCCCCTCCTTGAAAATTTTTTGTGTGAGCTACTGTTTCATTGTTATATACGTAAATGGTAAACGCCAAATAAATTTTCCCATCCCAATTATCTCAAGAAATCAAGACTCATTGTTATAATTAAAATCAGTATTTGAATGTAATATACGGGTAAAACATTTTTATTAAGACAAGAAATTTACAGTAATTCGATTTATTGTTACAGGGGCGTAGCTACCACCGTATCAATGATACCGGGCCCCCAAATGCGTAAATAAAACCTGCAAAGTATATAGGAGCCACCCAAAAGAGTCCCCAAGGATTTTTGATACAGGGCCCACTTGGGACTAGCTACGCCAGTGGGTTGTTATAAAATTAAGTACATGCAAGTGATATAATAAGTACAACATTTGAAAAGTCATTTAAGGTATAATCGCCAGAACTACGAATTGTCTTATGTTTTCATACCTAGAGAAATAAATTCTTCCTCAACAATAATTTCCCTGATTTTTTTTCGATCAAAATATTATTAGAGAAATAAAATGATGTTTATTCAAAGCAAAGAAAAACAAAATTATTAATACCGATTTAAAATGTATTGAACTGCATCTTAATATCTTGAAGATTTTAATTTGTATTCACACACGCATATGCACTATTGTACTTTAATGATAAATTCATTTTTCCCATAAAAGAAAAAACATGATTAAACGTTTATGCTGCTCATTTTTGAATATGAAAACATCTGGTGTGAATATATTTTGATTATTTAATCATTTCAGACACGAATGAGATGTTTTGTTTAATGAAAACGAAAGATGCATTCGACGTTTATGATGCTTTTATTTTTCAAAGAAAATTAATTATATTTTTCTTTATATTTCAAAAGTTGCTAAACATTACACCATTCTTTAATAGTACTGGTTCAATTTTTGCCGACATTCACCACGCATTTTACACGAACACACATATACCACGTACGAAATTAAACTCTGAATTGCGCAAATGGATATTACTCAACATATTTAATTCGATTTTAAACGTTTTCTTTTTTTATGTCACGAACAACCATTTCACACCCGGAAACTAAATAAAATGATTGCAACCGAAATAATTGCCTCGGAAACACACACAAGCGACGTCACCAAGAAACAACCCATAATTTACTTCCTCGTCCCAGTACGAGCGAGAGATGACATTGCAACTCATACATTTCCTTGCAAGTTGTTTACCAATCCGTCTTCGGTGTGCTGCGCAATTCGCAAATTAACCACACCGGCCTCCCGCTTTGATCTGCTGATAATCAAGCTACCGAAGTGGTGCTACAAGAAATTTGGCGAAGGCTGGCGGCACACTTGAAAGGCAGTCTCAGCACGACTCGGGACGTTTGTTGGCTTCTTTTTGGTGCCCCCCTCCCTCCGTCGCATTGAAAATCACCTTAAGGAGCGGCAGATAAGGCTATCAGGGGGTGCGGACATCTCGAGAATCCACTCTTTCCAACACAATTCATCGTGACCCCCGTTATCTTACTTTTTTCTCTTTAGTCGTTTGAGATGTTGACTTTTCTCACGATCGCGTGCTTGGCGTGTTCTGGTAGATTGGCGATAGTGGTTGGGTTTCTTGGCGATCTTGGTGTTGTGAGAGTCACGGTACAATTGATAGGCATCATCATGCAGTATTAGTCATAGGATAATTGGTATTAATTTTTTTTAAATAGTTTAATAGCAATATATAGTTTGACAAATGTGTGTTTTATTAGATAAAGCAAAAGAGTTCAAGAACAATAGTACAACATCAATATTTTTGCACAACATGTCATTTCAGTAGCGCACAGAAAAATTTTTCAAGGGGGGGTCCAGGGTCGAAAGTCCACCATTTTGGTATCATGCTCCAATACGCCATCCAACATATTCTTTTGATTTTGCCAATTTTCAAGAACAAAAACAATACAAAATTAATTATTGAATAAATAATGAGCATTAATTAATAAAAATAACAAATACATTATTAAATTTTACGTAATATATACATAGGATTATAACCAATCGAAAAAAAATCAAGGGCTATGGGGGGGTGTCTGGACCCCCTAGGACACCCCCTTGTGTGCGCCACTGTGTCATTTCATTCTCACTTGGTTTTGGTATACATCAGGGAACGGCAAATATTTTCAGGGAACGGGCTACTTCTAATTTTTTCAAGGTGTTGCGGTCCATCCAATGGTGTAGGAGTGGTGATCTAAGAATAAGGTTTATAGCAGGGGTGTCAAACTCGCGGCCCACAACTAACATTTTTGCGGCCCGGCCAGTATATCGGCATACAATAATACATAATGAAGTATCAAAATTTCTCCCGAAATAGGAAAGATCGTAACTGAGAAGGGATGTAAAGTGTGTCAGGACGTAAACATTTAATTTTTTTGTTCTTTTACTTATGTTTATTATAATGTATTGTTCGAAATAAAATTATGTTTCTATAAATATTGGTTCTTTTTTCCGCGGCTCACCTAAAGTTACACCTTGTTGGTTCGGCCCAAATAGGCTTTTGAGTTTGACACCCTTGGTTTGCAATATTTATAACCTAATAATAAATACGGAATATGTACTTACTTACATAACTAAAATAAAAATTTTAAAAAATTACACTTTTAAAACCCCCCGTGTTTAAAGTAAAACGCAAGAAAGAAACATAATAACAGCCAAAAATATAATAATATCAAATGATGCATTTATTATCAAACAATTCAAAACACTTTAAAAAATAAAACATTTCCATCAATAGTTAGTTCTTGCACTTATAGTCAGTAGAAGAGACTTAGTTTGCATTCTGTCGGCCAATCTTGAATATTTCGGTGTATAATTACTAAATGCACCGGACTCTTTTTCTACACGGACTTTTGTTACACGATTTTGAAATAACGCGGTTCACTAATATACTTTTTTACACAAATTTTTTGTTCTAGCACTAGTCTCAATACTTTTTTTTTAATCTTTCCAGTGGATTTAATTCGAGAGGGCTTGAAATTTGCTACAAGTATGTAACAACATGTTCTTATATAATCATGATCCTGAAGTGCATAAAATTTCAACATAATCTTAAGTTTTGTGTAGCAGGATATCAAGAAGTACATAAAAAAAATAATAATAATAAAAAAATAAAAATAAATAAATAAACTGCAGCTAATAACGGACTTCCTAACATAAAAAAATAAAAATGGCTGTTAATAACGAACGAAATTCTTCATTTGAATTAAAGCTGACATTTATGCTAGACACAAGTCTGACACATCTACTGATGATAGCATTTTTGATCCAGTACTTAATAAACATGCACGCTTGTGATCATGTAGCGATGGTTAATTTTTAATTTTTTTTTTTTTTTTTTCTTAATTTCAGTTTGAATTTTTATATGCTGCTTTCACTATATACACTAATTTTTTTTTGCAATAAAAATAAATTGTTTTTGTTTTATAAATATGTAACATGTATTTCATGATAATCTTTTTGCGCGTTTTTTGGAGAAAATATTTAGTGTTTTTCATCTTACACAATTTTTTCTTATAGTTGTGGGACATATCCCCCAATTTACTATGTCGCATGTTTTTTTTTTTTTACAAGATTTTTTTTTTGCACGGTTTTCTGAGAAACATATTTATCATGTAAAATAAAAAAAAAGTTGGATGCATTAAAAATAAAATTCGATTGCCAGTTAATTACGACCACTAGATTGTTAATTAAATACACAAGACTAGTTAATTATTAAATTTTATATAACTATTATAACTATACATAATTTAATAAAACTGTGCTAATTTATAAGTGAGTTTTAAGCAATTTAAAGGCTATTGACGAATGACCTCATTACTTTGAACCATGCTCAAGTGATAAGGTCGACACCTGTGAGCTGGCACTCTCCTTTCTGAATTTCCACACCACTCCAACGGGAGAACAGAATTAATCCCTCGACAGAATTGACTTGTATCAGATCCTCTACATGGTGGGTCTCTTCAGGCGTTTCAAGACTCGAACTTATGACACGCAGACCACGAGTCGGTAACCATGACCACTAGGCTACTGAGGCCAATTATTGAATTTATAAAAAACGCATAAACTATGTAAAAAATAGTACATTCTCCAGTTTTTCATAATTTCGGAATAAACAAATATTTTTTTACATTTCTGTTAGGGATCCTCATTATGTATATTTTTCAATATATGTATTAATTTATTAATAGAATTTAGGAAAGCGATAAAAGCATTTATATAGAATAAGAAATGTCCTTGTATGAACAGAAGAGATCGAATTTATATGCTGCAGTAGTATCTAAATTATTTTTCTCTAGTCTCTTTTCTTACAGTGCTCTTACTCCGTAACAAATATTTCATGGCACACACTTATTTATCTAAAATAAAAAAAAAAGTTACACGCTCACTCACGCACACACATTTACGGTAGAATCTCGCTCTGAAAAAGTGATTCATTTAATGAGCAACATCGTTTATTGAACAAGTATATAACAGCGAAACTTTTTATTCTGTGTTTATGAGCAATATTGAATGAAAACGATTCAGAGTAAGAGTATACTCGGGCCGTCTTAAGGCAGGGGTGGGCGGACTTTTCCAGGGTACGGGCTACTTCTAACTTTTTCAAGGTGTTGCTGTCCACCCAATCTCTAGTCTAGCTGGCAACAGTGCTCCACAAATACGTATCTTTTAGTATGCACGTCTTAAGTCTTCGTAAAGGAGGTCACCAGAAAATGTCTTGGCATACACCAGTTGATCGTGATCAACTTAATGCCCGCCCCTGTCTTAAGACTTCTTGATACCCTGGGCCCTTACACAAATGTAGGCCTTACCTATGACGCTCAAAAGTAGACAGTGCATAGACATTGTCAAATACTCGTACAAGCAATGACCCGAAACAAATAAGTGTGCATGACTTATAATCACACAAACCGGCTCTACCGACTGCCGCTTTTTGACTGAATGAGTAATGATGGTGTATGGTGGTAGGCAGTAGCGCACACAGGAATTTCTCAAGGGGGCCCAGGGTCGGAAGTCCACTATTCTCGTATCATGCTGCAATACACAACCCAACATATTCTTTTTATCTTGTCGATTTTCGGGAACAAAAAACCAAAAATTCACTGTTGAATACATAAGTAACATTACCGTAAAATTAGTCGCATAACGCGGATTTTTAACACAAAAAAATAAGATCGAAATTTATGGGTGTGCGTTATAAGTGGGTATAAAAATGATATCTTTAAAAATAAAAAACAAGAAGAGCATAGAAAAAAAAATTAGACTTCTACCTTGATCAAAATACTGTTTATTTAAAATAAATGTGACAATCCTTGTGTACTTAAAAAGTTTTGTAGTTCTAGAAATATATTATTTTTTTTCTCTCTAAAGCTTGGAATAATCCCTCAAATAAATGAGCTCAAAACATAAGAAAAATATGTGCATACATTTCAAGTTTCTGCATAAAAAGGGGGTGCTCGTTAAACGGTGAATATACCTAAAAATTAAAAAAAATCTGCTTAAAAGTGTAGGTGCGCGTTATACGTCGGATTTTACGGTAATTAATAAAATTAATTGTTAATAACAAATACTTAATTATAAATTTTATGTACTATATCAGGGATGGCGAACCAGTGGCACTCGTGCCATTGATGGCAAGCGACACTATATTTTTGGCACGCTAGTGATCAAAATGGTTTGTATTTTATTTCAAGATTTCAAAGTTCACTATGAAGTATTACGAACAAACGCGAGTTTATCGGGGACGGGAA
The DNA here is from genome assembly GCA_019973955.1 of Trichonephila inaurata madagascariensis. NCBI lineage: Eukaryota > Metazoa > Arthropoda > Arachnida > Araneae > Nephilidae > Trichonephila > Trichonephila inaurata. The sequence continues at coordinate 757,392 of BMAV01009700.1, forward strand.
GCACACTCGTTTGCTATTGTCTTGTCTTAGTTAACGTCGTAGACTACAATTGCTTATGATGTAAAGTTTGTCCACGCATAGCATAATAAAATTTCACTGCCACAACTGTATTTTAAAGTTTATTTGTGCTATATTTGCGATTTTTAACTGTTATTTAATATGGCTAGTTCAGCAAAACAGCAAAATGTGCAAGATAGTAAGTGTAATAGAGAATTTCAAATTTGGTGGACAGAGAAACATGACATTAGTAGTCAAGGCGACAAAGCGGTGTATGTTTTATGTTCTGGAATAGTGGTATACAGAGCATTGTGTCTGTAAAACGGTGTTTTGAAACAAATCGTATACCCTTTTGACAAAAAAAGGTGAAGCACAGCAAAATTAACTAATTGCTAAGAACGTTTGGCAGATGACTCCAATTCAGCATGTACTCTACAAAAAGTAACATCTAACAATCCTAATATAAGTTATTTGTCATCCAATCTGCAAAACAGAAATCACACTAATTTTACTTTAATTTTAATTACACATTTTAAACATTTATAACTATACAGTACAAAAGGTATTTTTTAGTATTGAATGGAGTTTTGTGTTGTTAGTATATTTAGTTTTATTATTTCTCAATAATCACAAGTCAAAATTATTTGACGGAACGTCTATACTTCATTAAACACTTCTTTAGGTAAAAATGGCACGTTGATCCATAAAGGTTCGCCACCCATGTACTATATACATAAAATTATAAGCAACCGAAAAAAAAAATCAGGAGCTTTGGGGGATGTCCAGAACCGAGGACCACCCCATCTTTCTTGTATACGCCACTGGAGTTAGGCCAAGGCCTATAGGGGAGACTGGAGCAAGGTAACGGATGTCTTAATTTTTCCATTTTCCACTAGGTGGAAGGATCAATCGAACACTACTGGCTCTCCTATTGGTCGTTCGTTAAACATTAGTATAGAGAAACTAAAATCGCAATTTTTGTGTTAGTTATGAAGCTTTGATTGTTAACCGTTGCCCCGATGTAACTTTTATACATATGTAAATAAGCTCTGCTACAGATACAAGCAAGATATATCATTTCTCTTTAATATTTATGTGTAATTTAGTTTAAATACTACCTATTGCCATGAATAAATGTCAATTAATCGTCTTCCTTCATGGCAATGAAAACAAATATTTTTAAGCAGACAGTCCGGGACAAGATGATGAGCTCGTCATCTTGCCCCGTGTTTCGGAATTTATTACGCTAACTACGTTTTATCCATTTTTATTAAGTCATGTAAACGTTTGTTTGTCTGCTCGAAATTGCGCTTTTATCTTCTCTGGAGCTAAGGGGTGCATTGGATCGGGGAATGTGTCGTTCGAAAGGGAGCGACCAGTGGAAGACATTTTGCCCTCCCCTCTAGCTCCCTAAAGAAAAACCCTATCAGGCTCAAAAAATGAAATACCTAAATATCTTCGATCCTAACAGTGCGATTCCTTCACGACCGGTAACGTTCAATTGGGTTTCGCCTTGGCAACTCTTTTCGAAGTTGGAGGCTACACCCGCAATGGTGGTGGTTTTTAAAATATAGAATAATAGTGGTAATCTCTCCTCAGACCGTGGTAGTAGAAAACCAACATATAAACCCTCCAGAAGAACCAGAACTTATGGTAAATGCTGATTTCGATGCACCAAAAAAACCTGTTAGTGTTTTTTTTATTTCAAACTATTGCCTAAAGCAACACAATATGTAAAAAAAAAGAAAAAGCAAAAAAGTGAGCTCAAGCATTCTTACAAGCACACCCATCAAAGAAATGTTAAAACAGGGGGAAAACAGAAAACTCTTTTAGAAAATAGAGAAGAGAAACTCGTGAAGCTAAAAAGTGAGTAAAAAAACTCAAACTAATTTCCTGTACGTCTAAGTCTATAAAATCCAGGCCAAGCAGCCCAATTGCATCAACTTCCAAGGATGGTGTTATAAGATGTCCTGCTTGTGAAGAATAATATTGTGACCCTCCAACAGAAGAATGGATCCAGTGCTGTAAATGCTAAGAGTGGTAGCATGAGGAATGTTCCAATTATGAAAATGGGACTTTCATTTTTGACTACACTGCGAAAAACCGGTATTCAGAACAGAGTACAAACTACTCACTTTTAAATACGTCACATACTCAAAATAGCTCCGATGCAAACATACTCAAATTTGAGAATAGCCCATTCTTATCTTTGGCAACGACTACGTACTCAAAATTGTAAACATCACATACTCATTTTTGAACCTGTTACTGGATCAAATTTGAGAATATAACAGCAAAATGAGTGCGTAATGTACTCATGTATGAGTTTTTATGGGTCAAATATGAGTATGTATAGTTTTTATTTTATGGTTTGTGTATCCAATACGAATTTTTAACTTACAAATATATATCAAATCAAATTTAAAGGGATCTAAATATGTGATACTTAAGTTGTAAATTTCATTTTTTCCATCTTATATATTATTTAATCTACATTTTACGAAGCTTTTACCACTTTACTTCGAAGATCTAAATTCTTTTTGCATTTATTGTGTTACTTGCATATCATCGTAAAAGTGTCAACATTCAAGATAATTCGCCATGTCTTACGCGCAGAATTAACAACCATGTACTTCGTTTTATATAATGTCGCCAATGTTTTTGAGGTGATACGCAAGTTTCAACAAAAATATAATTTTTGGTTTAAAAATTCAACTGCTATGTGATCATAAACTGTATTATTTTTGAACTTATACCTCAAACTTTAATCTTTGAAAATAACAAAAAAGATTCAATGCTATAGTTAAACAAATGAGTAAGCAATTTGGCTCATTAAAAGTTATATTTATATTTCTAGAAGCAATATATTGTCTTTAAAATCTAATACAAACAGAAAATTAACTTTTATTTAAAATCAGTCTTTCAATAAGTATCTTGGAAACATTATTCATTAAGAAGTGTCTTGGAAACATTATGATGAATAACAGACTTTTCATATTAAAAATTTCTGAACATAAAAGTAAGAAAGGAATGGTTTCTTAACATATTATTATCATATTGTTATCAATTGTTATTATCATTTTTTTATCAATTGTTTTGTTTAAATCGATTCATACACAACTTCTGCTCTCAATACTTATCAACCGAGCTACTGGGACTCCCTTTTAATCCATCCAGATGGAATTAAAAATGTATTGTAACATATGTTACAAATCAAACTCACTTTTATATTATTAACTGATTTTATACTCATCACCGAAGAAAACAAATATTGTAGTTTTTAAGTTAATATTTTTTTTAAATCAAAATATTTAAAAAGTTTAGGCCTTAAAAGAATGTAAAAACAACTAAAACGGTAGAATTTTACATTTACAAAACATTGGAAATTCATAAATTTTTAACCAACTGGAAAGAGTTTTTAGAGACGTTTTCAGCACTCATTTAGAAGAAAAAATAACATCTATGGACCAGTCGAACCATAATTTAGCCATTTTACTAGTGTACAGCATTTTTTTTTTTAATGATTCACTGTAAACAAGAAAAATAAAACTAACCAAATCATATTTTTGAAATATTTATTCTGGAAATTGTACACATACATATCAGACATTTAAAAAGACAAAAGAATACAAGTGTAATTTTTGAAACAACATGCCACTATAAGTTATTTTTTATTGAATTTTTTTGTAAACACTATCTAAAATGCATATTATCATCAACTCCATCTTTATTTGTACAGCATAGCTTATATTTTTAATTGATATACATCAAATCACTTTAAATGTGGGAAGTTCTAATGTGTAAAGGAACATGTAATTAAACAGATTTTTTTTTTTATTTTTATGAAATCAATAGCATAAGTGAAAATGCCTTTCAAACAGTGTTTCAAATAAATTATTTGTTAGGATACATGAATCATCTAAATTATATACTGAAGAATTTATAGATAGCTGGTTCTGAGAGGAATCTTAATTACAATTTGCTGTCAGTGAAAAAAGAATTATTTCTGATAGATTTTCTATCGTGGCCATGCAAATTTGCATTGTAAACATCTGCAATAAAACATACAGCCGTCAAATTATTTAACCTCTCTATAAACTATTTTCATTTTGCTGCCATGCGTATCACATTTCATGATGGCCAAAATAAGCAAATTCTCAATCTAGAATAAGATTTAAAAAAAAAATTATTAGAAAACAAAGACAGAAAGTGCGAATTTGTCCATAAAAATTTTAAGCGGGGTGGCAATATTCTTTTAATAAATGTGAGAAGATCTTAGTACTCACCAATAATATTTGAAATATCCATTTATGAATAAACAACAGAAGACTAAAACTTTCACTTTTACAATCTAGACACAACGGAAAGCATGGAAATGCTTAAGTTTGTGAAAAAAATCTACTTAAAATTGTCTGAAATTAATAAGGATACTGCAGTAAATATATAAATCAATAAAAATTCTTTTTTATATCCTAGAATAATAATATCAAACAATATACACAATAAATAAAATAAAATTACAAAAGAATAAAATTAAAAAATAATGGATGGCAACCACAGAACCAAATTTAAATGTATTGGTAACCGTATTGTAATGTTATTGCCCTACTTGACAATTGTCAACAACAACACTTGGTACATAGTATCCCAATATCAAATTAAAACATTAATTTCAATACTCAGAAACTAAAAACAACAAGCTGTCTCCTTTCCCCTCCAACCTGAAATTTATAAAAAAAAGTTATTTAAGGATGGTTTCTGTACCTATCTTGTTTTTCTGCTTTTGTAATTCCATGGAAGAAAACTTGATAATAAAAGTCAACAAGTATAATTGAATATGAATAAGTATTATGATAATTTTCTGAGATACAGGTCTGTTTCACTTTTTCCGCACTGAAACAATTGAGGAACAGCTTTAGGAATTAGTTTTCAACGTCTCATTATCTAAAAATTAGAAACTTTCTTCATCTATGCTTTAATCTGTTAAAAAAATATTTATGTCAATAGATATATTTTTCCAGCTAATACAGTAGAAATAAAAAAAACCAAAGTCTTGATCTAAGTGAAAAAATGCAAAACCTATAATTGGAATAAGAATTGCTTGCTTTATTATTATGGTGCTTTTTGTATGTCAGACTGAACAGATTTCTTGCATGTTTCAGCTCATGTGCAACATACCTGCATGCAGAAGTTTTTGTACCAAAGCTTTATTAATTTTTGTTACTTACATATTATCGAAACTGTTTTGGCGAAATTATATGAAATAAAGCACTTGGTTGTGTCAAAAAGAAAAAAAAAAATTAGCACGTACAGCATATGGAAAATCAGGGTTGCCAACTTCGCAAATTATTTTGAATGTTGGCATTGTTGCGATAATATGTAAGTACCTAAATTTTCTCTAACCCGTTCAGGACCAGTATATTTTCGCTGTTAAGCCTAACTCCATTTCAACTGCTGTAATAAAATACGCCATAATTTATGG
>BMAV01009700.1:767870-784543 GCA_019973955.1 Trichonephila inaurata madagascariensis
GGGGGGTGGGAGGCACAGGGTCCTTGGGAGCCCAAAGCCTGTCAGCCACCAAGTACCTACCCTTTGTAGAATCCAACTTGGGGGCCCAAAAACTTACTTTTCAGGGGGCCTAAATGTTCTCTGTTGCGCCACTGCCTTTCTGTACTATATTATAAGATAAATCGGTACTTACATATTATGGCAGATTTCTTGCTTTTTTCTGCTCAAGTATAACATACCTGCACACAGAAAATTTTATACCAAAGCTGTGTTAATTTTTGGAACTTGCATATTATCGTAACAGTTTGGGCAAGATTATATGAAATGAAGCAAGTATTATGGTCATGAAAGTATAGCCTTTCTTCAGTGGCGTAACATACAGCCTCATATTGCAGTTGGAGGGCCCAAAAGCCTGACATTCGCCAAGTACCTACCCTTTGTAAAATCCAACATGGAGGCCCAAATGTTCCCCGTTATGCCACTGTCTTTCTGCACTATGGTTTAAGATAAATCTGTACTTACATATTATGGCAACAACGTTCAAGATAACTCGCCAAGTTGGCAGTACCAATTTTGCATGTGGATTATGGGCTGAATTGGCGGTCATGTGTTTCGTTTCATATAATGTTACCAAAAGGCTGTGATGATTTGTAAGTACTGTGATAAATCTGATTTAAACAATGCTGATCAATTATTAATAGGACAAATTATATGTTAAATATTAGTAGTTAAGTAGATTTAATTTTTATACTTAATGACTAATACTGAAAAGTAAAAAACATTCTTGTGTGAAATATATTATGCTCAATTTTACTAACTAATTTTATTCATTCTATAATTTTTGTTCATTTAATTTTGATTCTTTCAATATTCGAAAATGAGAGTGAAAAGAATCATAAAATAAGAGTATTGAAATTGTTGAAACTCTTTAATAATTTCTTCATGGGAACTTTTAAGACATTTTCCATAACTTAATTAATAAGCTAAAAAAGTACTTTAAAATTTTCAAGAAATTAGTCTCCTAAAAAGATTAATAATTGTCAACAAAAACTTTTATATAGTAAAATTTAAATAAATCCTGAATCTTTTTGGTATTGATTGGGATAAAATGGGATGTCTAAAGTTGTATTTATTCCTACATTCAAGGCACCTTCTACTAACAGTGATAATTGATAAAAACTTAATACCATGTTCAATCAATTGGTAAAACCATATTGCATACTGAAACATGTTAATGCTACAATTCATACAAGAACATTTTACTGCAAAACAATAGTTTTATTTATGTAACATAATGGTTGACCACCTTTCAAAGCAGAACTTTAAATGGGGTTTTAGTAGTTGACTATGAGTAATGACATAGATAAAGCTTTTCACTTTTGGGTTAAAGTGTTGAATAGTTAGCCCTTTGGATTCGGCGACTGGAATCGATCGCCAAACAACTCTATAAAATGCATTACTGATAACTTTATCAATATATTTTTTTTATTTCTCATTAATATTTATTTTTATTGTAAAATTCCACTTTGCAATTTCTCTTAACACCTATCGTTAAAGTTGCTTGGCGCCTAATTTCGGTTGCTAAAAAATTAACTTCGCCAAAGCACCCCCAATTCTACACTTAAACACCCAGGGTGGGTTTAAAAGAATGATGCTTACAAATAAATTTTTTTGCCTGGAATAAATCAAACAATATGACTTATGAATCAAGTAAATTGCTTTATATATAATCCGTCAAAATAAAGTAAACATCACATTTACCATATCGCTTAGTTGGCAGTCAACTGTACAGAGAGTGTAATTAGTAATTTTACCAACTTATTTAACTTATCTTTTATTAAAAACAAATCATGTACTTTTAGTTTTATAAACAAGAGAAAATCAGTTAAGTAAAATAACAACAAATAATCGAGTACTCATTTTAATATGTGCTCCTCCGCGTGTAACGTGGTAGATACGAAATATAGTTCGTAAGATTTAAGAGAATTAAATTTGTTTTTGAACCTCAATTTTCAAAATATGTAGCCAGTATATAAAAAGAATTTCTGTAATCCTGAATATGTTTTTTAATTTGTCCGAGAGCATTAATTAACATTTTGGGAGGTTTTGAGTACATGTAACGAATCAAATTCGATCGGAGCATGCCGTCAAATCTGACACAAGCATATTTATTTCAAGATAAGAATATCGATGTGCTCATTTTTGAGTATGTCTTTTTTCTCCGTGTACGATCCAATTGACAAAAATCGGTCAAAAATTCATCTAAAATTGTTTTAGTCTAAATTATGTTCTTTATATAATTTTCTATAATCTCACAAAGTTTGAAAGCTCTAAGCTAAAAAAATTTAGAGTTATAATCAGTGACGGTTTATCCACTGGGGGCTTGGGAAGGATGCACAAAGGCCTGGGTCCCGGAAGGTCCAGGATAAGCTGGACCAGATTTTCTGGTTATAAATTTTGATCCGCCAATCCTAAGGCTTAAATTGGCACTGATTATGATAACTTTTATGTTCGTTTTACATCCCAATGGCAAATATAAACTTAAAACGACTTTATCTCACTTCATTTATCTTCATTTAAAAGGCTAAGGCTTTTCCCCTATTGTGCCTAATGTTTTGAATTTTTTTTTTATCTATTGCTAATAGTACACGTAACAAAAGTTGGCATGCATTTTTGAATCAAAGCAATACTTATTTTTTAAAGGATAGTTAAATTTAGAATTTACATATTCTCTAGAAATTTTCAATAAGCATTAAAAAAAAAAGTATTTTTCGTATATCAATCATGTCAGCAGTAAACCCATACCAACGTTTAATGTACATAGCTTCACGTATTTGTAAATCAAATTTCATGTGTGTACATCGATTATTGTAGGAGGAGTAGCATTTTAAATTCGCTTAATAAATTTTAAAACTTTTCTTTGAAAAATTTATTGTTAGCATTTTGTAGTATTTTGTGAACACACACACAGTTTGTGTGTGTTTTACGTGTTCTTTACACATTGGTTATACAAGCAAAAAAATTGTAAAAACAATTAAATCAAAGATTTTTGTTTAAATCGTACCACGTCCCCTTAATAAAGGCAGTGGTTAAAATTATTTAACAATAGTACTCTGTGTCACATTTTCTTCAAATTTTTAAGCGTTGACAAAATCAAATGCTTTTTTACAAAGAATCAGGTATTATTAGAAAATACTTCGGTTTTTTAAATCCTTTTTAAATTTTTTTTTCTGCAATCGTCATTCTGAAGCACATGAAAAGATAAATATAATTTATCCTCCCACTTTTTGAGTACTTTTATGGCATTTTATTTTGCATTAATTTATAGGGGAAAAATTATTTTGCTTGACGAGTGTTTCGCATTGCGAATAAGAATTTGGGATTATTCTTGTTAAGCGAGGTATCACTGTATACATATATATTAACTTAATATATGTTGACAATTCTAATCTATCAAATTTTTTAAAATCTAAATCATGATTTCGAATACCCAATCTAGATTGAATCTTGTAATTTTTTTGAGTGACTTATTCATGATTCTCCTTGTAAAAGAATATCATAATAGCCTGCACATGCTTTACTGAATGATTGAAACTTTCCCTTCACTTGAACATGTGATTATCTTTTTTTGCATCCTATTTTTCCCTGTTTTTCCTCGAGAATTTAAACCTCGCGAATGAATACTTCTATCTCTTCTATTTTTGCTTTTGAGCAAAGAGCACACTCAGAATTAAATAAGTGATGTTAAAATTAACTAAACAATGATATGATGAGTTGTTTTACTGCCACGCCTACAATTCATAAAATGAATACCAGTATACTTTTGAAAATTCTAAGGGTGAAAAAGGAAATGCTTTTCTTAGAACACGAGTATTTTTTATGTTAATGCCTATTAGAATAATGAATTTATGAATTATTTCTTGGATACGTTTTACCAACATACTCACAAGTTACGACACATATCAAAATTGGTTCGATTACACAATCGTATGCACATTTAACAGGAAACTTTAACTTAATAATCTCACAAAGATCCGATGAGTTAAATTCGATTTTCAGCATTCCATTCCGTTTTAAAACAAAGAAATTTAAATATTTTTAAGATTAATAAGATTATATTCAATAACTTACACTACCAACTTTTGGAAATATAATGCTATAAAATGAAAATCTGCTTGCATTCATCCAGTTATTTTGAAAATAAGTTAGACGTTCGAGAATAATGATATTTAAATTTAAATCACATGTAGATGGCGCCACCGATGGTATTATTGAAAAAGCTGTTAGAATACAATCTAATAACATAGAGGTTATTTTTCTAACTCAAATAAAAATATATAATTTATTCTTTTTTATAGAAAATAGTTACATTTTATAAAATTTCATCAAAAGTCATATCAAAATTTTAATTTACTTTGTTTTGAAACTTTACAATTTCTAATGTTACATTTTATATCAAGAAAAACAGTTAAGGGATTTTTTTTCTTTCTTCTTGCTTATTTAATTATTATTATTGTTATTATTATTTTAAATGAGAAATTGGGAAACCTCTGATTGATAAATAAATTAGCATAAAAAATAACTGCAAAAATTTTCGTCAGTTAAGAAAAATTAATTAATACTTTTGAATAAAAAAAAATTAATGTGAAATAGATAAGATTACCATCATCTGGGATTTGAAGATATGCAAAAATTTAGTACTTTATCCAGGCACAGTTATGACTCTTATATTTATATTTTTTTCAACTAATCTTTTAATTTATAAACAAAAAACAGTAAAATTACAAAAATTATAATTTTTTCAAGGAAATTTTTCATTAAAAAAATTTTTTTTAAGAGAACTATTATAGAGTGGCATAATATTCTATCAAATATAACATTAACTAATGTTAATTTTGGTAGTGGTAAATTAGAAAATAGAAACAGGCAAAAAAAAAAAAATTAATCTTTGGGAGGAAATACGATATTTTTGGCTTTAGGAAGCTATTAATTTGAAATACGGGAAAGAGGGAGTTCGCTTTAAAATGTTATTATGAAATGAGGTTTCATTTATCCATTTGAAGGAACAGAATATAAATAAGAAAAAATTAATAAGAATATAATTATCAAAGGTTTGGACGAGATTAAGCATCTTCTTAATTTTCTCATTTTAAATCATAGAAACTAAATTCATTGCTAAAAGTCATAAAAAAAAAAATTTTAAAAAAATCATCTAATGAAATAAAATTAATTTCTTGTTACCATATTGTCAGAGAAAAATATATAGTAAAGGAACTAAAATGTTACAAAATCCTTTTCTTTAGACTTTCGAGAAAATCATATAAATTTGTAATTTTTTTGAACAATGAAGTAAGATTATTCTTATGATGGTGCAACAAATAAATTGTTTAGTTTTCGTTAGTTTTTAATATACGCTACATTGGTATATTTTCATAAAAGCTCTTTCGCTTTTTTCTGGAAGGAAATTAAGAGTCCTTGTTCCTTGTCGTTGGCATGAAAATATATTTTAGTTCGTGTATTAAAAGAAAATGGAACAGAAAATAAACTACTAAAATAGACGGCTTTATGAAAAGTACTGTACCTGAAAGTAAATTTTGCACAGGTGTATGAATATTCCCACTGGGGCAATTTAAGGTTTTACAAAAAGAAAGCTTTCTCAGAAGCTCATTCACTGTTTCCGCCCGGGATCGAACCGGGGACCTTGCGCGTGTGAAGCGCACGTGATAACCACTACACTACGGAAACACATGCCAGAAGTTGAATGAGTTATACCGAACTCAAAAACAACATATGAAACAATACAATACAAGGGGAAAATGACATGGAGACCCTTAGGCAGTCGAATTCTCGGGACCTAATAATTTTATTACTCAACATTTTAGGAATATATTTCATTGCACAATTAAATAACAAATTATCAGTAAATGAAAAATAAAACTAAACAATAATTAGTTTTTTTTTATGATTCTAATAAATAACTCTTGCAATAAAAAATAGCTAAATATTTGGTTTTCTCAATTTTCCCCCCTAAAAAGCGTGGGGCCCATAGGAAATTGCCTACTCGCCTAATAAGTAATCTGGCACTGTACATATTTGCGCAATACTTTTAGGTGATTAAAACACATTTGTTGATTAAAGCTAGCAAGAATGTGTATTAATTGCTAATATTTATTAACATTAATATTCAAAATTATCACCAAATTTCTCTTATAGATGGAAAAAAAAAGAAGATCGCTGTTAGTTTTTTCTAGGAGAAGTAGAGCCAGATGATATACTAATCTCTAAAAGATGTCTTTAAATCAAATCCTCACAAATTCGTAAAGATGCTTTTTCCCAGGGGCGTAGCTACAGTCGTATCAGCCGTATCAATGATACGGGGCCCCCAAGTTACAGGAGCCCCAACATGTGTAAATACAGTCCCACTAAGAGGGCTTTCGTTTAAAAAAAAGAGCACCGAAGGAGTTTTGATACGGGGCCCACTTAGAACTAGCTACGCCAGTGCTTTTTCCCTTGAGTTTTGAAGCCACTCTGGACCCACCGTGTAGAGAGGGGCTGTGATGCACGTTAAAAATCTTTCGAAGTCCTTATGTTGAAGTTTGGGAAGTGGGATGCCAGTTCAGATGTTACCCTCGTCAGTTGAACATGGTTCAAAATTACGGTCCTTCACCAATAGTCCTCGTATAGCTTCAAAGTCTAACGTTAATAAACAAACAATCAGAAAAGTAAGGAAACACAGAAACTGTGAACACTTCACATCATAATATAATATAGAGCTCCAATACTTTGCATAAAAATGTTTGGGTTAAACTAAAAATGATGATTGAAATAATATAATTGAGAATTCTTTTGTATGAGCACATTATAAATATTGAAAACTTAATTATAAAAATATTATGTATGGAATGCTCTCTAAAAGGCCGTCTAAAAGACTTAAAAATCATTATGTAGAATGCTTTTGTTCTATTTGATCAACTTCAAATTTCTTTTTTACAGGAATAATAGAGCCACAATATTTAATTCTTTTTTTTAAAAAAATAATTGTCTGTATATTTTTAAGTAAAATTTTCTTTTCTAGTCATGAATATCAAACGATATTCTTCATATTATATCTTCACTTTATTTTATTTCTTAAACTAAAATTTCTGCGGAAACTTCAGAACTAATTTCTGACTCAATGTAACTAGGTGTGAGCGAATGTTTTATATATATATATAAAAACAGTTTTCATACATTGTCAAATGGTAATTAATAATAAGTTTTTGAAATCGGGATAAATCACACGTTTGTTTAAAATTAACAACTTAAGATAATTTTTTCCCCGTCTGTTTTTATTTCAATTCTAGAATTTTGGGCCTCTATACATCGAAATGAATGTTTTTCATGATTTATTAAAAGAGAGAGAGAGAAACATACTAGTACATATAAACCATAAGAGTTTTCCCTAAAATTTTTAAGAGATTTCACATTAGACTTTTGACTATCCCGCTATTATGGAATGAACAAAATTTCTAGAATCTTTTCCTAAGATATTGAGAAACACCAACAGATTTATGTCTACCTAAAATGAACTAAAAATCAAATTAATTTCTAACTTTTGATCCAGTTTCATAAATATCCAGATTTACGACACGTTATATTCAATGGATAGAATGGCCGCGGTAGCCTAGTGGTCACACACACACACACACTCACACACACACGCACACACACAAGGTAACGGACTCTTGGCCCGCGTTTCATGAATTTGAGCATAGTACCGCTGAAGACCCGCCGTGCAGATAGGGCCAATGAACGTTAAATATGTCGAGGCTCAAAAATCCTTGCGTTGGTTTGGAAGTTAGAAGAGGGGATGCCAGCTCAGGTGTCATCCTCGTCACTTGACCTCCTCACTTGACGGACCAAAATTACGAGGTCCGTCGCCAAAAGCCCTCGAATAGCTGAATTGGGCGACGTTAATTTTCACTCACTCACACACGCGAAGCAAAGTCTCAATCATACAAAAATTGTAATCTTCAACTTCGGTTAGAGAACAAAGCCATACAGTATATTAAAATTCACTTCAAAATTAATTTTAAAAAAATCTTGAAAAAATTTCAAAAAAAAAAAAAAATCGTTAGAAGATGCACATTATTATCATACCAAAGCCAGCTTTTCGAATTTTGTGCGTAAGGTCATTTTCACTCGCTTAGACCATGCACACACTTTCTGTTATTAATATAGATTTTTAAGCTATTTTCTTTTTTTATTTTGCTCTATTGCTGTATGTTAATTCAGATTTAATATTTTATTGTTGAGTAAAAATCAAAAAATTTTTTTCGATATGGTAAACTTGTCTTCGAATTGTCTCAAATTTCTTATCACCTTATGTTGCCATTTTTTCCTAGTTCTTCGGTGGCTTACTTCAGTGGTCCCCAACTCCCGGCCACGGGCCGCTACTGGTTCGTGGATCAAATGGTACCGGGCCGTCCAAGGGATATTAAATTATTTTTATGTTATTTACTGTGGTGTATTTCTCTCGGGTTTGAGAGACTTTCCATGGAAATCACCATATATTCCATGTTAAATCCCTTTAAATCAGTGCTTCTCAAAGTTTCAATACTTGCGGCCCAATTTTCAATCATAATTTTCTTCGCGCCCTCCCCATACAATAACAATGCATTGGATGCAATAATATATATATATATAATGTACTTTGACGCTAAAACTACAATACTATCTTAATTATAAACCACTCAAATTATCAAGATAAATATTAAATTTTGTATAGATGTTACTTTCAAATAATAGATATTTTTTAAGTAAATTATATATACTTTTAAGTAATAAGAAAAGTATTATATATGTTGCTTTTCTTTTCTTATTTATATATATATATATAAATTGGAACAGATAACAATAAAGGTGCGACTTGTATATATTTTATGTCAGAATGTATTACGTTTTGCTTCCTTTAAGTAAATTTTTATAATAATCTTTTATTCTCGACTTTTTGATATGCTCGCGCGCCCCTCGTAAGGCTATCACGCTCCCTAGTGGGGTGCGCCCCACAGTTTGAGAAACACAGCTTTAAATTCATTTTTTGGTGTAACTGTATTTTATTCTGAAGGGATTTTTAAATACACACACACAATTAAAATAAAATTATTAAATCAAAACAATCTAAAATATAAACAATCAACGCCTCCAGTAGCGCACACAAAAATTTTTCAAGGGGGGGGTGTCCAGGGCCGAAAGTCCACCATTTTGGCATCATGCTCCAACACGCCACCCAAATATTCTTTTGATTTTGTCTATTTTCGTGAAGAAAAACAATACAAAATTAATTATTGAACAAATAATTAGCATTAATTAATAAAATTAAGTATCAATAACAAATACATAGATAAATTTTACGTAATATATACATAGGATTATAACCAATGGAAAAAAAAATCAAGGGCTATGAGGGTGTCCGGACCCCTAGGACACCCCCCTTGTGTGCGCCACTGAACTTCTCTCTTCTTAGTGGGCCGCGGTAATATTATCAAACTTTGACCAGTCCGCGGTGAAAGAAAGGTTGGGAAGTGCTGGCCTGCTGTTTATCGGTCAATTAGTTCTATACATGGGAGGAAAAAAAATTAAAGTTAAATACTTTACATTATTTTTTATAAATTCATTCTGATTTGAGGTTATGTTATATCATTCTTTACAACGGCGAATGAGCGTAAGTAAGTTATATATTAACGTCGCACTATAAAATTGCTCGAGGGCTATAGGTGACGGTCTTCGTAATTGTAAGCCATGGAGAAGTGACGAGGATGACATCTGAGCTGGCACCCCCTTTCCTAACTACCACACTCCACCAACTGGGGAAATACTATGGAGACGGGTGCCAGAAAATAAATAAAAAGTACAAGTAAATATGTATTTTTGTATAACGTATATATGTAAACTTACGGTTGTAAACGGTTTTAACTTACATTGGTTGTGCCTTAAGAGGATGGATTTCTAATGAATGAGTGAGTGAGAGAATATTAACGTCGCTCTATTCAGCTATTCAAGGGTTTTTGGCGACGGACCTCGTAATTTTGAATCATGGTCAAGCGACGTGGACGACACCTGAGCTGGCACCCTCCTACCATCCACACCCCACTAATGGGAGGACGTTTAAGCCTCGACAGATTTAACGTGCAGCGACCCCTCTACGCGGCGTGTCTCCAGCGGCGCTAGGCTCGAACTCATGACACGCCAGCCACGAGTCCATAACCTCTTCACAGTGGCGTTTATACATTTCTTTTTTAGTAGGGGAGCCCCGGCGTGAATGTTCTAAAAAACACGTAGATGAAATCACCGAGGCGTAATCTCTTAACTAAAAATTAAAAATCTTTAGTGTGTGGGTGGGGTATAAAACCCTAAACCCCACCCTTATGTGCACTATTGATTCTTACCGGTTTCACCTTTCTAATTTTTAGCTGAATAGTTTTCTTCCCTCTCTCAAAAGTTTGCGTTACTTTTTCTTAAATAAACTTAAACATTAGTACAAGAAAATTAAAATGTGATAAAATAGAGCCTTCAAAAAGGAAATGTTGATCTGAAACTCACTGGCATAGCGAGTTTTGAGTTGGCCCTGTATCAAAATTCTTTCGGGGCCCCTTTTTGGATATAAGAACCTGTTAGTGAGACTGTAGTTATGCATATTGGGGGCCCTGCTGAAACTGAAATATGAAAGATTTTATAAATACCAATTTTCCACAGTCAACTTAGCACAATTTCCGAAGTCAAATACAATCTTTTTTTAAGAGAATTCATCTTTGTGTTATTTGTAATTTTTAGAATCTTAAAATCGTATAATGCTGGTTAAAATTTAAAATACATTAGTATCATACAAATCAGTAGCGCACACAGAAATTTTTCAAGGGGGGCTCCGGGG
The DNA here is from genome assembly GCA_019973955.1 of Trichonephila inaurata madagascariensis. Taxonomy (NCBI): domain Eukaryota; kingdom Metazoa; phylum Arthropoda; class Arachnida; order Araneae; family Nephilidae; genus Trichonephila; species Trichonephila inaurata. The sequence continues at coordinate 778,759 of BMAV01009700.1, forward strand.
TCGAAAGTTCACCATTCTTGTATTTTGCTCCTTTTGATTTTATCGATTTTCGGGAATAAGACACAGTAAAAAACTAATTATTGAATAAATAATTAGCCTTAATCAATAAAATTAATCATTAAGGTATCCGACTACGATCGGAACCGTGATTTTAAAAAAGCGCATAAATGGATAATTGTCATGATATTTAGTGTCACTTAGATTAGAATACATGTATAAAATTGTTTTAAGGACACTCACAAACACACATTTTGACAAAAAAAAATTATTTAAATACAATATGTCGGCAAAAAATTAACTTAGAATAATTTTTTTCCAAATGTTCTTTTGTGAAAAATGCTTCTGTTATAATAATATTTTGCCTGTACTTAGCTCAAACCTCTCTACAGAGGCTCAACTAGAATTTTTGGAAAATTCACATTATTTTCAGAGCTACCACACATTGAAATATATATAATTATTGGCGTTTTTTTCTTAAAATTGCTCCCCTCTGTTGTTGTAAAATATCGATAAACCCACTTTTAAGTTATATATTTCAAAAATTCTAGTTGAGCCTCTGTACAGAGGTCTGAGCTATATACAGGCAAAATATTATTATAATAGAAGCATTTTTCACAAAAGGAGAACATTTTGAAAAAAGATTATTCTAAGTTAATTTTTTGCCGACATATTGTATTTAAATATATTTTTTGTCAAAAAATGTCCTTAAAACAATTTTATACATATATTCTAATCTAAGTGACTCTAAATATCAAAATTACCCATTTATGCGCTTTTTTAAAATCACGGTTCCGAACGTAGTCGGATACCTTAATAACAAATACTTAATTAAATTTTACGTATTATATACTTAGAATTATATAATCAATCAAAAAAAAAATCGATGACTTTGGGGGGGGGGCCGGGCCCCCCGGGCCCCCCCCCCCTGTGTGCGCCACTGATACAAATACATAATTCATTTTTAGATTTTTTTTTCAAGGTTATCAAAACAGAATCTCATAATATTTTGAGCTATTTGTGCAAAGTGTTTTCTTAAATCAGCTGAGTATAGCATTCAACTCTTTTTTCACACAACAACTTTAGAATTTTATTCTATTTTAATTTTTTAAAAGAAAGTCGATATCGTGAGAATATAATCCACATCCTTTTCGTGCTAATTTGTATATTGCTTCCCAGCATCCGTTTTGCATTAATTTTACTAAGAATTATCACAAAGCTGCCTTTCATTTCTTGCATTACTATTCCCAACCCAAGAAAATAATTAGCAATGGCGGAGGAAGCATAGCACAGATGGCTATGAAGAAAGCAGCTGCATTGCAATAAATACATTCACTGTGATCATTTATTAGTCCCTACTGGTGATTCCAAGGTAAAATTTCACTAAAAACAAAATCAAAAAGATGCCGGCCCTTTTGAAATCAAAGGAAGCTTGTTTAAAGTAAAAAACAACAAAGAAGGAAAACGCATTTGTCTGTTTAATTAATATTTTAATTCTGTTATTACTAGGAAAATAAAACCTTATATAGTAAATATTGAAATAATTTAAAATTTAAAAAACCATTTATGCTTTCAATTAAAAGAAATCAATGAAAATTAATCCTGTAAATCACAGGGAGCAAAAATAAGATTTTTTAAAGTATTTTTCCCCGTCAATGTATGCTTTCTTCTTTCTTTTCTGTTAAAAGCACATACAACGTTTCTTAGTTATCATTGGTTAAAATGGCTCATTGACAGTGGCGCACACAAGGGTCCTAGGGGTCCGGCGCCCCCCCCCCCAAAACCCTTGATTTTTTCCAGATTGATTATAATTTTAAGTATAAAAATTAATTAAATATTTGTTTTAATGATTAATTTTATTAATTAATACTGATTATTTATTCAGTAATTAGATTTTACTGTTTTTTGTTCCCCCAAATCGACAAAATCAAAAGGAGCATGGTACAAGAATGGTGGACTTTCGACCCTGGACCACCCCCTTGGAAAAGTTCTGTGTGCGCTACTGCCAATTGATATGGAATTTACGTTCTTCAACTAGGCTGGAAATGTATTTTTATGACTTGTACGTTCATTTTATTTTTCTCTTTACACATCAACCAAATATGATAATTCCTGTTTAATAATACTTATTACGAGGCATTTAACTCATTATATATATTATTTTTGCATCTTACCTCCCACATCAGACAACGGGAACTCATTACTTCTTGAATTTCTGCCACTAATATAATTTTTTATTTGTAGGTTTTTGACAAACCCCCTTTTTTGAGTTCAATAAAAAGGCACCGTGAACAAACAACCATAATTAAATTTTCATTAAATAATACGTATTTATTTTAATGTTCTTATACATTTAAAATTTGCTTAAATACTTAATGCATTTTTACTGCTGTATTATTAATTAAATTTACATAAGCTTCCCCAGTCCATACATTTAATAAAAAACCAGATTGCATTTAATTTTACTGACATACTCGAGGATGTCTTAAGACATTTTAAGGACCCGGGCCCAGAGAAATCTTAAGATTTTTTGAGGCCCTGGGCCCCTATGCAAAAGAAGGCCTTACCTGAGATAACAATACTGATACATTAACAATACTGATACATTTAGTGCGAAATTAACTTAACTGATACATTTACGGTTTAACATTGATTTGAATTAAACTATTTTTTTTTCAGTTTTATTCACATTCTAGTGAAAAAATAATAATAATAATGCACTAATTTTACGTAAAATTATTTGATTTTTTTTTTTTTTTGAAAAAGACAGTTTTTATTAGATAAAAATAATTTAAAGTGGTCTACTAGTTTATAAAGATTCCTTCACTAGTATTGGAAATAAACCAATAATCCTTAGATCATGGGTGGCCAACCCAAATGACCTCAAAACATTATTATCCCACGGGGCAGACACATAATTATCTTTATATTATATTTGGACCCGTTACAGATATTTATTGGAGTGAAAACGTAAAACAGAATGACATATTATTATTCTTTTCATTGTTTTTCATGTATATAAACATTGATAGTATAATAATGCAATGATCAAATTATATTTAATTTATTTCATTAGTGAGATATTTGTGTTTCTCAACTCTTTCACTTAGTTTTTGCAAGTCGATCTCAAATACGTGTATTTGCGCATCGTAATTGATGATGCAGGTTTTCGTCCGTTAAGTTTGAGCGCAATTTATGATTGATAAATTTCATTTTCGAAAAAAAAAAAAAAGAAAAGATTCACAGTAATAGAAGCAATGTGATAAAATAGAAACAGTTATGGAATTTATTTGTTAAAAAAAAAACTAGAAGCAAAAATATTGTACAGAATAGTTATATTTTATAAAGTTATAATGAATCTCGTGGGGCGCAGAATCATTCAAGGTGGCCCTCGGGCCGTGGGTTGGCCACCCCTGCCTCAGATTATATTCCATTTGATTTATTCGAAATTTCTTAACTAATATTATGCTTAAAAATCTATGTATTACAGACAAATATTCTTTTATTTATACAATATTTCTTGGATTTTTTTTAATCGAACAATGAAGAGGAAAAAAGTCTGAAGTCCCGAAGGCTGCCTCGTCAACTTTATAAATAATTCCATATTGCTGTCGAGGACCGTGCTATAAAATAATGTAAGCAATTGTAATTATATTCAACTCCTTTCCACAAAATTCTTAATGATATGGTATTCAAATTTGCGAAATGAGTTGTCAGCTCAGCTCTCATTATAATTTAATCATGTTTCAAAATTTCGAGATCTATCTTTGACCATTCCATTGTGTTTTTGTAGAGGAAATTTGATTTTATTACAATTAAACTTTCTTTCAAAACAGTTTTTAATATATATATATGTAATTTTAAAGTTAATTTATGGTAGATCAGAAAGCAATGGAGTTTGGGGAAACGAGCCATATTCTTTATAATCCCTACGAAAGGAAATTGAAATCCAAAAGTCAAAGACGAAGTAATTTTTTAGTTTGAGATAGTAGTAATGACAATTTTTTTTCTGATTCATTTTTATTGAATCGAATTCTCTCTCTGTATATGTTACGTTATCATCTGATTTTATATTATTGTTATATATGTTTCCCAAGTTTATTGTTGATAAAATGATAAAAGTAAAATTTTCAATCTCCGTTTGCAATTGACTGAATATTAACGTCGCACTCTTCAGCTACAGGAGGGCTTTCAGCAACGGACCACGTAATTTTCAACCATGGTCAAGTGACGTGGATGACACCTGAGCTGGTACCACCTCTCCTAACTACCACACCAACGGGAGGACGTTTCAACTCTCGACAGATTTAACGTGCATCACTGCCCTACACGACGGGTCTTTAGTGGTACTGGGCTCGAACTCGTGACAAGGCAAGCCACGATCCGATACCTATACCACTCGGCTACCACGGCCACGTTTGCAATTGACAGGCATGGATCTTGGAATAAGGAAAAATATTACAAAACTCGTGTGTAATATATTTTCGTAAAACATTACGGTTTCCATTTATCAACCATTTTTGAGAATTCTTATATCTTACATAATTTTTACTTTCCTCTTAAAACTAATTAAACCATTAGAATTCTGTTGATTATTATATACATTTAATTGTATTAAAATGTAGCCTAAGGAATTCACAAAAGAAAGAATGTTTTTATGGAATTATATACTTCTTCAAATTTTGAAAACATTTTTACTTTGCCTCTCTATTTCAATTATTCTTTTGCAAATCTTCTTAACTTTAAGCCGACTGACTACGCTCGGAATCATGATTTTAAAAAAGCGTATATCGTATAGTTTTTTTTTCTTTTTGATATTTGATATCAGATGAATTAAAATATACGTATAAAATTGTTTTAAGAATATTATAACAAGAAAAAAAGTTATGAAATGTAATTTTTTGACAAAAAATGAAGGAAAAATAGCATTTTCGATACATTCTCTGTTTTTACGCGAAAAATGCTTCTTTAACAAAAATCACCGGCTATTATTTCAATGAATCGTAATTAAAAATAGTGCGAATTTTTAAAAAATTCTAGTTCAGCCACTATATAGGAATGTGTGTTAGCTATATATAGGCAAAATATTATTATTACAGAAGCATTTTTAATAATAAAAAAAGTAATATAAAAGAAAATTAAGTCAATTGTCAACAAAGAAAAATTTTCATTTTAGTTACTTTTTATTAAATAGTTACAATTAATAGAAATACATATACACTGTGACGAAGCCGATCTCTTCTCCCTATTTTCTAACAGATCGCTTGACCCTTGCCGACAGAAGTTGCGAAAATTCCAGGCATTTTCCTAATTGCTGGGAAGGAATTTCGTAACTTGGTGGTTGAGTTTCGGCACCTTTTTTCCCAGCTGACTGGACTGTCAAAAAGAGGCGCCTTATCATTGTGTATTCATTTTCCCACAACTCGGTGACGACGCCGCGTCTGAGAACGTACAAATGTGCACCCAACCTCGGCGCTTCTTTGAGACTAGCGAACAGGAAATGAGACCGATTTGGCGCGGCAGAAGGGTAAGAGATCAAGGGAGCCGAGACCGGAAGGCGGCAGAAGAACCAGAGGGTTTAAGGCCGACAAAGAGATGAGAGAGAGAGGATATAAGCAGGGCGAGAGAGTCCGGAAGAAAAAAAGACTGGATTGTGGAAGGGAGCCGTTCGGACGTCCCTTTTAGATAGGAAGAGCGATAACGAGCCCGCGAAGTACAGCGGTCTTCTGGCTTGGAAGATCAGGAAACGGGAGAGAGTGCGAAAGAGACTCGAAGTCATTACGGACCC
>BMAV01009700.1:790118-816291 GCA_019973955.1 Trichonephila inaurata madagascariensis
GCGACTCCTCTCCAATTTTTAATTTTCAAAGTATTTGGGTCTTTCTCAATGTCATTCAACCATTTAGTTCAGGGGTACTGAACCTTTTTTTTTTCTGCTGGGCAGCATACATATGCCAGCTATTTTATACGGGCCACATACATATGTTAGTTATTTCACGCGGATAAACGGGAGAGGGGGAGGAAAGAAATGCTTTATGACCAAGAAAACATTGGAAATTTAAAATGTGAAAAATTGATCAAAATATTATCGTTCCTGCTTTGCTTTTTTTTATTAATATTTTTTATATATTTTTTATTTTCGTCTCTAACACTAAATTAGAAGCATTTAAGAAACACTTCTTCACAATTTCTGCATCAGTAAACGGTTTTATTTGATTACCAATAATGTAACAAACTTCATAAGATATCTTTGTTACCGCTGTGATATTACCACTGACAAAACAGTGTATTGCTGTTGCAAAGATTATTCAAGAGAAAGCCTATTTATCACCTCTTGAAAGCGATCTTCGAGGAAAAGTGGTGGCTGCGGTGGCCAAGTGGTATAGGTATCGGATCGTGGCTTGCCTTGTCACGAGTTCGAGCTCAGTACCACTAAAGATCCGCCGTGTAGGGCAGCGATGCACGTTAAATCTGTCGAGAGCTGAAAAGTCCTCCCGTTGGTGTGGTAGTTAGGAGAGGGGGTGCCAGCTCAGGTGTCGTCCACGTCACTTGACCATGGTTCAAAATTACGTGGTCCGTCGCCAAAAGCCCTCGTGTAGCTGAACAGTGCGACGTTAATAATCAATCGAGGAAAAGTGTCACTGAATGATTCCTGTTTGTTGGTATTTTTTTAAATACAGCACTTTCGTGACAAATCAAACAATTACTGATCCATGTTTTTTTCACTACAAAATAGTCAACCTCCCAATCGTCTTGAAACGATATATTTTCTTTGAATATTTCACTTGTAAGAGATATAAAAGATAGTTATATAAAAATTAGTTCCCCAACCATAAAATTACCGCTACTCCACTATTGCCGGTTATCACTAACCATAACCATTCAAAATAGAAAAAGATATTCAATTCGTACCCGTACGACATCGATAGCAAAAAGCAAAATTGATATATTTGATTTCTTGACAAAGCATTTTCCACTGAATTTTTAATACAATGTTCTTAAATACGTGAATTTCTCAGAGCAATGGGCCATGACCGGGCCACTTAAAAAAGCTCGGTGGGCAGCAGGTTAAGTATCGCTGATCTAGTTGATTGTTTTCTGTTAGCTTGGGTTTTTCTTCATGAAGACAAGATAGTAAAATGTTTAAACGTGAAGCAAGTTTAATCTCAGTTTATGAGGAATACAAATTTTATTTCATTTAATCACATCGCATGTTGTAATTTGATAAAAACAAACATTTCCTATGATTCGTATGCAATTTACACTATGTTTTAATGTACACTAATTGAAAATTTTTTAATCGCTTGGAAAAGTTAAAAATCTACTTTTTTTTATATTTCATGTTTTTTCTTAAGACATATAATTTTACTTTTGACATTATATTGTGAATATTCGAATGATTTTGCTCAATTTTCATATTACAAACAGAAATGAATAAAATAACACAGCTTTTTATAGTAGAAAATATAAGAGTTCAATAAAGAGAAACTTTATTTTTTTGGAAATTATGTAAGTAAATAAATGTACAACATTTTTAATGTAGTTAAATGTTTTTTTCTTTAAAAAAAACTAATAAAAGTAGCATGCATGATTTTTAAAAATTATATTATTTTTTCAAAATATAGAAATTTTGGAGAAAAAAATAAGTATTACTTTAATTAAGGGAAATTTATAGCATTTGATGCATTTATATTCGATTTAATATTCCTAGTAATTTAATGTTCATTTTTTAAAAGTGGATTAAACTTATCACTGAATCTATATCTTACATTTATAGAATTATTTCAAATAATAAATACGATATTTGAATTCCATATTTTATTTAAGGTACTTCACTAAATTCTTAATTACAAATTTTTTTTTTAAAAAAATTAATAATTATAATTATGTTCGCTTACTGGAGCTAAGAACAGGGGAAAATATATATAACAATATAAGTTAAGATAGCACAAATCTCAACGACGGAAAACAAACATTCCATTTGTTGTTGCATTCATTAATTTCTACTTCTTGGTAAAAAGAAATTTTGTGTATTTATAACGAAAAAAATTAATTAAAAATATTTTTAATTTTATCATAGTAATAAAATATTTTAAATTGCTTTTGATTTCCTTGAATGCTTTATCATGTTGTTCTGAAAATACTTTGTTTCAAATGGAGATAAGAATTTTTTTAAATATTCGACTTTAAAAAATATGTCCGAATCACACACACAAATACAAGAAAAATATTACATAATTTACCGTGTGTCACAGAACACAACCAAGTAAATCCAAGATCATAAAGCAAAAATCTTGTTGGTGCTGCCATCTATTTAGTTATTTTCAAAGCAAAACTGTACCAGGTCTTGGTAAGATATAAAATGCATTTAACCGATTAAAACAAGTTTATGGTTTTAATGCACCACTGATTAACTTTTAAAAAATTCTTTTAAACTTCAATCGGAAATTTTAATTGAATGTTACTTAGGCACATAAAACATAATAAAATGCTTAAATTATTCATTTATTGTCTTACTTCGGGCATAGATTTCTGAAAGATCAAATACATACATAACATATTTCAGGATGTTTTTTGTTCAGAATACTTTTCAAATTTTTGACATTCAATATTAAATTTGCACTTCAAAAGTACAATTTGTTCATTTGTCACATAAATTCGTATAAGCACATATTTTTTTCTTCTTCATGTTAATTTTAGTATTTATACTTTTTAATTTGCGAAAGTTTGCTGAAAAGGGATTGACGATAAGAAATTTCTAAAAAAATTATATTAACTAGTGATAATTAAGGGTAGAATAATTATTGGGAGCATAATGAAGTTTTTCAAATGCACTACGCGCAAATTTGTAAATAATTCATTTAAATAATTCGTGTTTTTAAAAATTGCAGCATTATGAAGCACTGAATGAAATTTATTTTCACGAAAAACATATATTCAGCCAAATAAACGATCAAATTCGAGAAACAAAAAAAAATAATATTTCAAATAGGAAATCAGTATTTTAGGAAATCACCATGCACTGCGCAATACGTTCTTCAAAAAAAATAGAGGAAATAAAGCATATGAAGCAATTTCGATTTTTAATCACTCTTTTCAGAATGTTGCTCAATATTTCTTTAATTAGTTAAGAACTTTTTCTATAAAAAATACATACTCTAAATTAATTAATTAAATAACTATAAATTTAAATTTAGAGCTATTTTTTTAAATAAGATAAAAATAGCCTTTTCATAATAACACAAGTTTTTAAAATAATTTTTAGAAAATTATACTTGTATTTTAGTACTTTATCCTTTTTCTTCAAGAAAGTGGCTGTCACATCGTCAAAAGTTTAAATGTTGAAATAATGTACAATGTAAGAGTTTACAATGATTTTGTTAAATGTGAAACATATGTTGCTGGCACTTGACATCGCAGAGGCTATTCATCACTGAAAGGAGGGGTCAATGCCTTGTCAATTGACACCGTCAAGATTTTAAATGTTGAAATACTGACTCAATATTGCCGAATATGTTCAAAAGCAAGACTCAACATGTGTGGGTAAATTTTATTAATCAAAGTACTTAAACTTTTGTAAGGCATGTGCTAAAATTGTCTCGGGTAAAAACAAGGGAAAGCAGTTCAGAGAACAAATTGCACTAATGGTGAAAAAAAGAGCTAGAGCAGGGGTGTCCAACACGCGGCCCTCCGTTTACGTAAATTGCGGTCCACCGACTATTTTTAAAAAAAATTTAAATATCAGGTTTTTAAAGTTTTTTTCATTTTGAAATTTATTGGAGGGGGAAATTATGTATATATCTACAATGTATTCACCTGTTACCTGTTCTTGTTTTAAAATAAATCGTTTTTGATAATAGAAATGTTCTTTAGATTAAAATAGATTTATATTTTATCAAAAAGTTATATTGGATTTTACTATAATAAATAACTTTTTTAATAAATTCCGAATTGCATTATGCATATTCTTTACTATGGATGGTACATGATTCTCTGTGTGTGCGACTTTCGTCTCTCCTCCTCCTTTGTGTTTGGAGTGCGCAAAAAGCAAGAGGCAGTCAGAAATGTTTTTAAAAAAAAATATTCAGGACGATTAAGATAAGGGCAATCTATACTAAATCGTTTGAGAATAACAGCACAATCAAATTTTATAAATGAGTAACGAAAGATCCATTCAAAAGGAACTCCGTAATTTTCAAGAAAATGGCAACTGTAATATTTTAAACATTATTTGATCATTGCATTTTTATATTATATAAACATTATTATATTACCTATGTCTGTAGACATGAAAAATAATGAAAACAATAATAATAATTCATTTTGTTTTATATTTTCACTCCAATAAATGTTTTTTGTCTCCAAATCTGATATATATATACATATTTTTATGTGCAGCCCGCGAGATTATAATGTTTTTCCGAAGTGGCCCGCAAGATCATTTGGGTTGGACACCCCTGATCTAGAGCAACGGTTCTTAAACTTTCTATCACCGCGGTGCCCCTTTGTGTATCAGCCTGACATCACTGACCCCCAAGATTTTGAACATCCCTCCCTACTCCCAACACACGACTGAGTGATTCAAAGGTTCTTCAATAATCCTAACACTGCCTCTGCTACTTAAACAGACTATTCTAACACTTCTTTTCTCCTTTAAGAAAACAGTAAATATCTAATACTAATTTATAATAAAACTAATTTCAAATAAATAAGTACTTAACTGTGTTAATTAACATTTTTAATGAGAAGGATGGTGCAACATTTCTTTTATAAGTGCTGTTATAGGTGTAATATTTGAAATCAGCAGTCCCAATTCCGGTTCTACGGTTTCCGTGCACTTATTTTTAAAATAAAGAGCTGAAAATGTGTGTTTATTTTTCCCCACATAAATGAGTTGTTAGGAAAGGCATCAGCTCGGAAAAATTTCCCGATAAGTAGCCGTAAATGTTTGGAAGGGACTTATTTTTGTAAACCAATTTCTCAAAGCGGAAATTTTTATCAACTGTTCTACTGATGTGAGATCATTCTGTTCATACATATCTACAGCAAATGGATCTCTAATCCATTTATTTTTCAGTTATTTTTTTTAAAAATGAAATACTTTCTCTTTCGTGGACCCACCCCTAGAAAATCCTTGGGAACCCCCAGGGATCCGCGGACCACCCTTTGAGAGCTGCTGGTCTAGTGTATGGTTGGAGAATTAGCGAGTTTTACACACACACACACACACACACACACACACACACACACACACACACACACACACACACACACACACACACACACACACACACACACACACACACACACACACACACACACACACACACACACAATTTCTATTTACTTTGAACATTCTGCGGCATTTATCACACTCGATTCTAGTTTCTCCCGCAGCCCTTTTAATCGACCTATTTACTGAACGATCTTGTGTTCAACTGTTATGTCGAGATTGTTTACAATCATCAAAGTGTTGTCCGGGGGCGTAGCTCAGATGGTAGAGCGCTCGCTTAGCATGCGAGAGGTACGGGGATCGATACCCCGCGCCTCCATTTGTATTTTTAAAACATAAGTATTTTTATTATTTATTTATTTTTGCCAATTTTCCTTATTGCACTATAATTACATTCCAAAGTACTTTTTTTTGCTCCTTTCAGTAATGCTTCATAGCCACAGTGCCTGATTAATGGATTGTTTCACATTAAATTATAGGTTTTAAAAGGACTAACAGGTTATTAAACCATTGACAAGTGACGAGGATGACGCCTAAGCTGATGACACACACACAGAGACATTTTTTTGCATAGTATATAGAGGGAAACCCCTGTACACCTAATGGCGGATCGACCCCCATTGTACAAATTATAAAACTGTTCATACTCATTGCTCTAATTATAAAACTGTAATTTACATGTATTATTTTACATCTGAATGTTTAACGAGTTAATATTACTTTCTGTTGTACTTATTTTATAAAAATGATAATATTCGCAAGCATCACTGTTTTTTACATTATAATGGCGTTTCAATGAAAACTTGGCGATACAGCCAAGTTGGCATCATTTTTGGTGACTTGGCGACCATATGGATACTTCTGCAAATGTAAAACTTCTGAAATCTATTACACCACAATCTATGATGTAAGATTAAGCACATACATGTATTGCAATATTAGAGTTATTATGCTGCGCAAAAATAACTGATTGATCTTAACAAAAATTTACCAAAAAAAAAAAATGCAATAAATTAAGCTGCTCTCCATAAGATAACAAAATAAATAATACTATAAACAGCGGTTTTTAAGCTTTCGATTGCAGCGTACCCCTCCCCCCTTCCCTAGATTTTCAACACCCCTCCCTAACTCCCAATACGTGACTGCATAATTTGAAAAGGCTTTTTAATAATCCTCAAACTACCTCTGCTACTTACAGACTTTTTTTATAACACTTCTTTTTTTCAATTCCTACTATTAGCTCACTTTCTCTATATATTTATTTATCCTGTTCAAATTTTCAATCGTTAATAAAATACTTTCTATTCATCCAATCAAGTTCAAATAAATTTTTTAAACTTGTAGTGGATGACACTTGATGTTAATACAGTTTTTTCAGATATTAATTAATTAATTTAGTTAAATTAAATTACTGGATTTTGACGTCAACTTAGAGTTGTCTCAATTGTTTTAACAATGTAACTGTTAAAGCAAAAGTTGGCGTCGAAAACCTGTTTTTCAGCCAAACTAGCCAAACCGGGTTTGCATCTTTACAGCAATGCAGACAAATCATGCTCTTTTTTAATTCCTCTCTCTACTATTAGTTCACTCTCTCCCTATATATATATATATATATATATCTTATTCAAATTTTCAATCGTAATAAAATATTTTCTATTCATCCATTCAAAGCAGGAACTGACTTAAAATTTTTTTTTATATTACTTGTTTCCTTTCAGAAAACAGTAAACATCTAATAAAAAAATGTTACGTTGTAGTAATAGCTATGTAATTGTACAAACAATAAAAAATCTAAAATAATATTCTTGATCGAAATACATGCTCTAGTACAGTGATCCGCAACCCCCGGTCCGTGGATCAAATGGTGCCGGGCCGCCTAAGAACATTAAACTATTGCCATTTTATTTAAAGTGGTGTATTTCTCTCGGATTTGCGCAACTTTCCACGGAAATCACTTTATATATTACACGTTAAATCACTTTTATTTACTTTTGGTGTAACTATATTTTATTCTGAAGGCATGTTTATAAATGTAACTAAATTAAAATTGTTAAATCAAAACAATCTAAAATATAAACAATCAACGTGTCCCACCCTCAGTGGGCCGCGGTAAAATTATCAAACGTTGACCGGGCCGCAGCGATAAAATGTTGCGGAGCACTGCTCTAGTAGAGTTTTTTTCTTTTTTTACTGTGGGCAGTTTAGTGATCTATTTTAGAATGGGATATCTTTCAAATTCTCCGCGAGGCTTTTCAGAGTCTGTAAAATAGGGAAATCTTTTAACATTAAACGAGAGACCTTCCCCCTAGAAAGGCACTGGGTACCCCCTCGGGTCCACGGTTTAAGATCCACTGCTATAAAATAATGTATTGATGTTGGAACATTTTGCAGTTCGAAAAAAAGTGCTGATTTCCTATCCTATTGTTTGAAAGATCGTTTATCAACATCAGCCTATTCTGGAAAGACTTCTTAATTTTCAATCAATATTTTAATTTGAATTGACCTGACTCTCCCAACTTTCAACAATGCCAACCAGAGGATTTCGGGACTCTATGGATTTAATGTGCGTCCTCTATACGTCAGATCTTTTAGTGATCTTTATACCAAGATTACGACTCAACATAACATTAGACGAAGATAGATTTGAAGAGAAGAAAATTCAAATTCAGAAATTTTTATAAACTTAAAATTGTTTAATATTAAAATAAGTCTTTGTAGCAGTAATATGTGTATATTCCTTATATTGCATCTTGAAAGTCCAGAATCATTTGGTATATATATAAATAAGTTTTAATTTAACAAGGTCAATTCATTTCACTTAAATGGCCTATACTTATTTTTAACTTTTGCTAAAAATCGCAAAATCCGTGATGAAACAGATGTTTATACAAACCGATTAAGAATTCATTTTTTTAAAACTAAACAAAACTCAGTGGCGGAACAATCCATGTGGGCCAAGCCTATAAAGTTTTCATGACCTTGGGCACTGAAGTGCATGAACAGATATGACGGTTAAGTGGTCAGTTTGACGCGAAATCCACAGTGTTTAGTTCCCAGGCAAGCTTGGTACTCATTTATCGATCCATAGAAGGAATGAAAGGGTGAGTCGACCTTGCCGAACTCTGGGTTTGAACCCTGGATATGTGGCCCCAAGCGCAACACTACCACTCAGCCATTGGGCTTCGTTAATTTTTTGTTTAACATCAAATTACAAATTTTCAACTTGAGTGTTTAATGAAATGAGAAGCAAAGATATAATTTACAATTAAACACCCGTGAATTAGAGAAATCACTCCGACTAAACTTTTGGTGATTTAATCGGTTTCAACAACAATGGTATATTGGTGATACTCTCATTATTTGAGAAAATGTAATTATATATGTTACCGGCAAAGTATGAAATGCCGGCATTCTATAGAATGCCTAGGCATTGTATAGAATGCTGGACGTTTTTAGGCAAAGTATGAAATAAGTCCGTGATAAGGCTATTATATCATTACGTACATTTCTAAAAAATACAAATGTTATTCGCGGATCAAATAATTAGAGTGCCATTAAAAATTATTCAAAATACGTAAAGGAAAAAGAAAGTTGTTCCAAACAAAGTTTATGTCTTTCTCATTGCGGAAAACAAAATTTTCAAATAACTTAAAATTAAACTATTCATTGCAATATTGTACATTTGAATGGCACTTTAAATTATATTTCATTAGATTTTTCACGCAAAGACCATTCTTATTTTGCTACTTTGTTATGAGCAATTGTAACTGACAGAAGAGGAATTTCATGGTCAGGAATATCTTAAATTCTAAGCAAGTTTTAGGGTACAAAAAAATTGGTTTCCCATATACTTTTTTAAAATTCCTTCAGAAGCCCCAAGTCGATAAAAACCCTTTCCCCCATTTTTTGCAAGTGCCAATATATAGGCATTCAGAAAAAAAAAATCAAGTTAAGGTATCCGACTACGTTCAGAACCGTGATTTGGTGGATAATTTGGATAAATGGATAATTTGCTTGATATTTAGTGTCACTTTAATTAGAATACATGTATACAATTGATTTGGAAAAATTTTGACAAAAATTATCTAAATCAATATTTTGGAAAAATGAACTTAGAATAATTTTTTTAAAATGCCTTTTTGAACCTCTATAAAATATTTTCCTGTATATAGCTAAGACCTTTCTACAAAGGCTCAACTAGAATGAAATATATAACTTAGAAATTGGCTCATCCATATTTTACGACACACAACAGAGGGAAGCAATTTCAAGAAAAAAACCCGATAATTTTTTTAATTGGTTGTAATTCTGAAAA
Source organism: Trichonephila inaurata madagascariensis (assembly GCA_019973955.1). Classification (NCBI taxonomy): domain Eukaryota; kingdom Metazoa; phylum Arthropoda; class Arachnida; order Araneae; family Nephilidae; genus Trichonephila; species Trichonephila inaurata. The sequence continues at coordinate 799,828 of BMAV01009700.1, forward strand.
TAATTGTTTTTAAAAAACATAGTTGAGCCTCTGTAAAGTTGAGCTTTTTAAACAAAAAAATTATTGTAATAAACATTTTCCCCCAAAGAACATTTTGAAAAGTATTCAAGTTAAATTTTGAAAATTTTTTTTTTTTTCCTTAAAACATTTTTTACATGTAGTCTAAAATACACTAAATAGTATCCATTTACTAAAAAAACACTGTTCCCCGTATGGTCAAAATAAAAAAGGGATTTTGACACTCCCCCAAAAAAAAAACCACAATGTGCAATTGAAAATTTTGAACCTGAGCCATGCATTTAAAAGTCTCGTGCCTTGCCACACAATATTCGAAAAAGGAATCGAAGATGCATTTCATACTTTGACGGTTTCTCAGTAGGAATTCTATAGAATGCCTAGGCAATGTATGAAATAAGAATCATTCCATACATTGCCGGCTAGTTTAGGCGTTCTATAGAATGCCGTATTTCATTCTTTGCCGGTAACATATACAGTCGAACCTCTATACAACGAACCTCTATATTGCGAATTTTTTTCTATACGGGGGAACTTTTCCTGGAACCTTGAACATTTCTTGTTTTTTCTTCGTAAAATAACCTCTCCTTTAGCAGAAGTGCATTTTCTATATAACGAATTTTTTCTTTTGTGATTTAAATTTTTTGTTCTTGCTTTTTTAAAACTATTTTTGAAAAAATGTCAAGTTATTCTCTCTTTGATACATTTTATGGTGGTCATAAATCTTGAACTGGTTTTATTAGATCCTAACTCACCGAGAGCAATAGAGTTCTGAACGTTTCATCCAAGAAGTGCAACCTTTAACCCCATTGTCCAGTTCACTAGAAACATCTTCGATATCCTCTTTCACACTCAATGGAGTTGTCTCGTGTTCTAGTTATAAAATGATGTATGTTTAATATTACTTGTATGCTTCAAATTAGAAAATGTCCTTAAAATTCTTTAATTTTAATATAAAATTATTTTCTTAATATTAAAAATGCAGTTTTCGACATTCTTTTTTCTTGTTTTCCTTGCAGTTTTTCTTTCTTCTATCTTTTTTATGGGTAATATATATAAAATAAACATATATTAATTTTAAAAATGGTGTGAACAATTACTTTTTTTAATATATAGTGTTTATGAATTAAAAATTTGTTTCATGAGGTTTATAAAGTATATTAAAAGATGAACCTCTATATAACGAATTTTTCATATAACGAACCTTTTTCCGGGATTTAGCGACTTCGTTATATAAAGGTCCAACTGCGTATAAATGAAATGCGAAAATGCTATCATAAAATTGCTATTAAAAAAAGTGCTCTTTTTTTTTTCTTTTTCCTCAAAATATTTACTCAAAAACTCGAGGGAATGAAAGCTACTTTGATGAAAGAGGCAAATCAATAGAAGAAAATAAAAGCTGGAAGAATCAATCAATAAAAATAAGTGTGTATCTTTCGACTTTAAATATATAAATTAATGAAGTTAAAATATGTGGATGATCACAATATATTTATATAGTATGCTGGAAAAATTGAATGTTATATTATAGTGTCTTTCTTTAGGCATAAGGATTGGAATATAACTAAGTTAATTAAAATATAATTATATAACATTACGACATTTTTTTATTAAAAATATTTAACTCTTGTGTACAATTATTTAACATTAAATAAACAGAATTTCGAATTGCATACGGAAATATTAAATTTTAAAATATTGACATACATACGAAAGAAAAAATTATAAACTACCGTAAAATCCGGCGTATAATGCATACCTATAATTTCGAGATGTATTTTTTATTTTTAGGTATATTCACCGCACAACGCGCACCCCTCTTTTACGAAGAAACCTAAAAGATACATATGCAACGCTCTTCTGTTGTGAAGTCATTTATTCGAAGTATTATCCCAGATTTTTGAAAAAATAATATGCTTCTAGAACTGTAACTCTTTTTACGTTCATAAGGTATGTCACATTTCTTTTAAATAAACAGTATTTCGATAGATGTATAGATGTCTATTTTTTTTATACGCATATTTTTTATTTTATTTTTAAACCTATCTTATTTATACCCGGCGTATAATGCGCATCCGTAAATTTCGATTTTGTTTTTTGTGCTAAAAGAGACAGGTATAAGACAGATTTTGCGGTATTTTATTATACTTGTTGATTGTTTGATATAGTCGATCCTTATCAACTTCATTTCTAACAGCCGTATGAACATTTTAATTTTAAAAATTCTCATGTATTTACCGAAATACTGAGATCTATTGTCGTTATAAATGCTTAAATTGTTTGTGATTCTAATTGAAATGGAATGATTTCTTGGGTGGTCCATTTATCGTTTTACTTGAACTTTCGCGAGTTCGACAAAACGAATTTCTGCCAAAAAGAATGTTGACACACAGGATATAAATAAGATTTTTCACGGTCAAGAGTGCTGGTAGAATTCATTTATTTTGCACGGAATCCTGAATTATTGCTTCTCCTTGTTAATAGATTTTGAGGTCTTATTTTATAATCTACCTGACATTTTGTGCTTTTAAATGGCCGGTTGTAGAAATTTATTGGTAGTAACTTTTTCCTAGGCGCTAAATGAAGAGTTATGTGAAAAGAGAGCTAATATAATACACACAGCTTCTTAATAGAATACACACAGCTTAGAAGACTCAATCAGATTCTTCAATCATTATGTATGTTTGGATTAAACAGCTAAAATCTGAAATATTTTTAAAAGTTTTTTGTTTTAATGCTTAATTTTGCTATAAAAAGGAAGACATTATTTTTAACATTATAAATTGATGAAAGCAAATTTTTAGTAATGAGCAATATTCACGTGACGTTATAGTCACATGATAACTACAATCACGTTTCCAGTGAATGAGTTCATAACTTTCTGTGACGTCATTGTCGTATCATAAATGCAATCATGTGTTTACGGCTAATTAGGTTAGCGCTTTGCTGTAGCCAACTTTTGCTTTTTGCAGAATCTTTCTTTTAGAAATATTTATCAACAATTATAACTGACATAAGTAAGTGAAACGTCCTTGATTTTAAAGTACATACATAAATAATTTTTTTAAAAAATTTTATTTTTGAGGAATTTTTTTTTTATAATACTCGAACATTTTTACACAATTATAAAATTTGAAATTTTATCTAAATTTTACAAATAGAATAATTAGTACGGGTTAATGTCAGTTTTGAAATAGATGGAAAATACGTGATTGCCTGTATCATGTGATAGACATGAATCATATGTAAGCAAAAGTGCGTAATAATAAAATTAAATTAATAAAGATGAAAAAATTAAAATAGCAAATTGTCGCACAATTGTGTAAAACATATTTTTTCTAATTTCACAATGTTATATATTCCAATACGAGCATCTAACTTGTTATTTTTTTTTATTTAATTCTTACTATTAGTTCACTCTTATATATATATATATTTGTTTATGTTATATATATCTTGTTCAAATTTTAAATCGTTAATAAAATAAATTCTATTCATCCATTCAAGTTGAAATACATTTTTTAAAACTTGTAATGGATGACACTTGATGTTAATATAGTTTTTCAAATATTAATTAATTCATTAAATCAAAAATAAATAAATAGTAACAAACAGAAATAATAGTAAAAATAATAGAAAGGGAAACCGATTGTTCTGCCCCTGTAGCGGAATGAATAGCACGTTTGACTTCTAATCCAAAGGATGTGGGATCGAATCCCAACTGAGAAGGCCTAATTTCTGAGAATGCGATTTCTTTTTTACTATATACTGTTTTATTATAATAATTAAATTTAATCAATGAAAGTAAACAGTAACAAACAAACAAAAATAGTCCAACACCATACATAGAAAGGAAAATTACAAGGAAAATCGCTTTCTATTTTGCCACTTAATATTGTGATTCTGTCATATGTATATACATATTTTTATTATATATATATGACAGATACATATTTTTATTTATTAAATAGTTATATGTTTATACATATTCAACTATTTAATAAAAAGTAACTAAAATAAAATTTTTCTTTGTTGACCTAAGTAGGATTTTTTTTTTTTACATTACTTGTTTTTATCACATAATTTCATAGCTACATATGTAAGGCTACATGAGTAAAAGATATGAAATATTATAAGCTGTAAAATGTAAGAGAGAAAAAAAAAATCAGCACACAAAGCCTTATCTTTTTTAAGAGTAACCCGTTCGTTCTCTATGCACTTTATTCAAACGCGATATATACATGCATATTCTTCTGAATCCCCATTCAACGAATTCAAACGGGACACCGAAGAATGATAATAATAATAATACAGCGAATCCATATTTTTTCCCTCATTTTTTCCACATTCGGCCTTTTTCAGAATCCATACAAATGCAAAGGCATGTTCTTTACTTACACAATGCCCATTGTGTACAAATGGAAGTCTGTGTGACAGATTCCATTAGGTACGCAAAGGGTGGTCTTGTAAAACTATTCTAGGGAGTGATCACCCCCTTTTTTACACCCTTTTTTACGCGTTTTTTGAATGGTTGAACAGCACTTCTGACCCGTATTGGGTTCTAATGGTTGATGGATAGGGTCTAGTACAAAAAAAAAATAAATAAAAAAAGTTGAAGTGACGCTGACAAAGAGACAGCTGCCAAAGTTTTGTGTTGCCGAGTCATCGGGTAGATATTAGTCATAACATTTGCAACAGCAGCTGAGGGGTTAGTCATCTTAAGAGATTCTTTTTAAAGATTTACTCTTGGTGACTAAATGGACAGCTTTGTGAAATGTTCCTTCTCAATTTTAAGCCAGGTGGTGGTTTCGATTGAAAGGAAAATGTACAGTCTTTAAATAGAATATTTTAAGATACGGGGAAAAAAGTTTCAATTCAAGTAGTTAGGAAATATACACATGTGGGTTTATCATAAGAATACAAAATTAGTATTATTTATTTTTTTGTTGTAGATACGCAGGGTTACCAACATTCCGGCTTTTATAGTTCTTTTCTTTTTTTAGCTGAGACATATATCCAGTTTAACCTTGTTCTGGAAAAAGCAGCTTGATACGCGTATTTAAACATTTAAAGGAATGTAGTTAATTAAAATTGGATATATCTATTATTAATTTTTTTTTAAATCTCAGATCTGCTTATCAAATAGAGTAAATTTAATATGGACAGAAAAAAGTCGATACAGATGTTATTCAACTAGATGTTTGGAAGTGATTATAAGTTATGATGAAATAAATTTATGTAATTTCTTTATATTTAGAGAAATTCTTTCAAAAGACTCATTGCCTCAGCTCAGTTTTTATTATGATACATTACGAAAAACAAGCACTTATTTTTTTCGTACTATCAAAATAAAACTTTACAGAAATATTTTCAAGATTAGTATCAAATTTTATGACTCTAATAGACCTCCGAAGGTCGATTACTCTCAATATTTTTATATGAACGTTAATTTCTAATTTATGTTTTAAGATAGTTCACCTTTTTCTTTATGGTTATAGATATGAAACTGTGTTTAGAAAATTATATACAAATTTCCATGCTCTTTTAATTAGATTGTGTTTTGAAAGAAACTTTCTATTCAAAAAATAAATTAACTATTGAAAATTAAATATTAAAAAAACAGGGAAAAACTCAACAGACAAATTAAGAAAATGGTTGAGACATCAGCACATTAAATATCGACAAATAAGATGTCATACCTTTGCTATCAAAGTAATAAGTAATTTCTTTGTGATAATTCTTATTAAATTGTATCCTTTTCAATTATTAATTTTTAAATACACATTTTGACTTTTCTTTCTTTGTATTGTTGTGATTGTGATTTATTTTAAATTTCCCTTTATAAAGGAAATTTTGCAATTCGAACAAAAAATCGTCGTTTATCATTTCTGGAAATATACTAAGGCAGCTAAGTTGGCTTGATAAATTTATAAGCCAATATAATTACACGAAAACTTTGCCTGAGTTTCTAAACAACCTCTTATTAACACATAATTATAATTACAGATGACTCGTGTAATGATTTAACAGGAGTTGATAACGCAATGAATTCTCGAATTATCACACCATAAATTAATATAAAAACCAAAATCCAGCTCGTCTTCATTCACAATCCATTATAATCCTTCATCTTACGTTAAATGCACCTTGAAAAACGTCATTTTTTGTAATATCACCCAAAAAAAGCGTAAAATTTATCCTTGCACCCCCGAACACTATCACGCTCAAATCACAATAATTACGTGTCTTGACCCGTCCAAGCTTTATCCTAATCCATTATCATCAAAATATTTTTCTTTAAAAGCTCGATTTCTTATGAAGAAGACGGATATTTCTTTGCATTAGCTTCCGTTTAATATCATAGCCTCCAAGTTTTCATAACGTCACCTCTATGATGCATCGGATTTTAACTGCAAAAAGATGATGGATTTGCCAACAACAAATCTCACCTCTTTTCCAAATAAGATAGAACCTCGGCTTCTGGTCTCCGTCATTAGATGAAGTATGTAGGGGAAGGGGAGTGCATTATATCTCTGGGTAGATTTTGGTGGGAGATATGTTTTCCCAGGTGCGTGCTTTCATTTACAGAAGGATGGGTTTCTCGGAAGGTATTCGGTCATTTTCTCTTCCAGTTAATGAGTACTTGAACGCCCATGAATCGATCAAGGGTGCTTCAGGTGGTTTGTGCACGTGGATTAGCCGCTCACTGTTGAGGAAGTGCTTGTGGGAAGTATTAAAAAAGATGACCCGTCACTGTGATGTTTAGTCACGGTTTTTATAAAGAAATCGATATACTTCCTTGAATGGATTCTGAAGCGTAATTAATAGTTGATCATAGATATTAAGCTAATTACGGTTAGACTGGGTATGAAAGTTTATGTCGCAACTATCCGAGATAACGGCTACACTAGAATTTGGTGTAAGAAACGCTGATGCTATAATCTTTTTAAAACTGCACGTACATAATAAACACGTTTTAATATTGCACAACTCTTTTTTGACGGAATAGATATGTTCCTAAGAAAACCGAGCAAAAAAATATCGCGTAAAAAAATACATGCGACTTATGGTAAATTTGAGATATGTTCCACAATTTTAAGAAATCGTGTAAGATGAAAAAACTCTAAATGTTTCCCCAAAAAATCGTGTAAAAAAATTAGTAATAAAATCCATGTTACATATTTGTAAAACAAAAAATAATTCATTTTTGGTGTACAATAAAAATTTAGTCTATAAGTAGGTACATAAACCATATAAAAATTCGAAGTAAAATTTTGAATATAAATTCTAACAAACAACTGTTCATCGCTACCTGATGACAAGCATGCACGTTTATTACCAACTGGGATCAAAAATTATGTCATCAGTAAATGTGTCATATATGTCTCGTATAACTGTCAGTTTTGATTGAAATGAAGAATTTCTCTCTTTATTAGTGGAATCAGTTAGTTTGTTGTTGTTGTTACAAAGTCCGATATTAGTGGCTGTCTTTTTGTTTTTTCAAGTTGTTTATATAATTCCTGATATCCTGCTGCACAAGATTAAGCAGAAATTTTAATGCACGCTCTGTCAGGATCATGAGTAGTAAAATTTTGTTCCATTCTTGTAGTAAATTTTAGGTCTCGCGAATTATAAATCAATTGTTAGTAGCTGAAGTTCACTTTCGTCTTGGTCATTATCAACTTCTTTATTATCATAAACTCGTTCAAATCGTCCTCATCCAATGGTCACGAATCCCCCAATTTTTTTGGAATTCGTGCTAGAACAAAAAGTTCGTATTAAAAATTTGTTAAATTCGTGTTCTATGTTATTTCAAAATCGTCTAAAAAAACCGTGAGAAAAAAGTTGTCGTATATATATGTTCACTGATTCGTCTAGATCTAAGCATTTTTGAATGCATATTTAAGTAAATTACTTTTCGCTTAGAATAGATTTACAGCTCTTATCCATTATTTTCGATAGGATTTTGCTCAGTACTATAAACAGAAAGGAGGAAGAGAAGGTTGGCTAGCCACTAAACTGGTTAAACCCCATTTTAATATAGAAAAAACCTGTTCTAACAGTATTGTTTATCATATTGCAGCATCCATATTTTTAGTTTTCAAATGTTTGATTCTTTTATTTTAATTTTTCAAATTAGTTCTGTCTCTCTATTAAAAAAAACTATATATGTGTGAGTGTTAACTTAATAATAATTTATAATCTTAATCAGCATATTTTTTTCTCCAAATAATAATTCTGAATACCATATTTTGGAACCAAGTCTCATTTAATTTCGCTTTACAGTGACTAAAACACCTAAATTTTGACAGATTTATTAGCGATTCCTAGGAAAAGAATATCTTAGTTTACTTGTGCCTTCCTAAAAAAAAAAAACGATTGAAACTTTTAATTAAAACCACTAACACAATTTCTAAAAATGACAAATATTTCACTTTAACACATGATCATATTTTACGCATTATATATCTTCGAACTAAATGTATAAAAAGATTATTTCCTCTTTTTGTTGCTTGGCATTTGGCTGAGAGTAATTAAATAAATGAACGAAATAAACTCATGAGTTGTGATAACTCTCTCTATTTTTTTTTTTTATCTTGCCACGACTACGACCACATCATTGACTCTAAATCATAACATATTTAATTGCTTTTGTTCAGAGGTTCCCAAACTTTTTTGTCTCATTGATACCTTGCCATGTTTTTCCCCTTTGGGTAGACCCCTGCTGTAAAGATAAACTGTAAAAAGAACCAAATTTTCTTTTTGTTGACTTCCATTTTTAACACCCTGTAACTCCTAACTGAATGGACCAAACGAAAAAAAAAGCAAAATAATTTTTTTAGTGTGAAATGTTATCTTGACAACGAGCATAAATTTGAAACTGTTTGATCGATACTTCACGAGATATTGACACTACAGCCATCCACCAAAAAAAAATAATGGGTTTCTTTTCCCCCAGCCTAATATATATCTTGTTCAATCGTTAATAAATTATATTTTAAAGCCCTCAGTTAAGCTGAAATTTTATATACACAATTACTTTGAATGACAATATGGTAATTTAGTTATAATTAATAAAAATTAATTAATTAAAACTAATTATTCGAAAAATTACAGATACAGCCACGTTGGTATCGTTTTTGGCGACTAAGCGACCATTTTGGGGACTTGTGTCAAAACTTAAAAGGTTTTTCACATTTTAAAGCGCCTCATTTGAGCTGAAATTTTCTATACACGATTGTTTTGCGTGACAATACGATAATTTAATTATAATTAATTAAAATTAATGAACTGAAATTAATTATTTAAAAATTTACAGATACAGAGTCACTTTAGCTTCATTTTTAGCGACTTGGGTAAGAAATTTAAGACTTTTTTTTTCTCATGTTTTAAAGCATTCAGTTGAACTGAAATTTTATATACTCGATTGTTTTGGATGACAATACAATCCTTTAATGATAATTAACAAAAATTAATTGTCACTTAATATTATGATTCAGTCATATATAAATACATATTTATATTAATTGTAATTATTTGATAAAAAGAGTAACTAAAATAAAATTTTTCTTTGTTGACCTTAAGTAGGAATTGACTTAATTTTTTTTTATATTACTTGTTTTATATGGTTTCATTTTCATGTGTATGATTTAATGTCAATTTCAATTCTTCGTTTAAAATATTCCGTTGAGGATTTATTTAATTAAAAATTACAATTTAAATAGGCAATGATCACTACTTTTTACGCATTTGTGTGTGGAGACGAGTATATTTGTAAATACACAAAATCCTGCAACTTCATGACTCGTCAATCACTGTTAGCTGGTTAAGTTAAACGATGACACGCGGTGTTTTGGCTGTGGATTGTTTGATTTCGAGTAGGCAAAGTAAGTGCTGACTTAAAAACGGATTATCTTTTGTTCTTGCTCTTAAAAAAGTATTTAGATGGTCAATGCCTGGATGAAAATGACAATATCAAAATGGCCATGCTGGAGTAAATAGAAATCTGGTGACTGACTTCTGTCTGAATGGAATTCAGAAGTTAATCGAATAATATATAATTTTCAGGTACTCGTTTCATTTATATTTAGTCTGAGAAAATTTAAAGAACAATTTAATAAATTATTGAACATCCTTGAATATCTTTGACTTAATGAGCCCAAGTATGCCTGCCTTATTATTCCTATCACAAAAGACAATTGACTATGTATACCAATCATTATCATATTCAGTATTAAATTCCTTAATAAAATCATGTAATATGTAAAATGTTTGCTCTCTCTAGTTCTGATTAATCCACTGAGCTGTATTCCTATTAAAATAAATTGTAATCATTTAATAGTTTGTAAATGAGGTTTCAGTCACTTTGGAAACGAATATTATATGAAGCAAAATTCGAAATGCTTTCCAGATTTTTATTTATAAGATTGAATTTCTCGTATATCTCTAAATCTACTTTCGAAACTTTGTATAAGAGCAGTTGAAATAAATTTGCAGCAATTATACGTGTGTCATGTATTTTCTCGAATTTACAAGTTCATATGAATGTAATTTAGACAAATGCAAATGATATTAAATATTATTACACTTCCAAAATATTGACTATTGAAACATATTTTGAAATATATAATATTTGATGCTTCAAAGTATTAGCAAACATCTTTTTAAATAAAAATCTTTTATTTCGTAAATATTTAATTTAAAATTAGGTAATAGGCATTAGATTGTTTATTATAAGACATTGTTCACTTGCAATTCTATCTATATAACTGGTTATGAATCGCAGTATAAATTTATAAATACTATATATATCTATTATTTTAACCATCATCTTAACTAAATAAATTCTTGATTGTAAATAAAACTAATAGTCATTAAAAATAGTAGTTCTTTATTAATAATATCGTTCCGATATCTCTTTCTATCTGCTGGAAGATATTTAATAGAATTATGAAGAATTTTTATCGATTATTTTCAAATTTATAGTAAAGGAAAATTTTCACAGTTAAAAAATAGGTGAATAAATATTTGATGGCGTTAAAACAAATTATTAAAAATAGTGTAGAAATTTGTAAATATTCAAAGAATTAGTTGATTTAATTAATTTTTGTAGATTTCTACAGATTTGTAATTTCTCAGATTTTCTAATTTAACCAATCCTTTTGTACAGTTTTTCTGGATTTGTAATAATATGATTAATAAGGCTAGAATTTAAAAGTAAATTTAAATTATTGGAAAATTTTCATTAGAGGCCTCGTGCATTTCAAAATACAACGTCAATAAACAATCAATGAATTTACTAACAGTAATTAGGCCCCCTCTTAGGATTCAAAACCGTGAATATTAGTCAATTTGTTTAATGACCGTTTAAAAACATATGTAGGATTAAATAACAAATGCGTTAGGGATAGAACTGCTACAAATAAAAAATAACTGTGATAAAATTCAAAGCGATATGTTCCCCAGAAAAAATTGCAGTCAATTAATATTGCTTGAAGTAAAAAGAAGTAAGAAATTCAACAACAACAAAAAAAGACAAAAAAAATAAATAAATAAATAAAAAAATCAGTATTTAAGATTTAAAAACACGATACAAAATAACTATTTTAAGTGCTTAATAAAGTCTCGATTATTCGCTTTTTATTGGACTATACACTTTAAAAGCATTACAAATATTTCCACTCACATTGTGACATCTCACGCGTCCTTTCTCTAACATAACCTCTGTGTTCTTTGACAGCCACGATTAATGGCAAATCTTTTCCGACCCAAATCCAAGAAGTGAAACGAAGGCTGGATGCAAATAAGATAACCTTTAAAAGGATAGAAGTTTTAGTGAGCAAGATGGCAATTTAGAGAAAGTTCAGTTCAGAGAAGATAGAAGTGTTGACTGACGGCTTACCTAGAATCAAGACACAATTTAGCCATTCAACCAAGGTACATACCATTGTACGCCAACCTAGAGAAACATCCAAAGTGGATTGGACGTTGAGTATTCAACCAAGGTAGGAAGATTATATTCTGAACGCGAATATATTATTGAGATTGAGAGTAGACGGATATAATATAATTATATTGATAAGTGATCTAATTGCGCGATCTGTGTTAATTAAGGCCACGTGTTTTGGTTTATTCTCACTTAATATAAGTTTGTGTTCGATATCTAAGTAATTTAAGTTAAATTCTTAATAAAAGTCATATTAAGAATTCTAAAATGTCTCATCATTTCGAGAATCCCACACCTCTAACTTACGCTGAAACCCCACGACATGGTCTACGAAGGTCGACCATGTCGCAACATAAATTATGCTTTACTGGGGATGGAATTCTTTCTTAATCTGAAATTTTTGTTTATCTTTCTTATTAATACTGATAAATGTCACTTCCTGGAAAGCCTTAAGTTTTTGTTTGAAACTTAGCTTAAACCAGTATGAAGCTCAGGTAGAGGGCAAGAATTACACTCTAGCGTAAACTCAGATGTGATGTCAAACTTTGAAATTTATATATATATATATTCGACATTTACTATTATTTTTATTTATAGTATGCATACACCAAGTACTCTCATGATTGAATTTCAAGTGTTATCGTGAATATCAAGTGAAATAATTAAAAAGTTAGCGTTGAACATAGAAAAAATAATCACAAAGTCATCAAGAATGATTACGCCCTCAGTTATTTAACCCTGGTTAATCTGTACAAGGCTGACCAGTAGTTCTAAAGTGAAATTATTTAAAATATGTCTCTAATTTATTTTTATTTCATAGCGGGTGTCTGTAATTAAACTTGAAATTTGCCTGCAGAGAGTAGCAAAAACTATACAGCTGAATTACATGAAAATTGGGTAATGGCAGGATGAGAAATGATGGGGATTTTATAGAGGGGGAAAAACAATGAGTTTCAAAAACCACCCCTAGGTGGCGTATATTATAGTTTTATTAAGAACATATAAATTACCAACAAAAGTTTACAAAACATGCTTGATATGCTGTTCCCAATTGTCTGCTACCATATGGAAGCGTAAAATTGTATGTTCGATTGTTGAAAGCAGCATAAACTGGGGAATGTTACGCACATGGCGTTATATGCTGTCTTTAAGGTCGGATGGACATATATTGAGATTAAGGTAGACAATAACCTTGATGTATGCCCACAGCCGAAAATTACAATGATTCAAATCAGGATATCTAGGAGGTCAAGCTGTAGGGAATTGCCAGTGGATGATTTTGTCATCTCCGAAATGGCGGCGGAGCACTTGTTTCACACAACAGGCGATATATGGAGAACCATCCTGCATCAACACCATGATTGTATCACATCGCCTTGCCTAAAGAGCCGAAAAAGCGGATTACTCTAAAAATTAAGTATTTTAATGACCGGTGATTGTGAGTTTTTCGAATAAAAATGGACCCCCAATGAAGGTTGAAATGAATGAAAAGAAAATAAAGAAAATAATTCCAATTTTTCAAAGCAATAAATGATTTTTATTTGAATAATTTGAAATAGTTTTTTTTTGTATGTGTAAGAATCTTTATGACCATATTTCTGAAAAAAAAAATGTTTTTTTATCCCTTATCTGTGGTATTTTAAATAGACAGAAAAGTGGATTTATTAGTTCAACTTTAAAAAAAAGAAAATAAAACATTTTTTAATGTACCGTCCAGAATAAATTGTGGAATACGTCACAAGATCTTCTGTGATTTAAACTTAAAGAAAAGCAACAATGTAATTAAAGTTCATTATTGTTCTGAAAATAAATAGCATTTCAAACAAATAACATTTCCTTAACAATCAGAATTAAAATATATCAACAATGCAAATGAAGAACTATTGTGTTTTTTTAAGATTAAAGTTCATTTATTGTTTTGATCTTGACTATAAAGTTGCGATTTTAAGCGATTTCTATATTTTGAGAAATTCTACAAAGCGAAAGACATTTGTTTACGACAATGGCACTCTCTTTCATATTGGAGATTGCCTTGCACTTGATGCATTGGGTCTTTTATTTTGCTTCCGGGCACGATCTGCCCTCACTTTTCGACATTCTCATTTTTGAACTGGGCATGGAAATCATAAAAGACTTCTACTTCAATCACCATTGCACCTTTCAAACTGGAACTGAGAACCCGCTCTCTTTGGATGTTACGGTTGGGACTAACGACAGTACAGCAATTCCTAAAGTACGCTCAACAACTATTTACGCTATCTGTCGAGCGTTGGATTTAAAGGCTGAACTTGTTCCTTCACAGGATACTGACCAAGGACTGACACAAACTAGACCCAAGAAAGCTCAATACAGCTCAACTCCTGATGTGTACTCTTTCACTGTTTTTAAGATCTGTGAGGCGCTAGAATTAAAAGCTGATCTCCGCCCACTCAATGAACGACCGGTATTTAAGATAAAAAAGCGGGTGTTCCATCAGTACATTCAGTTGGGTCTTTCACATTTTAAACCTTAAACCTTGACGTGCAGTTAGCAAAAATCTAATATCTTAAAAACTTTATAAAGACTGATGCAAAGTATTCAATATAAAATCACAAATTGTTACCAAATTTATAAATAGAAAAAAACAAATGGCCCCTCAAAGAAGAATGATTTATACAATAAAATGGTTATTCCGCCAATCTCAATCAGGCTTAAAAAGATTTTTTAAATTATTTAAAAGATCTCAAATGATACAATTTTTTTTCAAAATTTGTCCGAAACTTATTTTTAAATATTTTAAAGCGCAATAATTTAGAACATAAAAAAAAAAACAAATCTGAAATTCATCAGAGTCAAGGGGATTGAAGACCCATTTTACCCGAAAGGGGAAAACGAAAATATTTAAACAAAAATTTGAAAGAATCATCACAGTTTAAACAGCCTTCAACTATGATAAAAGGAACCAAAGTCTTATTTACAGAAAAAAAAAAAGAATTCTTTTAAAAACATCACGGGAGCTGTTATCTATAATTTGAGAAACAAAATGTGTTTTAAAAAAAAAGGGCGATCGTTATATCAAGAAAAAGAGAGAAACTTTACTATTTTTCATTTATGGGTGAATCATCTTTTTTTTTAAGTAATTTTTAAGAGCCTTCAATAAGAAAAGACCATTTTAATATTGGAAACCAATTTTTTTGTCCAGGACGATTGGGTGTAATATCCGGGGGGAAAATACTTTTTATCAACCGTGAATACCAATATCAAAAAAAAAAAAAAAAGGGCGATTCATTTTTCCTTTAAAGAAAATAAATGACTTCGTTGGGAAACTTGAATTATTTCCCGAGAAAAAGGGCGATTGATTATTTCTCCCTTTCATAATAAAAACTCATGATTTAAACATTTTAGTAAGGCAACAAAGGGGAAATCTTTTCGGGCGATCAAAAGTTTTTTTTGATAATTTTGACTTCTTTAAATTTTAGGCCGTGTCTTTATTTCCAGAAAAAAAGGGCGATCTTTTTTATCGCTTTTTCCGGGAAAAATAAGAACACCTCTGTGTATTTAATTTTGTCTTTCATAGCTACTTCAACAAAAAACTACTATTTACTGGGTGATATTTCAATGACAATTATAAGAAACATTTAGCACATTTTCAGGAAATTTTTTGACATATTTGGAATTTTTTTTAGAAATAAAAAGAATATATTATTATGCAGTGTTGAAGCTAAATAATATCATTTTAAGTTATTGAAAATAAATATTCTTGATAGGTGTTAACATCCTCTTATTTTACTTTTTTCTGTGTATTTTTAATTTTTTTCTTTAAAACAAACATTATTTTATCTAAGACATGCCTTAGTTATATTGATGACGAAAACAAAGACGACCTTGAAGAAAAAAACTAACATTCCATACCAATTGAAAATTCAAATAAGGTTAATTTGTTTTATGAATTAATGCGTGTTATAGTACTTTGGGGAAAAAAAAACAATATTTTTTTCTGAAAATTTAAAAGTTTTTTAAAAAAAAGGGTTTTAATACGAAATATATTAAATTTGGAAAAAAATTTCTTTTATGTATTACCAATGGAAAAAAAATAGATTTCATACCAAAAAAATTTCCTTACATTAAAAAACTTCTGTAGTTGCTACGCCGGGGTATGTAGCTAAATTTAATTTATATTTTGCTGAAATAATTTTGATTAGCAGATAAAAAAACAGAAAAAAGCAATGTGTTTTCGAAAATTCCGATTTTATTATTATGCCAAATTCGTATCATAAATGTTTTGATTATAATTTACGAATAACTTGAGACAAATTTTAAATAAAAGAGTTCCTGCTATTGACTCAAATATTGTCCATTTTTTTACAAGACTACTAAGAAAGTGAAAATTAATTTCGGATTCCACTTTATTTCATTTTACTTTTATTAAAAAATTCATCTTTTTTTTGGTTAAATTTTCTTGGGGAAAAAAGGATCTTTTTTTTTTCTATTGTCAGAACATCTGCTTATTATGCCTTTAGCCG
>BMAV01009701.1:0-32031 GCA_019973955.1 Trichonephila inaurata madagascariensis
TTTTTTATATATATATATATATATAAATAATTTGTTATATATATTCATCTCAAATATACTATATACCAAAAAAAGAGAAAGAAAGAAAGGGGAAAAAAATAAAACGATAAGACTTTGTCCGATTGTGATAAAAATTGGGGAATTTGAAAAAAAACAACCAATTATAATATCCTAAAAATTGATTGATTATTTCAGAGTTATAGAGTTACAAAGGAACGAAGGCATTAAAGCATTGTTCCACCCGTGGACTGAATGCCATCCGTCGTCTGGCATAGCACAGATTAATATAGTTTCCAGTTGATGTGTGAAATTTCGTGGTCAATAGTCACCAACTGTTTGGCTAAATCCTCGTTTAAAGTGTAATGAATTTTCCATAACGCCCCAAATGTGCTTTTAAAAAAGGGGCGGCACCTATCGGCAAAGTGTAGGGTAAGCCTGAAGCCAATTCCAAGCAACATGTGTCGTGGGGGGCCCCAGGCATTATTCTAATAAAAGAAATCTTAGGCGCTAAAAAACCCGGAAACAACGGGCCCAAAACCGAAAACTTTAACGTACAGCTGTGCTCTTAGTATCCCAAAAATGACTACCAAAGGCTAAGCTATCAAAGGATTTACGCAATAGTCGGGGGGGGTTTCCCCAATTTGCCCGCGCTTAAAAGTCTGGGGTTGCTTTGGGGACAAAGAAACGGGATTTTCAGTTTTAAATGCGTCTCCATTCAGGGCAGTTCCACACGGGATTTTAGCCTGGAAACCCCGCAATCAATTTAAATGTGGTGGGAAGGGTAAGTGGCGAAACTTTCGGTGAGGTTGGGGCACTCCCTCAGTCGTCTATGAAAGATAATTTTGAACACATGTGCGTGCGTCACATGGTGGATATTTGATTACAGCGAATCTTGTACTGTGACAACTATTCTGACAACCATCCCTTATGTGACTGTCGTTCTGACTAATATCCTCCACTGTTGACCACTCTTTCCGTCATCATCGAATCACTGCATTGGGGCCCAGATTCAAATTCTGCAATTTGTCTTTAAACCCCTTTAATCCGATAGAATTATATCATTCAAACCTTAATATCTGTGCGTTTTGAATTTAAGTCCTTCGGCTAAAACAGTGTTTCTGAAACTGTGAGATGTGTCCCCCCAGGGGGGGATAACCCTCAAAAGGGGGCCCCGAGCAATTTTTTTAAAATCGAAAAAAAAAGACTATATAATATACACTTGGCCCTTTAAACAACAGGTTGGTTTATTGCCATAACTTACGAAAAAAACATCTGAAGAAATGAAATTCTGAAATAGGGGGGTATTATGTACGTGAAGGATGGGAAAAATCGGCGCTGAAAAAGGGAATACAACGCATACGGTATGTAATCAAACAAGAACAAGCTTTTTTTGAACGCATAGTATCGCGACTCATGATTGTCTATCCAACAAAAAGAACAACAAGCAGATGTTCCTTTAAAATGGTATATGCCCTCCCCTTACAAAATGGTTGCTTTGCACCTTCCCCCTACCAAACCCGCTGGTGCAAATTTTTTGAGGTAGGGTGCCCATTCCTCAATCAACATCTGTTTGAGTTGTTGGTATATCGGATGATGTGAGCGGGGGCAATACGTTCCCCAAAGCATTCCCCACACATGTTCGATGGTATTTAAATCTGGGGAGCAAGCTGGCCAATTTTCGGGTATAACTTTCCGCAGCTCCAAAAAGAAGGGATAGGGCCCCTGCATCGTATCCAAAATATGAAGTCGGGCCAATGGCCTTCAAAAAAACCCATGGGAAAAGTACCCCTCACAATAGCGATCCACGGTTACAGCCCTCTGTCGAAAATGGAAGCTCAGTTCCCCCGTTCCCCCCAAAAACCAAAAACTAGGGCCCACCGTAACGATGTCTTTCCTTGATGTCACGGGTAAAACCAAAACCTTTTTTAAATAAAACGCGTTGAGAATCCCTGGTACTGAACCATCTCATCCGTAAAAGGGGCACGACTCCATTGATCAATTGTCCCGTTTTGTGCTCTCTGGCGCACCCAAAATGGTTCGTGGCCCAATTTTCAACGGGGGGCGGGGTTCAGCCGGTGGGTGAACAGGCCCCCGTGAGGCGTCTGGCCAGTAAACCCCTAATTGTCGACCTTTGGTACAATTTGAGGAAAGGCGCTTGCTGACGCTGTCGACCTTTTTGCCCGAAGGATGATATATCGGTCATCCTCTGCGATGTCGTCCTCGGCGGCTCAAACCCCTTTTTCGCTGTACCGGGTTTTGGGAAAGCTTTCCGGGCGAAACGACCTTTTTTATTGAATTTCAGCTGCGGGCGTCGCCCTCCCCCCGCTTTCCGATCATTCTTCCCGGGGAAGTCGTGGCGTTTTTTAGCCATATTTCACGAACTGTGCAGAGAATATGGTAAATTTTTCTCCTCTTTATTTCTTCTGTCGGCAGGGGTGCCGACATCCCCTTTTGCCGCTCACACCCTGCGTTTTGTTTCATATTTTCATGCGTTTCCCCACTTACGTGTTCCCTCACCCCATCTCCAGATCTCCCCTTTAAAACAATTCCCTGGTATCTGTTAAATTTTTATATTGTTGTTAAGTTTTACACACAAGGGTTTTATATATATTAAACTTAAAAAAAACAAAATAAAAAAAAAAAATACTTATTTTTTCATTGATATAAAACACTGATAAATATGTTTCTTCAATGAAAATAAAAATTAGTATAATTATTTAAATTCAATATTTAAAACATTTCTGACTTCTGATTTGAGTTTATATAATTGATTTCATCTTAAAAATGTTTACAAAAAATATCTTTATTTTTGACATAATATAGCAAGAAAAAGAGAAAAAAAAAGAGAAACAGTTAAGTGGTTAGTAAAATTTTTCACAGACAAATCGCATCTAAAACTAATCATCTATAAAAAGGAATGTACTGAAAGTACATTTTGAAGTAAAAACAGAAAAAATGAAGGTTATTCCCTTCAGTATAAAGATAGCTCACTTGTAAATTTAAATACATTATGTTCTGATAAAACCCTTCCATTTAAAAAAAAAAAAAATCTGATCTCTTTTAATTAACCAAATTGAACGAAACTGACAAAGGAATATTAATCTCGGCACAATGAATGTGTGAGACATGCCATATCCAACACAACTCTTTAATTAGAACTCACGTTTTCCTTTTGATACTAATTAACATTTCTAACATTTATGCTGCTAATTGGTGCTCATGCATTAATGATAGTCGAATTAACTGCCGTCGCTGAGTGAAATCTGAATATACTAAAATCGAAAAGGGACCAAGATGAAGAGATATCAAGTAAAGATATAAAGTAGTGTGCTGAAAAGTATTTTAAAAGGATTTCTCTAAAAGATTTCAAGTTAAGCTTAAGAATTCAGGTAGACAGATTGATTACTAGATAATTATTTCAGAGGCTAATTATCCAATATGTCATTGACTTGTAAGATCATAATATGATAGATAGGCGACTCGATTTCCTTTAAATGAAATAATCGAATGTAGATTTTCAGCAAAATTAAATATGTACTCTTCAAACAAATATGACATATTTCTTATCCGAAATAGTACTTATTGTAGAAACATTATTTATATTTCATTAAAAAAATAATAATGCAATTGGTACTTCTGCAATAAATAACTTTAATGTCTGTATCATAGTTTTGAAAACTATTATATATATATGTATATATATATATATATATATATATATATATATATATATATATATATATATATATATATATAATTTTTACTTCGATTTGTACTATCATTGTCACTATTTTTAAAAAGATGTAATATACATTTGTAAAGCAAAATTCATATCATAATGAAGATACTGTACAAATATTCATCTGGTTTATCTTCAAACACACTAAAATGCTTACAGATTAATACACTAGAATCAATACAATCAATATAAAAGTATTAACATAAATCCTATTTTTATTATACATATGTACGTACACATTTTTGTACATAAAATACTAAAGAAAATTGAGAAACGTTGAAGAAATTGTAAAATTACTTCTTGAGAAAAAAGGCAGAACCTATATTTAATTATGAATTATCAAATGGTTCCAAATAACACTGCTTAGTCTATTTTTTAATGATTAATTTGTGCTTAAAACTTTAGTTTTTCTAATGGAGGAGAAATACTTTTATTTTAAATCTTAAATTTTAGAATTTCAGAGACTTTTTTGTTTTTGATATTTTTACATCAACCAAAGTATTGAATAGCAGCCGTTCCAAGTTGAAATAGCTCCGTGCTACTGTTAAGCGTTGAGATTACATTTTTTTTCATTTTATGTATTTTATAATATTTTAAATATTTTCTGAAACTGATGTTATTCTTTTAATGTACCCAAAATCCGGCGTATAAAGTGCAACCCATACCTTCTGCCAGTGTTTTTTATTTTTATTTTAGGTATATTCGTCGGTTAACGCGCACACCCTTTTGTTTGAAGGAGCCTGAAGTGTATGTGTGCAATGCTATTATGTTTTGAAGTCATTCATTCGAAATATTATCCCAAGATCATGAAAAAAATATTATGCTTCTAGAACTGCAGCACATTATGTTCATTAGAAATGTCATTTATTTTAAATAAACAATATTCCGATCTATGTAGAACTCTTTTTTTTTTCTCTAGGCTCATCTTAATTTTTTATTTTTAAAGCTCTCATGTTTATACTCGGCGTATAACGCGCAACGTCCTATTTTGTGTTAAAAGTGCGCGTTATACGTCGAATATTAAAGTAAATTTTTTTATTATATATATATATATATATATATATATATATATATATATATATATATATATATATACATGTATGTATAAATGATTTATATATATATTCATCTCAAATATACTATATACCAAAAAAAAAAAAAAAAAAGAGAAGGAAAGAAAAAAAAATAAAAAATAAAACGATGAGGCTTTGTCCAAATGTGAAAAAAATTGGGGAATTTGAAAAAACAATCAATTATAATATCCTAAAAATTGATTATTTCAGAGTTAGTGAGCTACAAAGCAACGAAGTAATTACAGCATTGTTCCACCCGTGGACTGAATGCCATCCGTCATCTGGCATAACATAGATTGATATTGTTTCCAGTTGATGTCGTGTGAAATTTCGTTGTAAATAGTCTGCAACTGTTTGGCTAAATCATCGATTTTAAAGACAATTGTAATCAGTTTTTCATAACGCCCTAAATGTCCTCTGTGGGAGAGAGGCTAGGCGATCTAGCTCGTAAAGATTGTCTAGGGTAAGCCCGAAGCTAATTTAAAGCAACATGTGCCTTGTGCGGACAGGCGTTATTCTAATCAGAAGTAAATCTTAGGTTTCGCAAAATAACCGGACACTCAACTGGTCACACGATGTCTTAAACGTTCAGCTGTGCTCTTGGTATCACAGAAATGACTACCAAAGGCTAAGCTATCAAAGGATTGTAGACCTGTGTTGCATGCGATATTCAGGGCAAGTTCCACACGTTGTCCTTGACATCTTTAAACAAGTATGTGGCTGCTATTAGGACACAGAAGCGAGATTCTTCTGTATATACTATACGTCTCCAATCAGGGCAGTTCCACACGTTGTTTTAGCCCATAACCACTGCAATCGTAGTTGATGGTGTACAGGCATGAGAGGTAAGTGGCGTAACTTTCGGTGCGAGTGTCAGCTCCCCTCCCTCAGGCGTCTATGAAAGATAATTTTGAACACATGTGCGTGCGTCACACGGTGGATATTTGATAACAACGAATCTTGTGCTGTGACAACTGTTCTGACAACCGTCCTTTGTGTGAAATGTGTCGTTCTGACTAATATCCGCCACTTTTGACCAGTCCTTCCGTCATCATCGAATCACTGCATTGCGTAGACCCAGACGTCAAGCGATTCTGCAATTTGTCTTATCAGCCTCTTTCAATCCGATAGAATTACATATTTCAAACTTTCGGCTAAAACAGTGTTTCTCAAACTGTGGGATGTGCCCCCCTCTATGAGGGTGGGATAACCCTACAAGGGGGCCGCGAGCATATTGTAAAGTCGAAAAAAAAACTATTTTAAAAAAATATTAATTCACTTAAAGAAAACAAATAAAAAATAAAATACTTATTTGTACTGATATAATACACTTATAAAAATATATCAGTACTGCGCAATGAATTCATAATTAATTTAATAATACTTAGTTAAGAACACGTTCAATAATTATTGTCCCCATAGGCTTGCCATACACATAACATTAAAAAAAAACAAAAGTTGGTACTAATTGTGATCATGAGTACAGTTTTAATTTATCCCTTAAAAGCTTTTTAAAAATTACGTGATTCGCTCCCCAATGCTACCGTTCACCACGTAGGCGACCGTATCTGGTGAAAATATTCTCTGAAATAAGTAAATCCTTTGTAAATATTGCCAAGATTCCTTCATTTCAAAGCCTTTGGAATTATTTAATGGATAGCAATACACATAAGATCGTATTTTGGAAAGACGTATATGTACGTAAAGGGCAATTAACGCTTTGATTGATCGAGACGTTTATATACGCATGTGTCACTTAATATGTTAAAAGTCGTATTGCAGCTTTAGCGTCAAAGTATAGTATTATTGAATTCAATGCATTGTTTTTGTATGGAGAAGGCACGATGAAAATAATGATTGAATAGTGGGTCGCAAATATTGAAAGTTTGAGAAGCACTGAGTTAAAAGTTGTTAAGGCCGTCGAAAGATATTGCAGCCAGGATGCAGTAGATATTTTGACCATCTGATTGAGAATCGTTCCTTAGATACACCTGCTGATTGGGTATTCCCGATGAAAACAGCTTCCTCTTTTTATTTGACACCATATTCCAATAATTTGCATATTCGCTTCAAAGGTTTTCATGCGAAATCTCATGAGAGTTACTAAAGAAAAGAATACTGAATTGATAAAATATTTTATTGATTTGTATGTGTGTAGATATATAATATCTAATTGAATTATTACAGCATTATTTATTTATATTGTTTTAAATGATAAATGAGTAAGAAACCAAGTAAATCACACTTACAATACCTTAAGATTATGTGATGACAATGCGTAGATAATGGCGATTAAGTTCTATTTGACTAATTAATTCTTAATATTTACGTTACAAATTTAAAATGTTTAAATCTATGTACTTGCCTTTTACACTAAAGATTTAAAAATATACCATATTCCTTTGATACATATTATGTGAAACATTTTAGAATAGATTATCCAAATCAACGAAATAATTGTTTAAATCAAAATAAACAGTAACAAAGAAATATGAATAAAAAAAAGGTACTTCTTCACAGTTGCTACTAATTGTTAACTTGAATGAATTATGTCTCGTTGACTTTTTCTTAAATTCATTCTAAGTCTTTTCAATTGATTAAATTACATTGAAAAAGATAATTAATCTCTGAATAATGAATGTGTGACACTTGAGATATTCAAAAGTAATCTTCTAATTAGAACTCATATTTCCTTTTAGATACTAATTACGATTTAGAATATTTTCCTACTAATTGGTGCCCATGCATTAATGGAACTCAGATTGATTACAGTTCTAGAGACATAACGGATAATTCGAATGAACTCGCAATGAAAGGTGAGCAAGAAGAAGAATTACCAGAAAAAAAATATAATGATGATACTATTTTTAAAAAGAACCTGAAAATACTCAATGTAACTTCTTTTATCCGCATCTTAACTTATTAGAATATTAAACGCTAAATTGTATGTATGATTGTTAAATCTACTGTCAGTTGATGATCACATTCCTTTAAATGAATACCACTTTGTACCCCCTACAACATGTGAATGTACTTCGATGATTTATACAAGCAAGGCATATCTAAATCAATTACCGGTTATCAAAACCTTAACTAAATAAATAAATCTATATATATATATATATATATATATATATATATATATATATATATATATAATAAAAGGAAAGAATTACTAGAACCTATAGTGCTAAAGCAGGAAGAAATTGGAATTCACCAGACACAACAAATGTAGATGCAAAAAGACTTTGGACTAAATTGGAGACCTATTATGATTTCATATATGTATATATATCCTAATAAATTGAACTTTATATTTGAGCTGTAGAACAACTTGAAACGTGCAATGCCCATTTCAATCTGAACTCGTATTTATGTCAAATGGGTTTTTATCTTATTTATAGTGTATTTTCTACTTTTTAATGAAAGTAATTATTTACAATATCACAAGTAATTTCAAGATTTGAGGTTGCCAGCGTTAGAGAATATGAACAGAAGTATTTATTTCAGTAAATAATATTTTTAATATGTATAAACTTAAAATTTTAATCATTGAATTAAAATATATTTCGTGAAAACATTTCTACACATAGAAATGGTAATGAAATATGTGTAGGTGATTAAGTAACAAGATAAAGTGGGGAAGGTTTTATTGTTGCTTTTAATGTTGTATTATCTTGTCTTTTGTGTATTTTTTTCTTTTTCAGAATGAGTTTAAAGTACGCTTTCCAAACAGTGGGCTACGCCTGCCTTTGGGGGGCGTCATGACCCAGCGTGGGGGGGGGGGAGTAAGAGAATATCGAAAAGTATAAAAATAAAACATTATTTTAAAATACTATTCATTTACTAAAAAGAAACAAAAAAGATTGTACATTTTGATATAATAAAAAATCAAATACATATTTACACATATAACACGTTCATTTTAATTGTATCTCAGTACTGCACAAATTGGATAATCCATTTTAACAATACTAAGTTAAGAACAAGTTTAATAATTATCAATGACAGCCATGGTCATGTTATATGTAAAATTATATACAGATTTAATACTTGACCTTGATAATTTGTATGGCTTATAATTAAAATCGTACTGTAGCTTTCATTCCAAGTATATTATTTTTGAATTCAATACATTGTTATCGTATGGAGGGAGATGGAAAAATTGATTGAAAAATTGTGGCGCTAATATTAAAAGTTTGAGGAGCAAGTTTGAGGAGCATTGATTTAACGTGTGTGTTATTACTCTTCTGAAATAAGAATGAATTAGCAGTTGAAAATCGGGTTTTTTTTTATGTACTATGTGTAACAGAGAATAAAAACAAAATCAAACAATTCCAAAAAAGTAGAACACTAAATAAAAATACCTATTGCGTTTCTTCTAAATATCCTTTATGGGTAAAAAAATAACCTTTTCTGCCATGTTCAGGCAAGTAAATGATGTTTATGTTTGCTTACCGTTAAAGGATATGGGAGGTTTCCGTTTCCAGCTGTTCTTGGCACTTTCTGACCGAAGGGAGTCTAGAAGTTTAGTTGTTTTTGGACTACTACCAATCACGAGATGAAAAAATACGATCATAAGTATTTTTGCTAAGATAAGTTTAAGCATTTATTTTAAAAGTTTTACTTAAATTATTTTAATATTGTTTCATACTTGTTGTAAAAATACTACCAAGAAAAACTTTTTTCTTTTATTTTCACAATTTTGTTAGAACTTTGCCTTTTTAATAAAAAAGTATTAAAAAATTTTTCGAAGTAAAACATGTCGTAGTCATACGTTAACTTACGATCTTTTTCCTGATTTTTTTTTCCTTAAAATAAATTTAAAAATGTTAAATTTATAAAATTTTTAAATGTTTGTGGTGTTTTTTCAGTGGAGAAAAATTATGCAAAATTATTAAACGAAATAAACTTTTTTTTTAGATACTCATGATAGAAACAAGGTCAATTTAAACGAATTTCATTCTTTTCCTTGAAAAATTCTTGCTGGAGAAGAATCTGCACTACTGCTGTATCATAAAACTCAAAGTAATAATTGATATTATTACACAAAAAATATAAATGTATTCTTGTTTTACTGTAAAAATGATAAAATGTAAATTGTAATTAAAAGTAAGTGTTGCAGAAAAAATGAGAGTGAAGCTCCTTCACATTATTTGACCTTTTACAAATAAATATACTCATCCATTATCGAACAAAATAAACCTTGAACTTCCTTTAACATTGCTATTATACATTAACAATGTTAACATTCAATTATTAGAAATATTCAATGACAGAGTTCTTATTTATAGTCATTATTTCATGTTTCATCAAAAAGCAGTTATGACACAAAGGATAATTTTTATGATGCATGAAATACGGTTTTAAAAAAAAAAAAGCTAACGTAGCATATTGAAATAAGAAATAATTAATGTTTTTATAATAAATAGAGTTATATGTAGTAAAACAATTTAGATGTATATTTGTCAAGTAAATATACATTGCCTATAAAATTACCTATAAGCCCATTTTTGTATGTCATGGGGAATATTTTTGTTTTCAATAGACTGATTTGACATGGATGATTGAATTTTTTCAATGTTTTAGTAAATTCCATGACATAAAAATGGGAATGGTAGTAGTTTTTAGTTTATTATGTTTATTTTATTTTCAGAAAATCATAATAACCCATGAAAAAAAATTAAAGGTCTCAGAAGTCAAACATCTCCCAGCGAGAGAATTACCTCAAGAAGTTCAAAAGTTACTATTGAAAAATTCAATATGATGGCATATAAAATTAAATTTGCTGTATGATGTTAGCATTCAAAACATAGTTA
This sequence comes from Trichonephila inaurata madagascariensis, assembly GCA_019973955.1. Taxonomy (NCBI): domain Eukaryota; kingdom Metazoa; phylum Arthropoda; class Arachnida; order Araneae; family Nephilidae; genus Trichonephila; species Trichonephila inaurata. Next base: position 10,632 of record BMAV01009701.1, read on the forward strand.
CATGATGAATAAATATTTTTCATTTATTAAACGCTTGTATTTGAACTTTAAACATTCTTATTTATGTAATACACAGGGAAATTCTAGAAAAATAAATGAGAAACGAAAATAAAATGTGCTCCTCTTAGATATTGGAAAACAAAAAATTAAACAGATTTGGAGAGGGTAGTCTTAATCAAATATGCTTCATACCTTATATATTTCAGGCATTGCTTTGATCCTTCCAAAACTTTTTAAATAGTTTGCAGTTTAAAACTAAAGTCATTAAAGTTCAAATTGAACTTCTTTGTACTGGTTTTCAAATGTTATCCGTGCAAGGTACAATCAGCTTACTGAAAAATAAACTTTTTAATATAAAATCGCACAAGGAAGCATCTTGTGTGTTTATGAATTGAAACAATAAAGTACGTATTATATAAATTAAACAAACATTTAGTAAGTAATAGTATTACATTACATTAGAGTTATTTACAGAATGGTGTTAAAAGTGAAATAAACAAAGCACATTAAAGTAGACCACCAGAAACCTACGAACAGATTTTACAGTAATTGTTTATTTCTTCAAGATCATGAAGCATCATACTTTCTTTTAATCCTTAAAATACTACTTTTGATTATCATACATTTCACCTTCTATCTTACTGGTACGTTGCACTCCGTCTCTTTTTCTTTTAGGAAAGTTGTAAATAATAATTTGTTGCTCTTTTTTCCATGTGAATGACTTTTATGATATATGGATAAGCATATTCAGCACTTTGAAGGATTATTTGGCCAAGATGTACTTTTATGAGTATTCAGAAACATATAATGCATAATGAGAAAAGTTTTACACAATTACTTATTTAGAACTGACATCAATATTTTTATATTGAATAAACAAAGGGCAAAAATCAATCAATTGGTCACTCAAATACCTACTGATATGAGGTTGTAGCTCAAAAGAGGTGGGTACTCACGTCATCCACCCAACAATATATTGAATACACTTTTAACATGGGAGCGTTCGCATGAGGTGCAGAGTTAACCCAGGCTCACGAAATAGTTAATTCTGGGAAAACTGTTTAATCGTTAACAGTGACCTTGACAGCATCCTCCTATTAGATAATCTTAATGGGAACTAAAATTAATTTCTCACAAATATGCCTCTTTTTTGAGAGTGGCAAACGTTTTTTTACAATCAAGGTACTTGTTTTGATCGAGTTTCTTGCGCGACCACTTTTGTTTCTAAAATATTTTCCATGAACATGCTACATTATCTCCTTATGAACAACTTTGTGGTTTCGATTGCTGTGTTGTGTGACTTATTATGGTTTATAAATGAAAATGAGCAGAATATAAAAAAAAAAAAAATTATCATCTGTGATCTCTATTGAAGGAAGTTGAAACTGATCCAGCAATTGAAGAACCTACAGAAATAATGTATAAAAAAATATAGTGAAAGTAAATATGAGAAAAACGATAGACATGAAACGTTTGAGGTGAACTGAAATTTTGAAATGCTGCCTAAAGAAATCTATGAAGAAAACTATGAAGCCTTATGTAGCACTTCGCCTTGTCAAAAAAACACAAGTAAGAAAAAGGTCAAAATACAATTTGTAGATCATCAAACGACAGCAAAACTACAATAACGTGAGCAAAATATGACACTTTTGTAGCACCGGAAAAGCCAGCACATTTACCGTATTGCTTGAAAGGTGTCTTGTGATTTATATATGTAATTTATTAAGGCCACGCCCATTGGAACATTTTCCTTAGTTTTTATTGGATTTTTCTCAAATTATCAAAAAGAAAAATTGAAAAGTCCTTGAAAGTAGGTAATGCTGTTTTCTTGGTTAAATTATTTTTGGGAATTATTGATTTTTATCGTGTATAGTAAAAATAATTATAAAATAAATTATATTTAAAACAACAAACTAAAAACATGCTTTTATAGTGAATCGAACTAAAAAGTAAAAAATAAATAAATATATTACTTAAAAGTAACATACACAAAATTTAATACTTATCTTGTCAATTTGTACGGTTTTTAATTACGATCAAACATTGCGCCCAGCTTTAGCATCAGGGTGCAATACTATTTTGGGGGGGGGGCGATAAAAATTATGTTTGAAAAAAAGTTTTAGAACCACTGATTTAAGTTAAACATTTGTTATTTATTCGAATAGAAATAATTTGGATTCTCTAAAACGATGCCAAGCGTATTTCCCTGATTTTGAAATAGCTTGAGATGTGCAGCCTTATAGTGGCATAAAAAATAAAGAATTGCTGTTGTCCTCTCATAGGGTTAACAGAAGAAAAAATATGTGGTGTTTGGATGTACAGTCGCTTTAGATAGAAATTTCAGTGCACAATGTTTGGTGCATTAATTAAGAGTAGCAAGCATAGATTAAATAGTTTTTGTATGTCATTTTACGATTGCATTTGCTTTATGATTACATAGCAATGCCTTAATTACCAGATGGAATGTTCATATTTGAACAAGTTGGGTTCTCTCCTGTTTTTTAAATGCCAAGATTTTAATGGGATTATCGTCCAAGCTTCTCAAAATATGATCAAGATATATTAATCTCTTACTAATGATGACTTGTGTTTGCCGGAATTACTTGTACAGTTCAATCTGGTACTCTTTCCTGTACTGGGCTTAAGATATCTCTGATAATTTTTCTCTCTAACATATAAATTTATTGGGTTATATCTTCGCCTTATATTTAATCTTTCAAAATGTCTTCATTGATTGCCAAACTCGCATATGACTTCGCATTGTATGTATGCATTCTAAAATAAATTCGCATTATGAAATGATTGGAAAATATACATATAAATATCTTTTTATTCACACTGATTTTTAAGCTACTCAAATTCAATTGTACTTCCAAAACTGAAAACTTGTGTTTGTAACCAAAATATTTACAAATATTGATTTAAAATTTAAAAAAAAAATCATTTGGAAATCATTCAAGAAATATTAAGAATCAAGTGATCGTCCGAGTTTTCCAAGTTTCATAAGATTTATTTAAATTTAAAGTGTTTCTTAATATTTAAAAAATTAAATGTAATAAAATTAACAAAAAATAAAGCTTATGGATAAAGCGAAAACAGAAAAATAATATATAACAAAATATACCTTTTTAAAAAATATGTGAAGAGACATAAAATCATGTATAATCATAAGGAAACATAAAATCATCTTTGCCTGGTCATGTAAAATCATATTTTTAATATTTATATTTAACGTTTCCTTGTTCTTGATCATAATTTTAAACGTATGCAATTCATAACTTTATACAACTTAAAATATTTAGAATATGAAGCATTTCTTAACATTAGTTTACTTCCAGCATTTTTTCCTTAAAAATGTCTATAGGAGTATAATTGTTCGTAATAAAGTGTCAGCATATTGGAACAATTTGTTTTAGAACACAACTGTATGTTTTTTGAAAATCAACTACAGCAAAGTAGAAAAATAATTTGTTTCATCATTTTATTCTTAACAAACTCCGCACCATGAAAAAATAAATATTTTTTCGAAAATGTAAAATCTTCCACAGAGTGTTAAAGGTATATTATTTAACACATTCCCGATCAAATTAAATTTCATGAACGCTTTCTATTTGTTAAAAATGAATGAAGACAGTAGAAGTACAAAAATATAAATTAATACAAAAGAAAAAAAAAAAAGGAAGAAAGAAAGAACGAAAATATATTTAGTTTTAAAAAAATTGCAATATTTATAACAAGCGAAGCAATATTTTAAGTTTAGTCATACGTTATTTCTCTATTTAATGACATGTTTTGCTTTCATTTATATTTTATTTTTGCTGTTTTCGTCATTTACACTAGTAGACAAATTGATTCGTGCAATAGTTATAAAAAGAGAGCTTTTTTTTTTGACGAGAATGAAAAAGCATCGCATTTGCATTTGTTTGATCTCGAGGTGTTATTTTTTTCCTAAATATTTTGTGTAAAATGGAAGAAAACAAGCACAGCTAAAAATTAACGCATTAGTAAACTTCAGACTGCAACCTATGAATATTATAACTATTTTCCGAGGTACAGTTATACGTGAATTCAGGTGAAATGAAATCTAAGAAAAATAAATCAGATTTACTATATATATAAATGAAATTTAGAACTAACAATATTACTTTAACTCCAAATCCAAAGGAAGTAAGAACACATAATCTTCTTTTTGTGAAGATCTGATAGAGCCTAATCTTTTTTATTCAAACCAAAAGAAAATAGAACCAAATGGTATCAAATAAGTTCCCTTTTTAACTTCAAAGGATGAGGAGTAAAAGGAAAAGGATTTCTCACATTGAGAAATCATACACTAAGTTTATATCTTATCAAAAATCGAAAAAAAAATGTCTAAAAGGAAAAAAAAAGTAAGTATTATTAGATTTCTTTAAATTTGAAACCTTGAAATGGAAACTTAAGTATAATGTGTCAGAGGAAGTTTTAGTCATGATTTATTGAAACAATCTTTCATGTTTGTATATAAGTAGAGGAAACCAATAAGAAGAGAATCACATTTGTTATCCCACCATATTCCTTTTTTAGAGGTAAATTTTACCATATGCGGATTACTCTTTTTATTCTAAGAATAACAATAACAATTGTAAGGAAAATAAAACTGGAAACATGTATCATTTTAAAAATTCATTTAACCCATCATCACTCGCTCGAAAAAACGAACGTTATTTTTCGCGCAGGGTATCTCATAGCCAAGAGTGTTGCATTCTGTTTTTACCATAAAATTTGTATACAAATGTGAAAAAGGAAATAAAATAAGATGCACAGTAGTAAAGATATATCTTAAAATCTACTTATAGCTAATTTGTACATTTTTCTGCACAAACATAATATGTAAACTTAACCAAACACAGTGGCGTGACTGAACATGAAGGTCATGAGCTACTGCGCCCAACTCAATATACACGACCATGGGCCTTGAGGTTCATGATCAGATGTTTCGGTCAGGTGGCCAGTCTGACGCGAAACCCCCAGTGTTAATTTCCATGCCAACGGTACTCATTTTCATCAGGCCCTGAAGAAGGGTTGAAACGACTGAGTCAACATACCCAGCAGGGATTGGTTGAACACCAGACCTGTGGTGTGGAAGCACTAACCACTCAGCCAGCCACTGGGCTTCTACATGCCATGTGCTCCGTACATATATGTCTATCACACTTTTCATAGATTTTTCATGTTTACATGTGAGGATTTGTGTTCTCCACAAATATATAATAATCCAATGAATGCTCTTATTTCAGATTCTAAGATTTGAGGATATAACCGTATTTCTCTCTCTGGGAAAAACGTTTTCTATGGATTAAATATATATATATATATATATATATATATATATATATATATATATATTTGCACTTTACTAAACACTGAATTATTTCAGAGGATATTAGTAGATGCTAATCTTCTAATGGAAAAGTGACATCTTTTGAAAAACACTTATTTCCAGGCAGTTTTGAACAAATGTTCTTTCCTAAAATTCTAACATTCGGATGGGTTTTTCCTTCCAAGATGTTTCTTTATCTCTCCCTAAAAAGCAATAATTTTCAATGTATTTTCATCTTTCTATTCAAAATCTGAGTCCATTTCAATAGAGTAACATGGTTGTTATTTTATTCCTCATTATCATCACAGCAGAAAATTTCTTCATCGCTAAATACTGTATCTAATAAGCTTCTGAAATATCGCATTTCTTCATCAAAACTACGATGACGCTCTATTTCGAAAGAAAGATTTTAAAGGTATTCACGCAATCAGAAATGTAACACAAATTCCCGCTTAGGGTGTGACACAACCTAGGGAATGGTATCCAAAGATATACTTTAAGAATACACCTACAAGGTAGAACTCACTGTGATTTGTATGTGCTGATAATTTGCTGCGAATTGAGGGAGTAATCTCAGCAGCAGGGTAAATCCGTGAAGTGCGCTGCGGTCCAGAGGCAGATACTGATTTCAGACACTTAATATTGTTTTTTTTTGCTTTGAAAATTTCGTCAGTAATTTGTATTAATACAAATCGTTTGTTCATTAAATTTACTGTGATTCCTTCTTCATGGTGTTGCATTTTTGTAAACAACAGTTTATCCAAGGTTCTACGATGTTTTTCAAATTTGTAGTATACCGCCATAGCTGTTTTTCAGCTGAATCCACACACACATTTTCTTTTTACATAATCAATATAGTTACTTCCATTTTGGTGGTATCGCAGTGAATGCCCATTGGCAGTGAGCATTCGTCATCATCACACTGGCTTATCACCTGGAGTGATGGTATGGGGTACTTTTGGATACACATCTCGGTTACCTCTTGTTCGCATTGACGGCACATTAAACAGTGTATTTTACAATTCTGTTGCGTTAGGGCCTGTGATTGTATTATTTTTTCTAGATTTCAGAAACCCTACGTTTCAGCAGGATAATGCACGAATGCATGTTGCGCCAGTGTGTACCAGGATCTTTAGCGTGCGGAATTGTTCCGAATGTTACGTGATTGCATGTTCCTTAGAAGCTCCATTAATAGAAACGTCTGGCCGCAGCTACCGGGCAGAACTGGTTCAATGCCATACGCTAATCACTACGGTTGATGAGCTGCGGCGAAGCTGCATGGTTGTCTGTACCTGTAAATACCATCCAATCTCTGTTCCACTCCATACCCAGGCGTATAAGTGCTATTATTACTGCCAGAAGTGGTTTTTCTGGATACTTATTTCTTAAGATCAATGCATCAAATTTCTTGAAAATTTAATCACTTGTTATTTCTAGTACAATATATTCGTCCAATAAATATCATTTTGTTATCTGCATTTCTTCCCGGTGTAGAATTTTAATGGTTAGTAGTAGTATATATATATATATATATATATATATATATATATATATATATATATATATATATATACATATATATATATATATATGTGTGTGTATGTATATATATATATATATATATATATATATTAATATTATGTATATATATATATATATATATATATACACTACCTCACATATATATAGCTTCAACTAGCTAATGACAAACAATGTTGCAGCTCAGCAATAATAGCCAGCAATAATAGCTAGCCATAATAGCCAACAACAATATGCTCACTGTAATAATAGCCAACATATATAGCAACAACATAGCCAATAACATGTGTGTGCAATAACCCATGTATATAGCCAACAGCAGCAGCAATGACTGTAATACAATAATAACAACCAACAACCATATGTAACTTATGTGTTATGTAACAACATATATATACCTTAACTATATGTAACATATATATATATATATATATATATATATATGATATATATGCATATATACTTAACAACCAACAACAACCATAAGCCAGCAACTCTTTCCTGCCTTACTATGCTCCTGCACCGCCACGCCGCCCGCGCCGCCGCCTTAACCTTAACATATGCCGCCGCCGCCGCCCGCCATATATTTATATATATACTTATATATTGTAATATGTAATATGCATATGCATAACATATAACCATAATAGCCAATAACAACTATATTATATATATACATATATACTTATATATATATATACACATATATATATATAACTTATATATATATATATATATATATATATATATATATATATATATATATATACTATATATATATATATATATATATATATATATATATATATATATATATATATATGTATTTTTATAAAATCATTGCCATTTGTAAATTCTTTGTAAAATTGAGCACAATAATTTTTCTTCAAATATAGTGTTAGTAAATTTTCCATTTGAAGCAAAAGTTAATCTATAAATTGAAATATAAAAACATAATTATGTTACGTAAGATCTTTTTCTGTATACTGTAACCAAAATAATACATTCGATACTCTTCGTTGTTAGCGCAAGTGAATGACTCACATTAGCCAAAAGTTGTAAGAATTATCTGTTCACATCAGCTGGGAAATCCAATGTTATTTCTCTCGGAATTGCTTCTTATTACAACTTTGACAAATGCATGAAATACATGAAAATACATGAAATAATGCACTATAAAGATTAATATAAGAAGTCATTTAAAGAAAGGTGTTTTATTACTAATTATAACCACGATCACTTTCGCGCGGGGTGTTCTGTACATCCAGCAACAAAAGAAAATCCACGCAGATTTCACAAAAAGAGATATTTTTGAACCACGATTTTTTCTGTAACTGCACATTTTAGGTCATTGAACCTTCAGGCATTAAATCCCTCTTTAAGGAATGGTTGGAATGTGTGACCTTAAAGAAGTTTATCTGGAGGCTGAGAACTCCCGCGAAGTTCAGCATTTGTATACAGTCGCTCTGAAAGTTAAATGATTAAAATATTAATTTTCTACTTTCTACTATCATTATCTCATTAAATTATAAAGTATATTTTATTACTGGCATATACGTTTTATACTGGTTACATGAAAAAATATAAAATTATGTGTTTTTAAAAGCGAAAATTATGTTTAGTTTAAATTAATGTATTTAATCTCATTTGTGTGCAATAAAAATATATAATTTTATTTGTATAATACAAATACATCTTATTACTTTAAAAATATAATATGTAATGACTTAATTTTATTTTTATAATTAAATACACGTATTTAAAGTTTAGGGTGTTCTCTCTACACCCGCAGTAGCTGGTGGTAAAAACTGGTACGCGATTGACACTTGGGTTAATAAAATAATAAATTTTACTTTTAATTATAGAAGTCAGACTTATATTTAATATGTCGCGGAAAATAAATTACATTCAATTTTATTCATTGCAAAAAATGTATAGTAGTTTTAATTTTAAATCTAATAGAGAATTATTAATAAAATTTCATGTTAAATTATATAATACCATTTTATCAGTTTTTCTGCATGAGATATCGATGAATTGTCATATATGCTTAAAGTGTTTTTATGGTAAAGAATCCAAATAATTTTTGTTAAACATAAACCAAGTATTATAATACTTTTTAATATCTACTGTGATGAGAGAACACTAAATAGTTAACCGAAAAAAAAAACATCTGGTACTCTAAACAGATTCTTTGGTGTAAAATTGAAAAAAAAAAAACTACTGTCGAAATTACATTGCACAATAAAACAGAATACGGAAGAAAGCTTGGATCGAACGGATTCTACGGTGTGAGAAGTGGCAAAATGTCTGGAGAATGTGTGGGTCCTCCTGCAAAATCGGTTTTAGACTGAAGCCAGCTAATACAGAAGGATTACCAAAGTAATAACATTTCGTAGGGTTTTGGGGGCCTCCTGGAATTCTGCCCCTCTCCCACTTTGCGGGTTTTGGGGGGGGTATTCGTTAAGCCACTAGGTGTGGGACGAGAGATTTTGGATTGTATGCAAAATTGCAATGTATATTATACGATTAAGTCATTTATCAATAGTCATCATTTTTGGTTGTTTATAGTGTAGAAGGTAAATTTATTTTGAGTCTTAAATCATCCAACCGAACAAGTATTTTTCCTTCTTACAAAAATTCAACCACTTTGTAGCAATCTTAAGTGCTATGATTGAAATTTTGAAGTTTCTTCATTTTTTTTTCTCCTCATCTCAACACCATAAAACTTATTTTCGCTAAGGAAGGTCCCAATAAAAATTTTTTTCTTCTGCTTACTCGCCATCCACATTTACAAATATTAAGTCATCGTATTTATTCATCATCATTAATGATGCATTAATCATAGAATTACAAGCTTATTTCGAGTAGAAGTATAAATATTCATAGAGAGTATTTTTTCATTTTACATTATTAGTATTCAAATGTATGATAAAAATAATTCCAAACCATGAAGGAATGGAGCAATTACTCTTAAAGGTTTAGAAATGTTAGGTAGAGAATGTTATGCAAATGATTAGAATTTTAGAGCATGTACTGAGCACCCCCTTCAAATGGCTGATGATCGGAATATAAAAATAAGTGTAGTGAGAAATGTATGGTTATTAGTTGTTTTAAGTTAGTGGTAAGTGTAAAGAGAATCGTAACTATAACTCTTCGATGAAAGAGACCGACCTTTCAAGAAGTTGCGGAAATTAAACGTGAGAAAACTATTGTCCTTCGTCAATGAGGTTTGCCTATCGTGCAATAGCAGCGCTGTGTTTGGAAGCTGTGGTCCAATGGAAAATGAACAACTCGGGAATCCGACAGTGGACATCGAAAGTTAAGGTCAATATTTGATAATAATCCCCTAATTTGCATTGTGCTGGCAGATCATTCAGTTTCATCTAGAGCAGCGATTTTTGAACTGTGGTCCGCGGACTACTGGCGGAGTTTCGTATATAAAATTCAGATTTCTCTTTTACAAACTCTGAAATTCCTCGTGGAAAAACTGAAAGATGTGCCATACTAGACAAGATTACTAAATAGTCCCCAATGAAAAAGTTTCCTAAAACTTGTACTTTGATCAAGAATATTAAGTCGGGGAGTGATGTTCAAAAACTTGGGGTTCCGCGATGTCACGCTGATACGTAAAAAGGGATCCCGTGGCGATCGAAAGTTTAAGAACCGCTGATCTGGTTGATTAGCAGCACATTCATTTTACTGCTACTGGAGTATCACTGTTTTCTTAAACAAATCGTCAGCATCCACTGCACCGCGGACTGCTTGCAAGAATTTCTTTATACAAAATCCTCCTCATGCAAAATCGTCTGTGTTCCAGCCAACAATGGGAAGAAAGGTTTATTTTTGACGAATCCCGCTTTAATTTGTAGTACTATGATAGTTGTATTCATGGTAGACACTATGTCAGTGAACATAAACTTCCAGAGTACATTTTAGAACACCATAGTGGACGAACACTAGGAATTATGGTCGGGGGGGCGGGGTAATTGCTTATAAAAGATAGCAATTTGCTATAAATTCCGGTTATTCTTAACAGCAACCTGATCATCTATAAGTTTGTTAGCCGAAGCTATTCCCTTCCTTCAAGACAATTTAAAAAAAATCATTTAAGGTATCCGACTATTACGACAACTGTTTTTTCTTAAAATGGAAGTATGGGGATTTGTGAGTGGTGTTTAGATTTATTTAGTATATTTTAAGGAAAAAAGGCTAAAACTAATAAGATAAATTTGTAAAAATGGGAAGCTTTCTAGGGGAAAATGGGAAATGGGTCTCAATCTGTCCAAATGGTTTATGACAGTGCTTCTCAAACTTTCATTGTTTGCGACCCAATATTTAATCATAATTTTCATCGCGCTTTCCCCTCCTTACAATTATGATGTATTGAATTCAATAATACTATACTTGGATGCTAAGCCTACAATACGAATCTAATACAGTAACTTTTTAAGTGCCTCCAGCGTATATAAACGTCTCGCATAACCAAAGTGTTAATTTTTCTGGGCAGATACATACGTCTTTCCAAAGTACAATCTTTTCTGTGCACTGCCACTCATAAAATTTTTCCGAAGGCTTTGGAATGCAATAAAAAGAGCATTGCCAGTGTTTTCAAAGGATTTACTTATTTAAAAGGATTTGCTTATTTATTCCTTTTCACTTCCCTCCCCCTCCAATACATCCCATACACATGCCTGCGTAGAAAACAGTGGCGTTGGGGAGCGAATCACGTATATTTTAATCAGTTGTGTAAAGGGATTAACTATAAACAGTACAAATTATCAAGATAAGTGTTAATTTCTGAATAAAATTTTATACATCACAAGCCCATGGGATCACTGGCAATTATTAAACTTCTCCTTAACTTATTATTGTTAATTAATTATAAAATGCATTGTGCAGTGCAGATATACTTTTAAGTGTACTATAACAGTGCAAATGTTGATTTGATTTTTTATTATGTTAGAGTGTATTTTGTTTACTTTCAGTAAATTAACAATTTTTTAATTTGAATTTAATAATTTGAAATAAACTTTTGTCGAAAATTTTTCATTATACTGGAGCCTCCTTCATAGAGTTACCACGTCCCCTTAGAGGGATGCACCTCACAGTTTGAGAAACGCTGGTTTATGAGCAAATTCTCAATATTTCAATGTTGATGGGTTACTTTGCTATTCCTTTTTAAAACGATCTTCAGAGAATGAATATTTAAATTTTTACGAAAACTAGAGCACTTTATCTTAGTTAATGTATGAAATTGCTAAAAAAACAGTGATTATGTTCACATAAGTAACGGTAAATTTTCTAACAAAGCAGTGATTGTTGATAGAGACAATCAACGTTTGAGCATCTTATAAAACTACACATTTCGAATAAAACACATTTTAAAGTTTGACATTTGCTTAAAGTTGGGGCATTTGCTTTTACTAAACACTTATAGTTTTTTTTTTTCTGGAGAATGGAAAAAAAAACTTAGTATTTTTATGAAGCTAATAGGAAGAGCAGCAAAATAAAATCATTAAAACAAAATTCTCAATTGACAAAATTCACGATTTCATGGCAGTCGGATACCTTATATAATATTATATATTACATATATATATATAAACAGGGATTATATTATTATACATTTTGCATTATTCACATCAAAGTATTATATAGTTTTTGTTATTCATATTTTTATTATTATACATTATTAATTAAATTTAACGATATTTTAATTTGGATCAAAATCATAAATACTAGTTTCCTTTTTAAATGTAATGCTCCATTTTTTTAACACGTATATTTAGTCTTCAGCTTTTCAGACCTCGGCAGGTTTCAGATTTCTTCCGAGACTATCTGAAACCTGCCAAATATATTTTTCAGTATACGTACACATGAAAAACGGAGAAAAATTATATAAAGCGTTTAAAAGAATTGAATGTTAAATAAGTACTGAAAACCCCATAAATATTTCATGGAAACTGTGAGTAAAAGTTCAAAACACACGTTATGTGTTCGCATTATAGAAAATATTCACGAATATATGAGTAAATGCAATTCAGAAAATCTAATTTAATTCGGCATTTAAGTCTGAGTAAACGTTGACATTTTGAATAATGGAATAGTTCTGCGAATCGTTACTTGTGACCATTCTAAAAAAAGTAAAATGTCAATTTCTACTCTTCCTCTAACTCTCCGTCTCTTAAGATTTGATATGGTTTAGTTTGAGTGGAAATATATATTGCATTCTATTTAGAATGTTTAGCTCTGAAAGTTATATTAATATCCAGACTTGAGAAATGATAACTGATATACTTAAAACAATATTTTAAAATAAATTTTTATAATTATAGACTAAAAATACAGTTATATTTCAAGAGTAAAATCATATTAATAAAAAAAATTAATTAAAATAAAATAAATTATCGGGGGAAATGCATAATTTTCTTTAGTTTATCGCGGAATTCAAAAAATAGTCTATTTATAATTTAGCTTTCACTATACTGCTTACTCTTTGAATGGCTAACACTTTATTTTATTTTTCTTGCTGTCCTTTGCAAAACCAGCGATTCTCAAACTGTGGTGCACGTGCCCCTTGGGGTCATAATAACCCTACGTTCGAGGCACGAGCATATCGAAAAGTCGGGAAAAAAGTATTAATTTACTGAAAGGAAATAAAATCAATTAGCCTTTTATTATTTTGTATTATTATGCTATATGCATATATGTATATATATCGTAATAAATGGAACTTTATATTTGAGCTGTAGAACAACTTGAAACATTCAATGCCCTTTTCAATCGGAATGTAAAATGGGTTTTTATCTTATTTATAGTGTACTTTCTACTTTTGAATGAAAGTAAATGTTTAGAATATCACAAGTAATTTCTAGATTTGAGCCTGACAGCGTTAGAGAATATGAACAGAAGTATTTGTTTCAGTAAAAAATGTTTTTAATATGTATAAACTTAATTTTTATCATTGAATTTTAATATATTTCGTGCAAAAATTTCTACACGTAGAAATTTTAATGAAATATGTGTAGGTGATTAAGTAACAAGGTAAAGTGGGAAGATTTTATTGTGACTTATAATGTTGCATTATCTTGTTTTGTGTATTTTTTTTTCTCTTTTTTTTTTTTTTCAGAATATGAGTTTAAGTAAAACTCCCAAACGCTATAGGTTGGGGCGCGTGATGATCAACAGCGGGGGGTTGCGAGAATATCGAAAAGTATAAAAATAAAATATTATTTTAAAATAATATCAATTAACTGGAAAGAAGCAAAAAAAATGTACATTTTGATATGATAAAAAATACAATACATATTTACACATATAATACGCTCATTTTAATTGTATCTCAGTACTGCACAAATTTAATAATCCTTTTTAACAATACTAAGTTAAGAACAAGTTTAATAATTATCAATGACAGCCAGGGTCATGTCTATGTAAAATATATACAAATTTAATACTTGACCTTGATAATTTGTATAACTTATAATTAATATGGTATTGAGTTTTACATCAAAGTACATTATTTTTGCATTACATGTATTGTTATTGTGTTGTATGGGGGAAGGGGGCGCGAGGAAAATTATGATTCAAATTCCGCTTACCAATATTGGAAGTTAGATAAGAACACTGTAGAGTAAACTATTATTTTTAAAAATACAAAGTAAACTATGCGGATATAAAAAGGTTATCGTAAGGGAGCAGAAAGTTTTTAACAGTTAAAGAAACATATATTGAATAATTTTTCTTACTCCCCAATGAAACATGATAATTAGTTTGGGAAAATAACTGAACGCTTTTGTATATGAACTTTTGTTATAGAAGTATTTGTTGATAAGTCAATACCAAAACTGAACGGTCGTTGGTGTCGAGTAGCTTTTTTCTGTAAACAATGGGGTTTTTTTTCTTATCAGCCGAACATTTAGCTATTGAAGTATAGACATAAAATGACCTAAGCATTTGCACTTTTCAACATTAATCGAACAATCCTGTGGGACTGTGTTTTAGAAATATTCATAATATTCTCGCTAAACGCTTAAAATTTTTTGAAGCCACGATAGATTTAAAGAAATTTTCATCTATCCATGGAGATAACGGCCATCCTTACATGTTTATTAGAGGCGACCTGCAGTTTGTTCTATTTTTACAAGAAAACTAAACGACACAAATTGTAAAAAAAAATTTTAAAGAGTGCTTTTATTTCAGCTAAATAGACTTTAAAAGCAAAATAAATTATCGAATCCTATTCAAATACTAATAATGCATCAAATATTTACAGACAACTTTGTGACACGGCCGCACAGAGCTTTAGTCTATGTCTCTAAGATGGCTTTATATTTAAAACCACAGGTGTCCATCTAATTAGCAGAAATGGACCAACACTTTAAATAATACTTTTTAAATAGCGACATTCATTTACATGTGTCACTATTCCTTCAAATAGGTGATATCCTGAAATAGATAGCATTGTAAATAAATGCCAGAGTTAAATTCAAATGTAAGGAAACGTTGAATACCCGCCATAGATTATTTCTCTCATCACGATGGTATGTTCCAAACGCACAATGAGACATTTAATTCAGTTCCCAGTGTACGTCCAATCCTACCAGTATGAGTTAACATACTCTCTCTCATTTTTTCTCCTAGCTTCAAACTACACGGAATCAGAGCCAACTGCAATGAGTGGTTTGTGTAATATAAATCTCTACTTTTATGTAAAGAGCGATATTTAACACTGGAACGTCTGGGATTTCGATTACTTTTAAACGTCCACCAGTGTAGTTTAGACACCGTAATATAAAGTACGTAAAATAATTGTAATAACTAAATAGTAGTAGGACTACTAAACGTTAAGGGTTAGTTTTAAGAATTTGTAGTGTTATTTAATGTAATTATTACATATTATTACCCTTTATATCATAAAAAACTAAGTTTGATATTATATTTAGTGAAGCTTGTTGAATCACTGCTTTGACAAAAAACATTTCGAGTCGCAAATCTGTCAGGAGCATTAATATTATGTGGTATCCATTCTGTGCCATCCCTAGCGGCATATACATCAGGATTTACTGGGATATTATCAATTAAATCTGCACCTTGTTAACATTCTTCTCTGTCACTTTTACTTACTCATATGCCTTCATGGAACCTTAATTAAAACAGAACATCTCAACACCATCCTATTCATTCTTAGAAAGCTTTCTAACCAATTAGCAATTTCATCAGGACTTAGACCTTTGCGAGCCGACGTTTCAAGATGTCTGCTGTCCACAAGGTTTGAAACTCGAATGAATTTTTTTTTAATGAGCAGATAAGCAAATGCCATGTAACAAAACACTTAGACACAACATAATTGATTCTTTCCCACCGTGAACCCAATAACAATGCATTCAAAGTAAAAAAAAATGTACAATATTACTTCCGGAAGTTTGTTTTACAAATGGTATCTACTTAGGCAACTACCTTTTGCTGAACGACAGCTATTTATAATGATACATTGCCTTGGTGTCGAAACGACACCAGCGGACTCTATGGGAACATTTTTTTTTTAGTTGCAAAATCTCTTAATTTACCTAGAACCACAAAACTTTTTCTGTGTATTCACCATGAAAAGCGATTGCAAATCTTAAAACAGTTTCAAAATCCTTGTAAAAATGTTGGAAGGAGAAAAAACTTAACAGGCTTCGGTGTCCAATCGACACCGACGAACTTTCTAGTATTAAATGGTGCAAGATACAATTTGGACTAAGCAACCCTAATTTATTGGGGGGAGGCGATGCAATATCCAATCTTTCATTTTATATTATTATATTATTACTTTCATTTTATATTATTATATTATTACTTTCATTTTATATTATTATATTATTACTTTCATTTTATATTATTATATTATTACTTTCATTTTATATTATTATATTATTACTTTCATTTTATATTATTATATTATTACATTTTATATTATTACTTTCATATTATTTTAGTAAATTAAATGTCTAACATAGGTTTATTTTTTGGAAGCATTAGATTGGTTTCCAAACCTCCCTTTGACGGATCACATATACCTTCCGTTACAAGAGGTGAAGATATACCCACAGTTCTCTTTCAAAGAGGATTTAAATGTTATTCAAACTTTAGAAAATATTCAATTTTATCCAGTGTCGTCGGAGTTTGGAGAAGTCACCTGGGTGAAAAACTAATTTCCATTTAAAATCCTGTATTTTCTGGTAGGTCAGATTCTTCAGATAAAGAACTTGCTTTAGAGAAGAGCCTTCGATGCGGTTGTTTCTACTCTCTTTCCAGCATGAACATGATTGAAAAAAAACAGAGTATAACCAATTTATATACAACACAGATTGAAACAAGTTTTGGGTCACATAGGAACACTTTGTAATCCTAACATTCCCAAAGGCGATTGAAATAGTATAAGTTTCCTTTTAAATAATTGGCAGTTCTTCAAAAAATGTGTGAAATCAATGAGCTTATATTATTAAAATAACTTAAAAGAATAGTGGTATGGAATGTACATATCTTCTTAAAATCAACTGTTTATAAAAAAAAAATAATAATAATAATATTACTAGACAAGTGTTTCTCAAACTTTGGGGTGCGCCCCCTAGAAGAGCGTGATACTTTTACTAGAGAGGCGTGAGCAAATTGAAAAGTCTAAAATAAAAGATAAAAAAAAAAAAAAAAAAAAAGATAAAAATGCATTCTGACATAATGAGAAATAAATATACATTTACACTGATATAATACCCTTATAAATGTTTCCGTATTACACAACGTATTATATAATTAACAATATAAAGTTAAAAACAAGTACCATTGACCCCATGGGAGTGTTACATATAAAATAAATACACAAATTATTATTTACCTTGATATTTTTTTTTTGTACGGCTTATAATTAACCCCTTAACTGCCGATTTAAAAATATGTGATTCGCTCCCAATGCCACCGTTTTTCACGTAGTCGTGTGTATATGATGTATTAGGAGGAGGGAGAAAGAAAAGGAATAAATAAGCAAATTCTTCGTAAACACTGTCCAGATCATTTTATTGCATTCCAAACCCTTCGGAATAATTTTATGAATAGCAGTACACACAAAGATCGTACTTAGAATAGGCCTCCAGTACAATGAACGATATGGCTGAGCGAGGCGTTTATATACACCGTTGGGACTTATGGGTTAAAATCAAAATTATATAGCTTTAGAGAGACAAATCATAAAGAGCACTGGAATTCAATACATTGTTATTCTATGGAGTGGGGTGGCAAAGGGCGAAAGCTTATAATTGAATATTGTGTAGTAAATATTGAAAGTTTGAGTATAGACTATTTATTTTTCCACACATATATATATATATATATATATATATATATTCAAAGGATATTACTTTGTTTCACATTAAAATCCTTGAAAATAATTTGACATCTTCAGAAAAGAATTTGTTGAAAATTATTTGAAGTGATATCGCTAAGATGAAAAGATAAGCCAGCTTTCTTAAAATTTGTCCTAACAAGTTCGCATCAAAAGTAAAAGAAGGATTTAATTGTCAACTTGAATTAATTATGTTTTACATCACCTTTCTTAAAGACTATTCATATCTTTTTCAAATTACTCAACTTCACTGAAACAGAGGGAATATAATTAATCTTCTCGTAATGAATGAAAGAGAACGGGACTGTTCGACATAGCCCTTCTAATTAGAACTCGTATTTTCCTTTTGATACTAATTATGGAGTTCGAACATTTTGCTACTAATTGGTGCTTATCCATTAATGATAGTCAGATTAGCTGCCTTTTCTGTGTGAAATCCTGATACATAGGAATCAGAAAGGGAGCGGCACGAAGTAGTATTCAACAAAAATGTAAATTAGAGTTGAGAAATATTTTAAAAAAGAGCAAAACTATGCTGAGTTAAATAAATCAATCCTTAAAAGTGACTTAATTAAGGTGTGATTACGAAATGTATGGACCCAGAAATTATTTTAAATATAGTATATCCGAAGAAAATTATTTTTCTGTAACACTTTAAATCCTAAATATTGTTCTGCCTCAAATTTGTTTCATTACATTAAACAAATTACCTTTTAAATTTAATTTATTTATTGATGTTACGAAATTAATAAGTCGACAAGGTGAGTTAAAACAAAAACCTTAAAGGTTAACAGGAGTGTATTCTATTCAATACATCAAATTAAGCTCAATATAGAATGATTTTTATATTAATTAATGTATTTGATTTGCTACTTATATTCAGGTTAAATTCAAAAGAGTTATCTAGCATTAGACATTTTTAATATTATCAACGTAATTTGTTATCTTGAAAGAGTTCAATATTAAGAAGTCTCAAGGGTGTTAATTTTGTCTCTACAGCTGAAAATATAAACCATTTTAAATTAGATATAATTCTCTGGGGTTAATGTTAAGTAATTCGATCCGTTTCCACTTATAATTTACAAAGGAATTAAATTTTAGAAAAGTGTAAAATGTTTAAAGTATAATCTTAATTTTAAAAATTATAAGCGTATGAAAAAAATGGAACACTTATGTAAGAAATATTTTAAGTAAGTTTTATGTTACGCGTGATATTTTCCTGAAATAGTAGCTCTAAGTACTAGATAAAGCTTGATTTATAAAGTTACATTCATCAATATTACTCTGTAGTGTTTTAAAATAAATAGAATAATAAAAAAAAAATTTCTTTTTTTACATTTTCACATTTTTTAAAAAAAAATTTTAAAACAAAAATTATATACAATACAAAAAGATATTAACTTTGAGATAAAGTAAGGTTTCCATTAAGAGATCATTTTATTGGAAGCATAGAAAGCTGATGTAGCCAGTGTAATTGTAACTGTCCGGAGCCCTCCAGAGCTTCAAGTAAATTATCCACTATTAGTTTGCCCATCTAACGGGAGTTAATCGAACCTTTAAAATTGCAAAATTATGTACTCAGCGTTTTTTTTTTTTTCAATTATTCGTTATGTACTAACCTCGCACGCTATTTGTCCACCAATCGGAGGAGTCTTTCACTGAAATCTTTAGAAACTTCATGTTAGAGGTTTGCATAAAAGCTGAGTATCTGTTGAAAATTTAGCCGGAAGTATATATATATATATATATATATATATATATATATAGGGGAAGGCCGTTGGCGTATGCATGTGTGTGAATTGAGTTTACTTTTTAATTCGTACAAAAAGAAATTCATAATCTTTGATTTTTATAAGAACGATATTGAATTGTGCTCCACAAAATCTCCCCAATAGCTATAAGTTTATAACAATCATTTGTAGCGTCTCAAAATCCTTCTTCTTCGTTCTTATCCATCTGGTCTAAATCAGAACATATCCATGGGTTGTTCACCCTTTAAAAGTCTAATACTAAAATAGGCCTATTGAAAAGGTGCTATCTTATTAAGTCAACGCAATCAAGTAAATGATGCGGTGTAGCCTTTGCATCATTACACTTGTTGCAAATTGGAAACGTCTTGCCAATATGTTAGAATCTAAGGACTTTAAATGCCCCGGAGATAGTCGAAAAAAAGTACTTTCATCTGTTCTGTCACCTTTTTAACATCAATCTTCAGGGCTCTGACTAAGGTAACACGGATGCGGTGGCGTTTGTTTCCAGGAGATGTTTATGGGAATTACAATTCGAGTTCATTTCAGGGTACTTCAGAGGTTTCCTGAGTCAATGAAGTACCACCCCTTGCAAGGTCATCAGCAATGTCATTAAATTTCGAATTCACATGGGACGGGATTCAATGTAGATGAATCATGGCAGAACCAGACAGGGTCCTGAGTTTATCCATAATATTTGTTCCAATTAGTCACCGACTGTTTCAATATTAAATAGCTATTCGACTGTCTGAAGGAATCCAGATTTTGCCTGTCAAATGACGCTGAGAAACACAGTCTAGAGCCACGTCAATGGCAATCAATTCAGAACTGAAAACGGAACAGTGATCTGTATTCCTGCGTTTAAGTAATATTTCCTCATTTCAGAATTTAATAAACGCTCCACAATTCCCATCTTTATTGCATGACTGAGTGGACTGTTCCTTTTCAGTCTCTCGTTATTTTGCCATCCATTTAAAAATTTTGCTGTACGATGTTGATTACGATAACTCAAAAACTTGCTGAAATATTTAGTAGAGTTATAAATGCATATTAGCCTCAAAGGTTACAAATCAGCCTCGTAGAGGATAATATCTGCTGGGTTGCCTATTTCTTAAGCCGCGTATCAAAAATAATTTTATTCATATAATTTTAGCTAATTTTCGGCAGCATTTTGTTAAGTTTTAATTAAATTTTTAAAAGACATACTTGAAAGTGCGTAGCATTGAATAGAAAAATTCTACTGATACTTATTTATTAGTGTAGCATCATATGTACTTATTATAAATTATGATTATTTTAAAAAAATTTTAAAGGTTCCGCTTTTGCCCTGATTATTGGAAAAAAAACATTTACCATTTTGTTATATAAAAACTC
>BMAV01009702.1:0-37932 GCA_019973955.1 Trichonephila inaurata madagascariensis
AAATTGGGAGAATCAGTGAAAATATTGCAGTTGTTTCTAAAGCAGAATTCATCTTTTAATACATACCAAAATTTAAAGTCGTTCTAAGCTTAAATAATCTCTGTATTTTGAAAAACAATAATGGCTTAAAATTAGAAAATAGATACACGCAAGAGAAAATACAAGCACAACCACTTGCAATTGTGAAATTTTACAACTAAATTTACTGAGATTTGTGAGAAAGTCCTCAAATTAAGAAATTCTTTTTTCCGTCTCTTCAGGTTTTCTAATGATGAAACAGTAAAATTAAATTTTTTTTGTTATACTTTTCTTTTAACGTAGTTGATGGACATCTTTCTTAAGGGATCGGTAATTCTAACGTTTTGCAGAAAGTAAACTATTTGCTTTCGTTTTTTTTTTCGTTAACGATTTTCCTGCAGTCAATGATTCAGTGGATTCCTGATTTATAATAAAATTTTTGCATAGAAATGCCAAAGCAATTTAGATCTGTACATATATATTTTTATTTAGAGAAACCCTTTGAGAGATAAAAATTTTTTTTTTTTGTAGCAATCAAAAGAACGCAAAAAAATCAAATAGAACCAAACATTGCCAAAATATAAGGAGGAAAGCCATCCGAATAAATCAGAAAACTTGTCAATTATTCTGCTCAGCAGTTGACGGAAAAGAGGAAATTTTTTTAAATAGCGTATAGATCGCCTCTTAACAGCTACGCTAAGTTGCAAAGTTGTCCACGTTCCTTATCAAAACGTTTATTAATAACCAATTGCTTCATCGAACTTTTTTAAATTTCCCAAGGACGCTTTAAAAAAGGGGTTGTTTTCATCTTTTTTTTCCTTTTAAAAAAATTAAATTTAAAACTGACTGAAGTTACTAAAATCTAAAATTTTCAGATTAAAATAATTCCCTTTGCGTACTTTAAAATTTCGTGTTACCGAGCATTGAGTTCAATTAAATGTTTATCTAGTAATAAAGTTCAATTTGCTTTGAAATATTTCATTTCTTTGAACTGAAATAAATTTTATTTGAAACAAAATGATAACTGAAATAAAAAATTAAAAAAGAAAAAAAGTAGTACAACTTAAAATTTTAAAAATTTTACTAAAAAATGTATTGAGATCTGTGGGAAAATTTTAACTAATTTACAAACAATTTACAACCCTCCTGCTTTTTAAATTTACATCATTAACTCTTACCACTAATAGGGGTATCAAATGCGGGGGTCAAAGAAAATTTCAAAAACTTATTTAGTGAATATCGACCCCCCAAGGGGAAATTTTTTTCGGGCCAAAATTTAACATTTACATAAATGACATACCTATTTTCCTCAGACCACCCCCAATATTTATGCGGACGATACATGCATAGCCACGACACACAAAAATCACAAATACATTACTAAATCGCTAAACAATCATTTACAACTCCTAGAAACTTCTTTAATACATGGAAAATTAAACTTAATATTGACAAAACTGTTGCGGTTCTGTTTACAAGGAAAGAAAATCTGCAATACCCCCAACACTATACTCACACCACTACAATGGTCTCAAAACACAGTGTACCTAGGACTATTACTGGATAATAAACTCACTTGGAGACAACACTTTACATATAGCTGAAATAAATTCGGAATGCTCTAAGACTAATATACCCATATGCCGGAATTCTACAATGACTACTGAAAATAAAGTACTTCTCTACACAGCCGTCTTGCGGCCCATATTGAGTTATGGTTGTCCTGTGTGGGGATACGCCGCCAATGAAAATTTAAAAATGCTTGATACCTCCCAAAATAAAACTATTCGAATGATTGTAAAAGCAAATATGTATATGAGAAATTCTGATATTTATAAAGCACTTAAATTCAACTTTTAAAATTTTATCAAGAAACTAGCAACTAAATTCTTCGACTCTCTTCCACTTACTAATAACAGTCATATACTAAATCTCGAAAATTATGTACCTCGTGATAATACCAGAAGACCGAGGAGAATTCTCCTTGACTCCTATAACCCTCCTTAATATATAAATGATATCATTTGCTTGGCAAATGATCTAGTAAATTTATATCAATACTTTTAAAATTTTTCAATACCTTTTCTTTTACTTTAATTATTCGGCTTACCCAACAGGCAATCTCCTTTAAATTTTTTTCCCCTCATTAACTTCAGGGCAGCCAATCTAGAGCCAGATCACTTTCCCCCATAGACCAATCACAGGACCAGCTCTCAGCCACTCAAGATTGCATCTCCCGACCAGAACTTTTCCTCACAGTGCCTTGTAACCACTCCCTCTCACCACGTCTCAACAGCCAATCAGGATGCTCCCTCTCATCAAGGCTGCTACTATCTCAGGCATCATTCACTCTATGATATGGGATGGAGGCTCGCTTCGCGAGCCATGTTCCCAGTGACATCCAGCGACTTGAGAAATTTCATGTAGCTAGCGAATTTTTTCATTTGTCTTGTGAGGTTTCTAATGATGAAACCAGAGAAGATTGCAAACATAAAATAAACTTCTGTCTTTGTTTCATCGTAAAGTTGTGTTTCTTAGAAAAACTAATGATCCACATTCTTTTAAGTTCAGTAACTGCAACACAATGAAGCAGAAAGACTATTTGTGTTGGTGGTCATTTTGCTGATGATTTTCCTGTTGTCAGAGTCCATTCAATTGATTTCAGACTTAAATAAAAAGTCGTCCCATAGCAGGCCTAGAGGAATTTAAATCTATGCTTTTTTGTATCAAGGAAAACTATTGATAAGACATTTTTTAACAATAAAATAACTCAAAAAAAGCAAATGAACTCAAACATTGCCAAAACATCAGGAGAAAATGAAAATGGGCAAAGCCCTCTCAAGAAATGAGAAACCTGGTCATTTATCCTGCTCAGCAGCTGTCAGATAAAAGGAAAATATATTTAAAGTGTGTTAAAAAGCTAAATCTTTTTTTTTTCTTTGACAATTTGAGATTTTTACTTTTTCAAATTGTACAGATTTTAACCTTTCTAAAAATACGTTACTTTAATCTTAAGGGTTATTAGAAGCTCTAAAAGCTATTTTTTAATAATATTTGAAACTGGGCCACGCCCTTTTGAATAGCGAAAACCTTAAACAAATTACTTCATTTTTTGCTTAAAAGTTGAATGTCTCATATGAACCAAAACATGTATGTTTTTTTGTAAATTGAGCCTTGAAATTCTTTATTTTCACTCCGATTATAAGTCTCACTGTATACTTAAAAATCAATTTATCTCAAAATGTTCGTTCTACCTTTTCTGAAAAACTACTGTTCTCAATGGTGTGTAATTTTTAATAATATGCTTATAATGATGGCTAATACTATATACTGAAAGAAAATAGCAAACTTTTGCTTTTTTAATATGGCTACAATCTTAAGATTTTTATCTTCATCTTAAGCAAAGCACTCTCTACAGTATCATGACAATTATTATTTTTATATCTTTAGTTGCACGTATTCCTGCCGCTAAGAATTTCAAATGAATGGTGGTCTAATGGTTATTATTCCACGATTTGCAGAGCGACGTGTCATGATTTTGTGCAAGAATGTCATTGACTTTCTTCGTGTTGATGGAGGTTAAATCTTTCGTGTCTCAAAAATCTCCTGTAAACATGGAATGTCAGTTTAGACAAAGAATGTTTCGGATAAGTTTTTGACAATTATATTTAGCTTCAAATTTCTTTACTGGTATTGTGTGTGCGTGTGACTTTCGGAAAATCGACTCGAGCAACAACATTATGTATTTAATTGAAAAATGAAATCTAGTATTTTACCTTATTAAAAATTTAATCAATTTTTTTAATGAAACGCTAGCTAAATAAGTGAATATTAACGTCGTACTCTTCAAATACACAAGGGCTTTGGCGACGGACCACGTAATTTTGAACCATGGTCATGTAACGTGAATGACACCTGTGCTGACACCCCATCTCCTAACTACCACACCACACCAGTTTGAGATCGTTTAAGGATTTAACGTGCATTGCTGCCCTACTCGGCGAAACATTAGCTGAAAAAGGAATCATGTAAAAAAAGAGAAACCACTTATAATTGTAAAAAATTGCAAATAAATTATTTGAGGTTTGTGATTCAAGCTGTAAGAGACCATACTTGTCACATTTTCGGACTCATGAAAGGTCTCCTCGGTCGAGACGAATAGTTTAGTGTAGAAGTCTTTGAGTCCTTAATTGTTCCTTTAATTTGTCTCCTTTTATAAAGGTCTTTGTTCTTTAAGGACTAATAGGCTTCTAAAGTTGTATTGTAAAGAAATTCGCAGTTATTATTTTAACAGTCAATGTGCAAAGTCTGATTCTGAAGTCATCACAAAGCTGATGCAAGAGAATATTCTGGGGGCTTAGTTTCTAAACTAGTTTTTGTGGAAAAAAGTAAGCATTCAGGAGTAATCTTTAGCGCATATATGTGATTTACAAATTTAGAATGCATTGTTACTACCCCAGGTGTTTCTTCTAAATACAAAGATCTCTCTCCGCAGATAATCGATGAATTAATATATTATTATAATTACGCGTATAGAAAAATAATGGTATATAATTTTAAATGTGTACAGTTATCAATTATGAAAGATTCAGTGTATTTTTTTAAGCATTTACTTTTTATTCCTCTAAAATTTTTTTAACCAGCATAAAAATTTTACTTTTTTTTTTTTTTAAGGTACCCGGCTACTTTCCCGGAGATTTTTTTTTAATTTTTCAAAAACCCTAAACTTTTTGCATTTTTAAATTCTTTTTTTATGCACTATGAAAAAAAAGCGTTGAAAAATTTTAACAATTTAAAAAAAATTTTTAAATTATATAAAAATTTTTTTCAACTGCTCTTTTTTTTAAAAATACTTTTTTTTAAAAAAAAAAAAAAAAAATTGCTGCAGAAATTTTTAAAAAAAAAAGTTCTAGAGGCTTTTTTTAAAAGTTTTAAATTTTTTTCTTTTGAATAAAATTTGAGCAAAATCTGGAACTATAAATTTCATTTAAAATCTTCGTTTTTTAATAAGGGAAATCAACCATAAAATCACTACAAATTGATCAAATTCTTAGTTTTTTTGTCTCCACCCTAGGAAATACTTTTAAACATTTGTTTTTGCAAGTATCTCTACGGGTTATTTAGATACCCATTTAAAATCCCAAATTTTTAAAAAAACATAATTTTAGTTTGAAAAAATTTTAAAATGAAATTTTTAAAAAAAAACCCAAATAAGAAAACATACTTAAAAACTCTCCTTATATAACACCCTTCGGGTTTTATTTTTTATTAAATTTTTCTTTCTTTCCTTTTTTTTTTTCTGGCTGATTTGGGACCGAAAAAAATGTTTTTGGTCGTTGACTAAAAAAAATTTCCCTGTATTTAGAAAGTATAAAAGAAAAACTTATCCCAAAAGGGCTTTCAATACCTCCAAAAACCATTGAAACAATTATTAAAAATAATAAGGGAAATATCCCACCCGGTTTTTCAGCCCCTTTGGGGAAAAATTTGCCACCCGCCATTGAGCGACTCTTTTTGATTTTTTAACCGTGGAGACACTTCGGGTAACAATTGACCCACCCCCCCAAATGACTTTTAACAAATTTAAAATTTTGCAGGAAGACCTGTTTTTCTAAAACGGGCCGGTTGCAAGCGGGGTACACCCATCTATAAATTTTTGATTTTCCCCGTCCATGTTTGGGTTTTTTGGGCGGGAGCAAAAAAAAACCCCCTTAGCCCTTTTGAGCCTCGATGGTTTGAGTGTTATTTCAAATTTTAAGCCCCAGTTTTTTTTGGGATTTTATAAATCCAATTGTTTTTTCCAGCGGGCCCTTTTTCGGGGTTTTTGGCTTTTTTACCCCGGCTACCAAAATTTTTGGGATGTGTCCTTTTAATTCATAGGGAACATTTTGAAACCAAACATATTTTTCCACTGCACGGTACCCTTTTGGGAGTCACCATCACCATAAAAGGGAACTAATTCAGATTTCTCGTGGTACAAGAAAGTTCGAAGTTTCGGGTACCCCCGGAGTTCCGGGAAGAGATAAGATGATTGCAAGAATTTTTTAGAACTGGGATTTTCTTCAATGTATTCCAAATTGGCAAAAGTTTAAATGACTCCAAACCCTTCCCAGTGTAAAGGATTCCCAAACCCCATTGGGGATGAATGACCCCCCCCGCCAAGTACCATCAACAGATACCCCAACTTTTTTGGAAACGCCGTTTTGGGAAAAATTTTTTTTAAATTTTCCCACCCAAAGCGGGTCATTCGTGGAATTTTAAATTTTCCCGAAATCGCCAAGAGCTTTTTTTTACATAGTCTTAAAAAACCCCTTTTCAACGGCAATTCAACGTAAAAAAGTTTTTAGCAGACGAATATCCTTTTCCCAAATTATTTCCATTCCAAAAAACAAATTGCAAATTTATGGCATTTTTTCTTGTTTAATTTCCCTCAGTAGTGGGGAGTATGAAGTAATATTTGGAGCATTTTACTGCCACGGGGCCAACCAAAAAAAGAACTTAACATATTTTTGGAAAATTCTAGGAAAAGCACAAACGGGAAAATACTTTGCCAAAAATAAATATTCTGTTCCCTTTTTAAGTTCCTTTAAAACATTCTTTTAAAATTTTTGAAAAAGAGTCTTTAAAGGGAAACCCAGCTTCTGCCACAATTTCAAAATTTTCACTGTTTTTGGTTTTTAAAATTGTTACCAGAAAATTTTTCTTCCTTGGGAAACCCTGGGGTTCCCCTTTAAATCGGAAAAAAAAAGAGAATATCACGCCAAAAAAACCGTTAAAAGGGGGAAAGAATTTTTAAGGGCAAGAATAAATTTCTAAGCCCCAAAGCCAAAATAAAACAAGTGAGGTCATAAGAAACACATTTTTCCAACGAAAAGGGTCAAAAAAAAACCAAAGGCCCAATCAAGGGAAAAGTTTTAAAAATTTTTAGTTTTGGAAATTTAAATGGTCCAAAAAAACTAGCGGTAAAAAAAGAATTTTCCGGGTTTGGTTTCCAGTTTCCGGTTTTTTTTTGATAGCGGTAATAATTTTTTAAAAACACCTATAATTTTTTTTTTCTAATTATCGCCCAGACAAAAAAAAAACGAAAGAAAAATGTTAAAAATTTTTTAAAGAAAAAAAAAAGAAAATAAAATTTTTTGGGCCCTGCTTTTTCAACGCAGTGGGAACAAAGTATTTGGGGAAGTCACCCACTTAAAAATTTTTTCAAACTGAAAAATTTAATTTTTATAAAAAATGAAAAGTTTGCATATCAAAATACACAAAACAAATTGAAAGTTTTTAAATGTGAAATTTTTAAAATAGATAAATTTTTTGGGAATGACGCGTTTTTTTGCTAAAACCAATATTAATTTTCTAGATACCCTTTTAAATTCTACATCCGGGTGGTCGGCAATTAAAAATTAAATTTTTAACCATCAAAAAAAATTTGAAATTTTTTTAAATCTTTTTAAAAAAACGGAAAATATTTTAAAGGTTTAAACTTCCCTTTTTTAAAATTTAATGATTTTACTAGGGGACTGAGAAAAAACCTTTCCTCCAAAAAATTCTAAAACCTTTTTTACCAAACATGTAATTTTTTTAAAGCACACCAACTTCTTTTTAAAATTTTAAATTTTAACTTCTTAATTTTTTTTATTTTTTTTTGCCGTTTTCCCCCACATTTTCCCGTCTTAAATTTCTTTCTTGGAGATTGAGCTTTTCCAGGGGTCAATTTCCTCAAAACGCCAAGGCCGTTTCCAAAAAATCACTCGCTTCCCCCCGCAACAGAAAACTTCATGATATCTGGAACTTTTTTAAAAGGGGGCCAACACCCCACATCCCCAGCATTTAAATTTTCCTGTTTCCAGCCCGGGAATGGAGGCCGTTTCGAGGCCATATGCCCGGGAGAAAACCGCCGCCCCGAATTTTTTGAATTCAGGTTTTAACCAAAACCCCCCCGGGGGTTTGGAAATTTTTTTTGGGGCCAAAATTTTTTTTTTTTAAAGTTCCCAAAATTTTTTTTCCCATAGGTTTTTAAAACAAAAAAAGGAAAAAACCGCCACCCAAAATTTTGGTCCCTTAAAGTGCAGAAAAATTCAAAAAGAAGCGGGAACCAAAGCGCCGGGAAAACCGTCGACCCAAATTAAATTTTTGTTTCTTAAATTTTGTTTATTGTTTAAAAAATTTTAATTCCCCTTTTTTCAAAAATATTTTTCTTTTTCCAATTAAATTTGAAATAATTTGTAAAATTTCTTCGAAAATTTTTTTTATTATTGGGTTTTTTTAGAATCAGTTGGAAAATTATTTTTAAAAAATTTTTTCCCTTTTTTTAAAAAAAAGAATTAATTTTTTTTCCCTTTAATTAACCCTTTTACCAAAAAAAAATTTTTAAAAGGTTTTAAATTTTTAAACCTTTTAAATTAAAATTTAAAATTTTTAAGTTAAAAAAATTTTGGGCTGAAAATTAGAAAAAAAGGGTACACGCAAGAAGAATACAATAAAAAAATTTTTCAATTGTGAAATTTTACAACTAAATTAACTGAGAATTGTGAGGTTCTCAAACTCAAGCACATGTTTTTTAGTTTCGTCAGGATTTTAAGGATGTATCCAGTTAAAAAAAAAAAATTCATATACTTGTAAACTTCAAAGAAGTAGTAGGACCTCTTTCGTACAGGATCGTCAATTCTAACGGTTTGCAGGAAAAAATTTTGGTTCTCTTTTTTTCTTTTTTTTTTCCCCTTAAATTTTTTGCGCCCCCCCATTTAGTGGGTTCCGAGAACTTAAAAAATCGCCGCTTAAAAATGCCAAAGCATTTTAAACTACCAAAATATTTTTTAAATTTGAGAACCCATTGAGATAACAAAATGTTTTTTTTTTACCAAAACAAAGGGGAAAAAAAGAAAAAAAAATAGATCCCAAAACATTGGGGGCCCCCGGGAGGGGAAAGGGAAAAGGACAAACCATCAGAATAAATAAGAAAACCCTCACTTATCCTGCTCAGCAGTTGACAGCAGCTAAAGGAACGTATTTTTTTGGGATCGAGCCCTTAAATTTAGTTTAAAAATTTTTCTTTGTTTTTTTAAAAATAAGTTTTAATTTGTTTTGAAATTTTTTTAGGAAAACTTGAAAATTTTAAAAAATTTTTTTAAATAAAAAATGTGAAAAAAATAAAAGGTTATATGAAAAAAAAATTTTTTAAAATAAACCCCAAAAATTTTTCCTTTTTTCCCACAAAATTGAGATTTCCCTTGAGAATTTTATTCCGGGGAAATTTTTTCTTTTTTGTTTAATTTCTAAAAAGTTATTTCCTTTTGGGGGAATTAAACATAAAATAAAATTGCTTTTTTAAAAGAAAAAATTTTAGAAAAACAAAAAAAACCCTTTTTAAATTCATAATAAAAATTTAACAGGAAAAAATTTTTGTTGGTTTGGGTTCTTCTTCTTTTAGGTTTTCCCATTTTTTATAAAAGGTTTTTGGGGTTTAAAAATAAAAAAACTTTTGCCGTTTTAGCGGTTTTAAAACCTATATTTTTTTGACTTAAATAAAAATTTTCTTTCTTTTTATTTAAAAATCCCAACCCCAATGAAAAAGACAAAAAATTTTTTTTAAAATGAAATTTTCAAGCCCTTCCCAAGGAATAAAAAATCACCCCTTTGCTGGGCTTGAGGGAAAAATTTTGTTTTTTGTATGGGGAAACGGAATCTTTTATTAAAAAATTTTTGAAATTTGAAAAAATTTTTCCCAAAATTTGGGTAAAAAAAACCCCCTTTTTAAAAACCGGGATTTTCTTGAAGGGTTAAAACCCCAAAAAAAATATTTTGGGGTTTGAAGGGGAAAAGGAACAAATTATTTTTTTTTTTAAATTTGAAGTCTTTTTTTCCCAAAAAATAAGTTTTAAATTTCCCAAAAAAAAAGTTTTTCCTTTTTAACCCGGGTTAAAAAAAACCCTTTTTAAAATGTTCCTTTTTTCCCCCTTTTTCTTTTAAAGGTGTAAAATTTTTTAAAATTTTTCTTAAAATGATCAATATATCGAAAGAATATGTAGCAAACTTTTGCTTTTTTATTTTGGTTAAAATCTTAAGATTTTTATATTCATCTTAAACAAAGTACTCTGTACAGTATCATGACAAGTATTATTTTAATATCTTTAGTTGCACGTATTCCTGCCGCTAAGAATTTCAAATGAATGGTGGTCTAATGGTTATTATTCCACGATTTGAAGAGCGACGTGTCATGATTTTGTGCAAGAATGTCATTGACTCTCTTCGTGTTGATGGTGTTTAAATTTTTCGTGTCTCAAAGATCTCTTGTAAACATGGAATGGCAGTTTAGAGAAGGAATGTTTAGGATAAGTTTTTTGACAATTACATTTAGCTTCAAAATTTTTATTGGTATTGTGTGTGCGTGTGACTTTCGGAAAATCGACTCGAGCCACAACTTTATGTAATTATTTGAAAAGTGAAATCTAGTATTCTACCTTATTAAAAATTTAATAATTTTTTTTAATGAAGCTCTAGCTAAATAAGCGAATATTAATGTCGCACTCTTAAGCTGCACGAGGGCTTTGGCGACGGACCACGTAATTTTGAACCATGGTCAAGTGACGTGAATGATACCTGTGCTGACACCCACATATCCAAAATACCACACCACACCAGTTTGAGAACGTTTCAGCTATATATCGAAATATTTAACGTGCATTGCTGCCCTACTCAGCGAAACATTAGCTGAAAAAGGTATCATGTAAAAAAAAGAGAAACCACTTAATGAAAATGCAAATAAATAATTTGAGGTTTGTGATTCAAGCTGTGAGACCATACTATTGTGTCCCTAAGCAATATTATTTTACCTGAATATAGGTATTCATTTGAGTTAAGTAAATTGGACTTACCTTCTTTAAAAAATCCAGGATCTTTTTATCTTCTTTTTTCGTTCGGGGGAGGCATAAAAAATCACAATAAATCAAATGAAGAGTCCTACTCTTGACATACACTCATCTATTTCTAATATTAAACATATATACGTTAGTTACATAATGACTACGCGACAAAACGAAAGAGCACATAACGCGCGAACAGCAAAACAGTTAACAGAGAAAAAAAAACATGACGTCATTTCACTTCATTTCATTTTATGCGGGCTTGCGTAAAACGGACATACAGATTGGAGTTTCACATTTCGCAACATCTTCCCACCTTTGAGTTTCAAACCAGGGAATCTCAATTCCTAACTATCTGTTTTATTAATCGTCCACATATCGGGATCGTTTCTCAGGAACAGTCTCTGAAGAAAAGTCATTAACAGTCCTTTGGACATCTGTCCATCAGGAATAGTCTCTGAAGAACATCTTTTACCAGTTTGTTGGACAGTCGGTTCATTCGTGGGGAAAAATTCGGTCTACTGGAGGTTTACCGAGATCCTTTTGAGTCACTTAAAGGGGGTATTAACCCGGTTTTTGGGGCGTAAAAATTCTCCTTTTTTTCTTTTTTACTTTTACCAGCCCTGATACTTCCATCTTTGGACGGATAGGTTCCATAACTTTAGCTAGGGGCCCAAATTTCAATCCTCTAGGTTTTTGTCACTAAAGCTAACAAAATACCACCAATTTGGAGGGTTTCTGATTTTTATCAAAATTTCGACGACTGACGAAAATTTAAATTTTCCTGGGGCGAAATGTTTTCGTAAGTCTTGCTTCACTCGTTGTCAAAAACTGCCTTTTATTTAACGATGATGAATCTAAAATATCAAGATCTGGAATTCCTTCTTTTTTAAAAGATCATGCGAACATAGAAAGGAAGTGGGTCGGGTCATTCACGTCATATGAAAGATAGGTAAAAAGGCCGCTGGTTAATTATATTTTCTGTGTCACAGATAATGGTGTTCTCTCTTCTAAATTAAGTGAATTTTTTCCTAAGACCTTTCGTAAAATTTTTTTATTATTCCGATCAAACATACCCACCATCCACCCCACCAGGGTTTGCAGATGCAGGTTTAAAATTTTTAAAAATAATTTTTTGAGATCCACTGTATTGAGAAATAACGCCCCAATCGTTACCCTTCAGTAAATTTTCAGCGCCTTAAATTGAGCCATTGTCACGGTATATTAAAA
Source organism: Trichonephila inaurata madagascariensis (assembly GCA_019973955.1). Taxonomy (NCBI): domain Eukaryota; kingdom Metazoa; phylum Arthropoda; class Arachnida; order Araneae; family Nephilidae; genus Trichonephila; species Trichonephila inaurata. The sequence goes on from BMAV01009702.1 coordinate 12,108, forward strand.
AAGGTTGACCCCCTTCGGCAATAAATTTTCAAAGAGTCTGAAAAAAGTTTTTTTTTGGGAAAGATATAGCTAAATCTAAATGGATAGCTCTCTAAATAGCGCATGTAAATATAACAATCACAGCTTTCTTCTACCCTTAAAATCAATGGATTTTGCGTTAAAATCAATTCCCCCCGACTTAAAAACTGCATCCTCTTTTCGCGACCCAGGAAAGGTGCTTCGACGATGGGTTTTTAGGTCCCCCTTAAATCGTCTACATCCCCAACAGGTTATACGCATTTTTTTGGTATTCCGATATTTAAAACCCAAAATTCTTCTTTTAAAATTGCCCACACAATTTAAATTTCCCAGCTATTTTTAATTTTTTCATGTCTGTTCGAATAATTTTTTCACAACTGGATGCCTCGAAGGGCAATATTTTTCGGATATAGAAAATCTCTTGTATCTTTTCTCATTAAAATTCGGGGTTTTTCTTTCAGAATACCGTTTGGATAAACGTAACACTGAATTGCCTTTAAACTTTTTATCATCAGTTCCTGAAAAGGATTTTTTTATGTAAAATTTTTTCAATCGGTGATTTCTCCCCTATTCATCACTTTCATTTAAAAACCCCAATAATTGGGTTTAAAATTTTTTCAATTTTACAGTTAAAAAAAAATGGTACACCCAAAATCGGTAATTTAGAAGTCTGTCTTCGGGGAAAAAGGGGGTTTTATAATACCCTCGGGAAAACCCCCATGGTTAAAAAGCGCTGTAAATTTTCCCTTTTTTTTCAAAAATTTATAATATCAAAATCAGGGTTACGTTTGATTTTGACCATTCTTCTGGAGGTTTTTTTAACCAATCCATACCTTCCCACCATCTTGACATCGCAAAATTTTCCCAACATTCCCACGGAAGGAAGTTCAGCTGCATTCAATGGTCCTGGAACGGGGTTACTTTTCAGTGTTTATCAACGAACGAATTTCTTTACCCCTGTTATAAAAAAAGGGGGCTGATTTTCCTTTCCCTTTGACCCAAGTAAAGCATGTGCCGCGGGCCCTGCCCAAAAGTTTTAGCCAAATTTTCCAGTTTCTTTCACTACTAACACTCTGGGATAATCAAGCTCCGATACTGCATGAAAGGGGTTCCCAGTCCCCGGAATAGACAGGGCTTCTTGGAGCAACTCTGCATCTTGCTTGTTTTAAGTTGACGGGTTTTTTAAAAATTTTCACTCTCGCATCTTAAAATCCCACGAGCAGCATATGCTATCTTACTCGCATCGCAGAAAACGGGGAAATTTTAAAATTTTTTCCCGGTTTTTTTCCCCTACGGGGAATAAGACATCGTGGAATTTCTATTTTATTTAGCTTAGACAGTTTTTTTGCAATCTTTAAAATTTTTTTTACTAAGGGAGGTGGGAGTTTGGGTCCCATGCCCTTTTTAATTTCAAACACTCTTGAAGGAGGATTTTGGACCCAATAACGGGAAAAATTGAAATAAAAGGGTAAAAAATCTTATGACTGTTGGAAAAATTTTTTCCTTTTGTCACGGGTTTGTATCGTCTTCAACCAATCTCGTAAATTTTCGTAGAGAATCAGTCTTTGAATGCCACCCAAGCACCAGAACTGGGAAAAGCTTTTTTTCCTTTTTGGTGGTAAAGATTAAAATTCCAAGGGCACTATAACTGTGCTCCCCCCCCTCGGGGTTCAAATTTAGCGGTGCTGGGGCTGTTTTGGATTCCTGAATTTCTCCCAAACTCTTCTTTATCGTCGCATTTCCAAAAACATACTTCTGAAATTTTCGGAATCATGAAAGGTCTCCTTGGTCGAGATGAATAGTTTAGCGAAGAAGTCTTTTCAATTCTTAATTGTTCCTTTAATTTGCTTCATTTTATAAAGGTAATAGACTTTGTTCTTTAAGGACTAATATTCTCCTAAATTTGTATTGTAAAGAAATTCGCACTTATTATGGTAACAGTCAATATGCAAAGTCTGATTCTGAAATCACATAGCTGATGCAAGAGAATTTTCTGGGGGCTTAGTCTCTAAACTGGCTTTTGTGGAAATAAGTAAGCCTTCAGGAAATCATCTTTTAAAACGCATGGGTTGATTTACAAATTTAAAGGCCCTTGTTAATACCCAGGGGTTTCTTCTAAATACAAAAATTATCTCTCTCTCTCTCCCCAAATAATCTAAATTAATAATTTTTATAATTAAAGGGATTGGGAAAAATAATTTGGGATAAAATTTTTAAATGTACAGTTATCAGTTATGAATGATTCAGTGTATTATTTTTTAAGCATAAACTTTTGTTATTCCGCTAAACATTTTCTGATCCCGTTCATTCGAAGGATACATTGAGTAGAAGGTGATCCCATATTTTCATCCTTCTATCTCTGTAATGTCGTGTCATCATCAAAAGTTTAAACCACATAATAATAACATGGGAATTCTAATTTTAGGGATAACGCCCACCCCTTATGTTAAATATCTACATGCGAATTATAACAAATGAAAGAGTTAAAAGAAAAGTACATATGGTCGGATTTCCATTAACGAAGCTCAAAAGAATACATAACTCGTGCGGGAAGAATTTATAGCATATCCCTACATGTTCCAATTGCCGGAATATTCGTAACAAACAAATAATGATTTACCAATGATATTTTCAGGCTGTCCTCTAAATATTAAAGTGAGATAAAATGGGGGAAAAAATAAATTAAAAACCTAGTTTTTTTACTATTATTTGAGAAACTTTGCTTACAGGAAAATATAGGAAATATATTCTTTAAAAACTTTCTTCAACTTTCTTTACTTTGATTATTTGGAAATTATCAAAATTTTTTTTTTTTATTTTTTTTTAAACAAATATTATAAATGTATTGTATAAATTTTTTAAAATAAAAATAAAAAAAAAATTTGGGAAATAACCCTTAAAAGTATGTTGACCTGATTATTTGCCCAATATATCGAGAATAAATTGAAAAAGTAAATGTATAAAATAAAGCGATTGTAATAAAAAATTTTAATTGAAATATTTAATTTTTTTCAAAAGGTAAAAATATATTTTAAATATATAAAAAATTTTGCAAAAAAAATAATAAAATTTAAAAAACTTACAGATGGTAATGACGGGAAATTTGGGACAAAATATCAAGGGTTTAAAAGTGAAAATATATAGATACAATAAAAGGGCAAAAAAATTGGGGCCCCAAAAATAATTCGGGAGTAAACCCAAAAATTTGGGAAAGAAGGTTCATGTGGGGGAAAATATGCAAAATGATTCGAAATTCAGCTTGTTGAGCATTAAAGTATAGCCGGTAGAGGGGGATTAACGTCCATTCCCTGGGTATGAAACAGGTAACCAAAAAGATTGGTGAGTGTGCTTTTAGTCGTTTTTCAAAAAGATCTGAGGTAAAAAAAAGTAATTAAGCTGTTTTTTGGGAAAAAATATGGACAACACTGTAATTTGGGGAGGGAGGAATTTTTTAAAATGATGGAAGCTGGGTGGTAGGTAAAGGGGGGTAAAACGTCTTTAAACCACTCGGATTGTGTTAAAACCAGTGAAACAAAAAGGGGGTTTATTTTTTACGACGACAGGACTCAGGATGCCCTCGACCCGACCAATCGTCGAAAAACTTCCACATCGTAAAAAATGCACGCGTACAACCAACTTGCTTCATCAGCCCTATCCAGGCCGGGGGCCCCCTGCACTAAAAGGGGCCCCGGGTTTTTCACGAACCATACAAAAGGGCGCCTGGCTGAAGGGGGTTTTTTGGGGAAACGCGGCACTCAATACGTGTGGTTTTCCGACCCCACACATCAACGCCTTCATTTGGGTGGTACCCAAAAAGACGAAACTGGATTGCAGCTGAATGGACCCAGGGTCGTCTCTAGGAACGAATCAGATTTAATCTTAGCGGGGATTTACAATCGTTTTCCCTATGGGGGACCCGTGGTGAAAGCGACAATCCTGCCCGGTTTCAATGAAAACCCCTCCCCCAGGTGGTGTTTTTTAATTTATGAGATTTCAATGCCTATAATAAAGGTCACCTCTAAAATATTTTTTTCCATGGCACCCGGGCGGGCCCCGGGGGTCTGTCCATGAGATCCTGCCAAATTACATGTGTTGCCCACCTTAAGGGTCCCAGGAGCCATTTTCATCACGACAAGCTCGGCCCTCCCACAAATGTGTCACCCAAACTTATCTCCCCACCACTCCCTTCCCTGTCCTGCCTGATCCCAATTTGTTAAAAAAAGGTTTAAATGTGATCATTTTTGGGGTGGAATTGGGGATCCCCCGAATATTAAAAAAAAGAGGCAAGGTTACAGCAAATATGGAACAAAAGTCTCAAAACATCATACAGAACTTTTATGCCTCCCAAAGCCCGATTAAAATCGCATCGTGCATTCCGCACTATATAGAGGGGGGTTTAACATGGTATTAAATCTTCCCTTTTCTTTTTTCTGAAAGAAATTATCCAACGATTTTCCCAATCATTTACTTTTATCAAAAATTTTGCTTTCCGTATGTAACATTTTCGTTTTAAATTTGACGGCCCCCTTCTTGGTGCGTTAAATCTTTTTCCCGGTGTTTTATAAACATAACTAAATATTTAAAAAAGGTTTTAAAATTCACAGCAAAAAGAATCAACAACTCGTTTATTGTCGGGGATTCAAAAATTTTTGAATCATGTGCATTTATGGGTGACTTCAGATTGTTTACTGCGCTTCCGGTGACTTCCCCCAACGTAAAAAGATGTTCTAAACAAGCATTACTCAACATATGGGCGCACTTTAACCCTACGTACAGGCACGAGCATTAGACAATAAAATAATTTTTTAAAAAAAGTATAAACTTAAAAAAAGTATCAAAACAAATAGATTCAAACAAAAATTTTTTACTTATATTTAAATCTGTGTTTCAATTAAAAAATTTTAAAAGGAAATGTACCCAATTCATATCTGTGTAACTCTTTCTATACTTCGCCCCTTTTTTAATCTTAAATTTAAGCTCATTCTTCTTTCATTTCATTTTCATGTATTGAAGTCAATAAAAAAATACTTAGACGTAAAGCTACAATATGACTTTTTAAAGGGATCTGACTATGTTAGAACCTGATTTTGTAAAAACGTATAAATGGATAATATTAATCATATTTGGGGTCACTTAGATTAGAAAATTTTATAAACTTTTTTAAAGAATATTATTACAATAAAAAAATTTTTTAAGTAGAATCTTTTAAAAAATTTAACATAGAATGACCCATTTTTAAAAAATTCTCCTTTTTTTAAAAATCTTCTATTAAAACAATATTTTGCCCTTTTTATAGCTCAGACCTCTGTTCAGAGGGTCAACTAGAATTTTGAAATATTTTTTTTAAATGGGTTTATCCATGTTTTACGACAACAGAGGGAGAAATTTTTAATATGATTTTAGAAGCATTTTTTATAAAAAGAGAACATTTTGAAAAATGGTTATTCTAAGTAATTTTTTTGGCAAAATATTGTATTTAAATAAATGTTTTTGTCAAAATGTCCTTAAAACAATTTTATACATATATTCTAATCTAAGTGACACAAAATATCGCAAAAATTATTCATTTATACTCTTTTTTTTAAAATCCCGGTTCCAAACGTAGTCGGATACCTTAAGTATTAAACGTACAAATTATTAAGATAAGTATTTAATTATGAATGTAAATTGTGACTGGTAATTATTAAAATTGTTCTTAATTTAGTACTGCCAAATTAATTATGAAATACATGGCACAGTACTGCTATATTTATAAGTGTATTACATCAGTGTAAGTGTGTATTTTATTTTTTATTATGTCAGATTTTTTTTTCTTGCTTCCTTACAGTAGACTAGTAATTTTTTAAATAACTTTTGTTCTGGACTTTGCTATAATCGGCGCCTCCCCCTTGTCGGGCTTTTACCTCTCCCTAAAGGGTGCACTCCACAGTTTTAAAAACGCTGACATATCGTTTTACTTAAAATAGTTATCTTTTATTAATAACAAGCGTAAAATATAATAATTATCCTGATAACTTCTACTGTTTATGTTTAAAGTCATATAAGCTTTAGAGCATCAAAGTATATTATCTCATTGCTTTTAATAAATCATTATTAGACGGGGAAGGCACGATGATTGAATACTGAGTCACACACATCGAACGTTTGAAAAGCACTGTTCTAAAGGAATAAGATTGAATTTCATTGACCAACTGTCAAACGGAATAACATATTTTCTACGTACACAACATACTTCCAAATGTTGTATTAAGCATTTGGGAAAAAAGTATGTTTCCCTTAGAAAGCATCACAAACTTAATAGAAAAACACATATATCGCGAAAACATTTTTAATAAATTAAAACGTCTCAGCAAGGAGACATCTCACGAGGATTAGGAATCAAATATAATGCACATCAACAGATTAAAAACCTTAAATAATTTATTGGCACAATTTTACAATAATCAGTGGTTGCTATTTTTTTGTGTAATTCTGAAGTGTCCAACACGTGGCCCGCCAGCACGTAAGTTGCAACCCACCGAATCTTTTTAAAAAAGTTTTAAATATCAGGTTTTTAAAGATTTTTTTTTTCATTTTAAAATGTATTTAAGGGAAAATTTATATATATATGCAGTATATATTTTCCTGTTAACTGTTCTTGTTTTAAAATAAATCTATTTTGATGGTAAAATGTCCTTTAGATTAAAATAGATTTATATTTTATCAAACAGTTACGTTTGATTTTACTATAATTAATTACTTTTAATAAATTCAAAATTGTATTATCTTATCCCTTACTATGGATACTTTTTACATGATTATTCTTGATTAAATTTTTTTTTTTCCTTTCTATTTGGGAATCCGAAAACAAAGAGGCATTAGAGACAATTTTTAAAGTTTAAAAAATTTTTGGGGACGGTTAAAGATAAAATACATGAAACTAACTTTTGGGAGAATGAGCCAATCAATTTCAACAATGAATAACGTTTAGATAAATTCAAAAGGAACACCTAATTTTCAGAAAATGGCAACTTAAAATTTTAAACATTATTTGATCATTAAATTATTGTATTGTATAAATATTATAACATTATCTAAGTCTGCATACATGAAAAGATATAATGAAAACAATAATAATAATTCATTCTAATTTAAATTTTCTCTCCAATAAATGTTTTTTGTTTCCAAAACTGATATAAATGTACATATTTTTATATGCTCCCTTCCAAGTTCTTTTTGGTTGGAAAACCCTGGTGCAATTATTTTTGAACCAGATTTTTTTTGTGTTTCAATGTATTTTATTAAACAGAAATATTAAATTCTTTTAAATGCATATCACACACATTAATTAAAATATTTGATTGAAAATTAGCCTTTGAAGTGAAAATTAAGCTTACAATTGATTCAGGGTTTCAAACGATTACATGAATTAAGAGATTACAAGAAAAATTAAAATTTTTATATTTAGTTTCAATATTTCGACAGCCATAAACTAATAAATTATTTCAATATTTTGACAGCTTAACTAATAAAATATATTATTTATTTTTCTAATCAAATATGTAAAAATGATGCTTTGTGTCAATTTCGTAAAAGTCAATGCAGATAAAGAAGTAGGAAGTTAGTATAAAAATTATAATTATGTTTCAAAAACGTAAGGGATATTTTCAAAAATATGTAGTTTGAATTAAAAATTGGTTCAAAAGTAGCCTCGTGTAATCTAAAAATCGTTTTTAATATTTTACCAATAAACCAGAATGAATTTCACAATCGCAAGCATTTTACTTCTTTTATTGCATAAAGGTTTTCATTTTAAGCTCATTCTAAGCTATTTGTTAAATTAACCATCCAACTCGACAGCACAATTCCACATCTCAGTTCTATACAGGGGACTGAGGGTTGTTGACACAGCCCAGTTGTCCTGCGAATATGTCAAGCCAAGACAAATCTGATTCTAGCGCCACTGCTTACATCTCTCTGACTGTTCAACACAATTCAAAATGGATCTTCGGGAGTATTTATGACCACTCCAAGTGATGCAAACTACCAACGAGTAGTCGGTACCATTGCCTCTTCCTTCACTTGTGAACCTCTGACGATAATTGAGTCGCTTGATATATATGTGTGTGTGAGACTCTCTCTATTCTAGAACAGGCTAGATGTCTCATCTTTTTCTGGGACACACGGGCAGACATCCAGGCAATTCTACATGGTGGTTTAAGCAATACTGAAGATATTTGCTTTCACCTGATTAGACAGCAGGATTTTGATAGCGTCTGCTTCCTCCAATGGTTACGTAAACATGTTGATATTGCAAACCATGAAAGCGCAGATACATTGACGAAAGAGACTAGAAATCTCAAAAATGACAACTTTGTCAATACCACTTGATTAGACGCAAATTCTGTAGCAAATTTCAAATTGAGAGAGAAGTCAATTATTGTAAAGCATCAAATCTGTAGTATAAATGGAGACCACCTTATAACTCATGCTGGAGGAATTTATTACACATCCCCACATGTTCTAATAGTCAAAATATTCGTACCATACAAATAATGATTTCCCCATGATATTTTCTAGCTGTCCTCTAAATAAGACAGTGAGATAAAATGGGTTAAAATTAATTAAGCTTTGTATTTAATTTAGTATTATGTATCAACTAATCGCTTCAAAGAATATGTAGGAAATATTATTCCATTTACTTTCATTATTTGGAGATTATCAAAAAATCGTGTTTTAATTTTTATTAAAAGAAATATTACAGATGTATTAAGTAAATGTTGTTTTAAAGTGTTCGTACACTTGAAATATACAATAAAATTTAATGTTTTCGACTAATAAAAATTATTATATTGGAATCCTAATTTTTTAATGATACCTGCCACTTGTTCTTAATGAATTGACATAATCATTTTTTTTTTAAAAATAGAATAACTATTTTTTTTTAAAAATTAATAAACGAAAAGGTGCTAAAAATTACGCCACAAAAGTCTTTATACACTTAACATAAATCTCAACATAGCTTTAAATATTGTATTTCTTTTTTAATTTAGTACTTAGTAGAATATATATATTTTTTGCAACAACTTTTAAATGTCTTGGTATAGATTTGATCAGTTTTTGTAATTTTTGCACCTTTTGGCGACCATTCTTTTATGATTATTGTTTTTCTTCACATTATGTGTTTCTATGTCATGTTTTCTTTTTTTTCAAATGAAAATCTCCCCAAATATGTTCTAATGGGCTAAATAAAGTGATTGAGGAGGTGTTTCAGAATTAGGACACACTTATATGGATACCGGCGACATACACTGAGACCAGTGCGCTTGGAGTCATTATACTGTTAAAAAAAAAGCCGTTTCCATTATCCAAATTTTGGGTGGAGAATTTAAAATTTATCTTTAAAATATTTAAATAGAACTCATGATTCAAAATATCAACAAGAAATACCAAATTACCTAATTATGGGGTTTTAGCCCAATCAAAACACTTAATTTTCCCTGTTTTATTGGAATCAACTAGATTCTTGGGAATAAGTTTCAGAAAATTCAGATTTGACAGCGAAAATTAATTGGGGATGGTAGAAAAATCAACATTTTTGGTTCCGATAGGTCTCTAATAGATTTTAAGGGGAAAATTAAGGAGTTTAATCCCATGAATTTATGTGGAACAAAAACTCCTTCACCTCCATGCTTCATGATGGAAGTGAAGGTGTTCAGGCGTGGGGTTGTAAATTGGCCTGAGAATTCGGTAATTTGGTTTTTATATTATTGTGAATTATGAGATCTATTTAAATATTTTAAGTAATTTAAATTATCCACGAAATTACATACTTGAACTTAATTTTTAACAGGGTATGACCAAGCACCCTTCTTTCAAATGTATGCCACAGTGTTCTATAACTTCCCAATTTATGGCACCTCCTCAATCACTTTTCTTGGCCCAGTAGATTATATTTGGTGAGATTTTGATGTAAAAAAAATTGAAAACATGACAAATAAACAAAATGTGAAGTAAAAACAATAATCACAGAAGAATGAATGAAAATCGATGCAGAAATTACAAAAAACTGATTAAATCTATTCGAAGACGTTTAAAAGTTTTTGCGGACACTAAAAAGATATATTACTAAGTACTAAATTAAGAAATAAATACAATATTTAAAGCTATGTTAAGATTTTTGTTAAGTGTACGACAGTGTTTCTCAAACTTTCAATACTGGCGCCCCCCTTTTCAATCACAATTTTTATCGCGCCCCTTATACATTAATAAATTACTGAATGCAATAATAATGCACTTTGACGCTAAAGCTTTAATACACGATCTTAATTATAAACCGTACAAATTAATAACATAATTATTAAATTTTGTACATGTTACTTTAAAGCACACAAAAAAAAATGAAGTAATAGGATAATTATAATGTTATTTTTCCTTTCTCTAATATTTAAATTGGAACATATTGAAAAATGCAGTGGCTGCTTAGAAGACAAAATATAGATATCAGCTAAATATAGAAAAAGAACTCAGAGGGTCAATTTCTAAAAAACTTTGCTCTGCAAGACAAGTTCATGGAAGTCGCTAATACTTATTAAACTTGTTCTTAATGCAGTATTAATAAGATAAGTATTAAATTTTTTATAAATGTTACTCTTAAGTAATATATATTTTAAGTAAATTATATACTTTTTTAAGTAATAGGTTAATTATTTTATTTTTCTCTCTAATTTTTAAATTGAAAAACAGATTGAGAAATAATATTTAATTAAATATTTGTTTCCTTCAAGATCCATTTCTAAAAGTACAAATGTCATTAAAAAATAACCTAATCTATGTTGCTCTTTATCATATCCATTACATCTGGCATCCTCGCGAACGTACATGTGGGTCTAGGCAACCTAACAGACTTCTGCACAAAACATGTAAAAATGCTGTACTTCGTACAATTCTAGTCAGTCTTGGCCGAATCGATTAGCTACCGAATCTCTCTTGAATGTACATTTCATAATTCACGCGTTAATTATAATTCACGGTATTAAGTATTTACGGCAGTGGATTAAAACAAAATCATAGATATATTTTTAAATCACAGCGAGCATTCAACGATAATAAAGCATCAGCAAGTACACAGACGAGGACAAATTGATAGCAAGTTACAAATGGGTTAGGGATCCATTTCAAAATACTTCAGAAGGGCTCTCAACTGCCGAAAAAGAGATCTTCATAGATTTCACATCCAGTGACGAAATTAAAGGGCAATTTTGTAATAAATCACTCTTTGAATTCTGGAAAGAGGTGGATGCTGAATTTTCTGCACTGAAAACAAAAGCATTTCGTATACTATTACCATTTTTAACAGCATACCTTTGTAAATCCGGATTTTCTGCGATGGTTACTTTGAAGACAAAATATAGATCTGAGCTAAATATCAAAAAATAACTCTGAGTGTCAATTTCTAATTTTTAGCCTTCCTTTGAAAACTTTGCTCTGCAAGACAAGCCCATGGAAGTCACTGATAATTATTAAACTTGTTCTTATACTGGCTGAAGTACCCATCTTAACACGAGTTTATTTTTTTAAAAAATGATAATACATTATTCTTGATATAATAGCTTAATTGTAAGGAGAGTAAAACCCAGTGCATGACAATGTATACAAAAATGTAAAATGATTTATTGAAATGAATACTCATATTATAAACAGTTTTGAATGAACTGTAATTTTAAGCCTCGGAGAATTAGCATTTAGAATAAATGTTAAGTAATAAAAAGAATATAAAATTTTAATGAATAACAATTGTGTTATTTTTTTAAAATTTAAAGCGAAAAGCCCGGGATCAGGTGTGCACTCGATACTAACGTTAACGGTCACGGGAGTGATGCACCCCAATTCTTTTTTATAATTATTTTTCAATATACAAGATAAAAATCACAATTTCAGTGAATAATTTAACTAAGAAAATATACTTACCATTTTCAAGGATTTTTCTATTTGTCTTTCATAATTTGAGAAAATATCCAATAGAACTGAACTAAAATGTTCCAAATGTGCGTGACCTTAATAAAGGACACAAATCACAGACACTTTTTGCTAACATTACAGGAAAGTTATTTGCAAGCAAAACTGTCACATTTTGTTCACGGTATTGTAATTTTAATGTCCTTTGATGGTCGACAAATATCCTGTGTGATGTGGAATTCTCGAGGGAGGTAGCTCTCAAGTAATATTCTCATCACTTGACTGAGGTTCTAAATTACGAGATCCATTGTTAATAACCTACAAGTTACGTAAATGAGCGATGATGAAATCAAAATTCAAATGAATTCAGCAACAATGGGTTTTAATAACTAACGTGGGTAATAATGAAACTTAACTCAACAATCTTTATTTCCTATATATTCCAGCTCTTTTGCTAATTGCTTTACTATTATGGTAAGCTTTTAACAATTTTTAACTCATCTTCCACTACGGAATAGTTCAAAAATCTACTAAAGATTTCATTATTTTCTTAACTGTTGTAAAAAAGGATTAATATTTTTTCTAAATGACAAAAATAAATAAGGTGATATTTAATTTCTAAGAAAATATATAGTAAATAAAAGTCTGAATACAGTATTTTGATTAAAGTTTTTTCTAAATATTTTTTTTAGTATTAAATAATTGTTTTTTGTTACTTCCTTTCATTACATCAAGTAACATCACACATTTTTTACATGGTGAACATTGCAAGTAAAGAGGTATATTTTTTTCCATCTGAATGTTTTCATAAAACTGTAAATCTCTTTTTAAAAGATGCAGATGTTGTACTACTTGTTTTTTAATTCAGAAACATTTGGATTATTTTTTAATGGAATGACTGGAGATATTTTAAAACTTATTCTGCACACATTTTTCGAAAAAATATATTTTTAAATAAAGCCATTACAATAATCTTAAAAAATATTTCATACATGTTTTTCTTGAAGTCTTGCATGCTTTTTTTGTAGGTATGTGTAGAACAATCTGCATAATTTCAAACAGAAAATGAAAAATATTTTTAAGACTTTTAAAATGACAAGTTTTTTTCGTATATTAAAATGTAAATAATCAAAAATGAATTTTAAGTTTCTGAACTGTTAAACCAAAAATCGAAATAGTTTCTATGAAAATTGTATAAAATATGGAATCATGAATCACAGATTAGAAAAAGAAAGCAATACTTTTCTGAAATTAATGACTTACATTATATATCGATTTTAATTTTTTATTTGTTAGTTTTTATACACAAAAATATAAGTTGGCCTAACATACGAAATTCTAGGAATAGAGAACATTTTAACCCTTCTCGTCTGGAAGCAGAATAATACTTTTTAGTAATTTACACGTTTATTGTAATGACAAAATGCTTTTTTAAAATTATGATTATATTTTAAACATTTTATACTTTTCTGAAGCCCTATTCCATTATAAATAATGTGTAAAAGATTCAAATTATTTAATTAAAATTTAAAAGAAATATACCTGTTTGAAAACTGTTTATATTCCCAGCCCTCTAGAGAAATTTAATACCCCTGAGACTCTTTAAGTTAATACTTCGGTTACAGATTCATCGGACGACGTACATTTGCTGCTCACTGCATTCAAAATGTGCTTGTTCCACGACCTAACGATCATTCATAGTTGTTCAAACTTTCAACTTTAAAAGTTTACATTACATGTGTTATTATAGTAAAAATATTAATCTGTTATATTTTAAAATAAGCGTATGATGTCGAAAGCAAGTGTTAAGAAATAAAACCATGCAATTTTAATACAGAATGAGAAGAACAGGTTTTTTTTTACTTGATCAATGCAAAATTTGTGGGCTATATGTCCGATAAGTGTGCACTTTCAAAAAAAAATAAAAAGAAAGAAAGAAAGAAAGAAAATCAAATGTTGAAACGTGCTTCAAAAGTATGCATGGAAGTTTAAATACAATTTTTTAATTAAAAAGCTAAATGCGTAAGCAAAACTAAAATAGTTATAATCGCAATTAATCAGGCAACAATCACGTGTTTTATTTAACCCAATACTAAATCTAAGCCTACAGCAGTTATATCTTTTCGTGTGAGTTAAGTGTTAGCAAAACATAAGAAACCTTTCGTGATGGCGGAATAATAATAAAAAGTTTTTTCGAAGCCAATGGTTCAATATTTGATACATTCAAAAACAAAAATAAAACTATTTCCGCATTTAGCGTACAAATTTCGCGTAGCACTGTCACGCCCCGTATAGAAATGATGAATTTTGTTCTGACTTATCAGCTAAGCGAAGTTATTACGAACTGCATTTGCTTTTCCTTGCAGTTTGACAAATCAAAAACTGTTTGATATTTCTGAACTTTGAATTTTTATAAGAATAGATTTTAAGAATATGAGTGTAAATTATTAATTATATTATCTTCAACGAAGAAAACAGGAGGTGAAGATGTTTACTGCTTCTTCAATAAAAAGAAAAATAGAGGAAAAAATTCCATTTTATAATGTTTTACTTATAGCAACTGATAGGCTCAATTCAGTGAAGGGCACAATCAATGTATTTTTGGATATGTGTATGAGAGACGATGACTTTCCGCATTTCATTTCTTATCATTGCATTTTTCACCGACCGGCCCTCTCTTGAAAATTCTAAGCATATGTCATGTTACTTGAATCAGCAGGGAAATTGTGAACTCAATTCAAGGAAGAAGTATGTTGTTGTTGTTCCATATGCCACCTGATCTCAACTGCTTCAGATTCAGACCCATGACAACAAAGCTTAGATGTACGTATGTTATTGATCGTAGCCTTGAGCACCAAAAGGTGACTACGATTTACCTCCGTAATACCCCAATTTTGAGGAAGAACACCCTGAGAAAGGGTCAAGGGCATCCCACCTCACTTCCTCTTCCACTAACTTCACGAGAGTACTTGCTACTCGCCAGCTGTTTAGAGTACCCCCATGCCGCAATGACACTATACATTAAAAAACCTCCATGCATTATCCTTGATTCCAACACATGCCCTACGGCATTGGTCAACGGATCAAATACTACCGGTCCAAACAAGAAACATTAAGTTATTTCCCTTTTACTTACTGTGATATATTTTTCTTGGGATTGGGCTACATTTTTTTGAAAATCACTTTATATTCCTTGTTAAATCCCTTTATATACATTTTTGGTGTAGTTATATTTTATTCCGAAGTCACGATTAAATACAATTAAATTATTAAATCAAAACAGTCTTAAATATAAACAATCAACGTCCTCCTCCTCAGCGGACCGCGGTGAAATTAACAAACGTTGATCGGTCCGCGACGATAAAAAGGGTGGGGAACACTGTTCTATGCCACAGCAGTCAGCGTCGCTAACCACTATACTAGAAAGGCGACATATGATCAAAAAAGAATGTTTGGACTGAACTAGAAGAAAACAAATATGTGCTTACAGGGAATTGTTATATCATATATCATACTGATGTTCATGGGCACGAACATCTTAATTTTTGATTCCCTGGCACAGATAAATCTTACGAATTTCTGAGGCCTACGCGTCCCTTGTCAAATACTTATACTAACAGTAATTTGAAACAAATAAATGTGCAAGAGTCCCACTGTCTCACAAACCAACTCGAATGATGACCGCGTTTCTACTAAATGAGTTGAATGATTATTTATGTTTTTAAGCTTAGGCCTAGACATGAACAATATTCATCACATAATAATACAGTCTCGTCATTTTTGGCAGTGGACATACAGTTTTAAATTCCATGTTTTTCGGAGAACATGTACGGAAGTAATATTTCATCATTAAATATTGATCTGGATTGTTATCTTATTAAGACTGTCTCGGGAACGAAATAAGGCTCCTACCGAGGGTGAGGCCCTGGGCCCAGGCCTAATTGTCCCATGTCTTAAGACGTCCTTGTTCATTGGTTAAGTCTGAGTACAGTTTTAAAAAAATTTAGAGACCAACTACAAGAGGTATAAGATTTCTTAAAATCTAAAGATGAAACGTACATTGAACTTAGAGATGAAGTTTGGCTGATAGATTTAGCTTTTGTTGTTGATATAAATGAATTCAATTTGCCATTAGAACAGATTGCAGTTGTCAATATTTTCAACAAAAGTTAACGCTATTATCTTCAAAGCTGATAAAGAATGAACTAAAAAGTTTAAGGAGTATTTCTGACGAATTGCTTAAAAACGAAAGTATATTAAACAAAGAGAAATATTATACGATGAAATAATAAAACTTCACTCCTATTGTGAGAAATGTTTTTAAGAATTAACTATACTAGAAACAAATGTTGCATTCATATGTTGCCTATTTTGCAATGTTAATGTGGAAGAACTAAACAAAATAAATTATATATATTCTATTTGCATCAGTAATAAAACGAATTTCTTCTCTTTCTAAGTTCTCTCCTTTAAAAGCACATGGTTCAGAACTAAATAATAACTTTTGTGGAATATAACAGACGAAGTAAAAAAACCTAATTTAAAAAGTTATATTTCATTTGACATTGTTCTTTAGCTCCACTTACCTGTGTGAATCAGAATTTTCCAACGAGGAACAAAATATAGACAACATATCGTTCCCGTCTCACGGACTACCACTTAAAATCCAGTGCAAGATTGGCAGTTAGTAATTACATAAATGTATATTAAAAATTGGTGGACAGTATGCAGAATAAGTCTTCTACTGACTTTAACTATGAGAATTAAAATGTGAAATGTTATTTTTTAATGTATTTTCAATTGTTTGGTAAAAAAGATGTGACTTGATATTGTTATATTTGTTTCTATTATTATTGCCTTCATTGACTTTAAACGTGGTCTTTTAAATTGTAAGTATTTTTATTGTAATTATATTGGTAAGTATATATTCCGTATTTATTATTTAGTTATAATAAATTCTGCAGATTTTTGCTCATCTACTTACACCTTTGGGTGGACTGCAATATATAGAAAATATTAAAAGTATGTATCCCTTGGTATGAGAAGTTGCGCCCATGCCTGGCATAGACTATAGTAAGTTAAAATCTAGTTTTTGTTAACAATACGGTTTCATGTAAGCGACATTTCATAATGATATTTGTAATAAAACAAACATTAATTGAAGTTAAAATCTAGTTTGTTGTTAGTAACATCCAGCATACTCTAAGAAATATTTCATAAAGAATGGTAGAAAAATCTGCACTATAAATGCAACTGTGTTACAAAATTATGTTCATATATGGTGTAGAACAGGCGTCAATAACATTTGGCAAGCATGCCTCTTGTGGTACACATAGTTATTCTCATTGACATTCAACACCACTTTACAAAGCAATAAGATACAATTAAATCCATTTGTCTCTCATCTTTGTGCCTCCTGCATTGTTATTTAGATGTTTTTCCTTACTTTAAATTCATTGCGTTAAAACGGAACAGTAGAATCCGTTCGCAAGGCTTGTATCATTTATGTGAAAAACCTCCTCTGTTTAAGGTATCCGAATACGTTCGGGGGGAACCATAACTTTAAAAAAGCGCATAAATGTATAATTTTCATGATACTTAGTGTCACTTCGATTAGAATACATGTATAAAATAGTTTTAAGGCCATTATGATAAAAAAAAATATTTAAATACAATATTTTGGCAAACAATTAACTTAGAATAACCTTTTATTCCAATTGTTCTTTTTTTGTAAATGTTTCCATTGTATTAAAGATTTGCCTGTATATATCTCTGACCTCTGTACAGAGACTCAAATATGAATTTTGAAAAATTCACATTATTTTCCGAGTTACAACCATTTGAAATAATTCTCGGCGTATTTTCTTGAAATTTCTCCCTTCTGTTTTCTTTAAACATGGATAAACCGACTTCCAAGTTATGCGTTTCAAAAATTCTAGTTGAGCCTCTTTACAGAGGTCTGAGCTATATACAGGTAAAATTTTAATACAATAGAAGCCTTTTTTACAAAAGGAGAACATTTGGGTAAAAGGTTTTTCTAAGTTAATTTTTTGCCAAGATATTGTATTTGAATAATTTTTTTTGTCATAATGTCCTTAAAACTATTTTATACATGTAGTTTAATCTAAGTGACGCTAAATATCATTAAAATTATACATTAATGTGCTTTTTTTAAAATCAAGGTTCCGAACGTAGTCGGATACCTTAAATGTGATTCATCCTTAGCGTTAAATATTAAATTGTATGTGAATTTAAACAGATCATGTAGCTTTGGTAAAATAAGACATTACACTTTGCTGCTTCATTAAAAAAGGGGAAATTTTAGAATTTCCGACAGAAAATTTTACGGAATTATCTGGAAGAGAAACTCTATAGACATGTATACAGCTATTTTAAAATGCTATATGCAATTGCATGGGAGATTTAAATGTTTGAAGAAAATTGCATGTGATCTGCCTTACAACTTTTGTTTTGACATACACGTGTGAACATATTTTTTTTTATTGAAATATATTTTAAGCCCACAAAGACATTATTTAGCAACTGAATTTTCAGGATTATGAGAGGAATTGAAAGTCGCACATTATACCGCTGATATGGCAATGATAAGTAGAGCTTTGCAAGGACATAATTGGCAATCATTTTTTTTTCTTTTGCTGCTCGTTTCCTGTTAAAATACTTATATTTAATATTGCATAATTCTCATTTTACAAAATTTTAAAAAATACATAATATATGAAAAATTAAAGTTTTGTACTTATTTTGAATCAATAGTCATATTTAATGTTGCTTATTTTTATGCTAATAAATATCTTCAAATGATGCATATTTAATATTTAAGTAAGTGGGGAGGAGGTATTCTATTTTCATCTAACGGCAGACCAATCTCCATTGTACAAATTATAAAACGGTCAATACTCATTGCTCAAATTGTAAAACTGTAATTTACATATATTATATAGTTATATTGCTTTCTGTTATATTTATTTTATGATAAAATTTGTAAGATTCACAAGAAAACCCGTCCCTTACATTGTAATGGTGTTTCAATCGAGATTTGGTGAAATATTGGAGATATAACCAAGTTGTGGTTTAATTATTGGTGACCAAACTCGATGACGTGTTGAATATTAATAATTTTATCACACCATCAATTTTTTAAATTTTTTTTATAATCTGCAATCAACATCTGATTCCGACAAAAATTGCATTGTTTCAAATATTTCCTTCAGTGATTCAGCCTAAATCATATTGGTATATTAGCTTAGAACATCACAGCTATAATGTTACCAACCTATGGTTTAAGACAGTGCTTCTCAAACTTTCTGTATTTTTGGTCCTATTTTCAATCATAATTTTTGTAGCTTCCCCTGTCCATACAAAAACAATGCAATGAATTCAACAGTATTGTATTTTTACGCTAAAACAACAATACGACTTTATTTATAAACCGTACAAAATTACCAAGATAAATATTAAGTTTTGTATATAATGTTATGTAAAAGACTAGCCCATGTAGTCACTGGTAAGCATTAAAGTTTTTCTTAACTAGATATTATTAAATTAATTTTCAAATACAATGCGTGGTACTGATAAATTTATAAGTGTATTATTTATCAGTGTAAATGAGTATTTTATTTTTTTCTCAGAAGAGCAAAAAACATTACATCCGCATACTTTGACAAATGTGCTGCCTTGACGCAAAGACTCAATGCCTTGGAAAGTCATGGGAAACCCTGGCCACTGTGGGTTTTTCCGAGGCACCTGCAGAAATCTGAGGATGTTGCCCACTTTTATCTAACCACCAGACACTTTTTTGGGGGTGGGGGAATACACACCTCCACTGTCTTGACCTGGCTGCTGACGAGGTTTGCCCGCTCTGCTGCCATGCCAGGATGGATGGCGACCGCCAGCTCCAATACACTGGACTCGATGTATACCCGACTGACGACGTCATCAGTCAGTACTGCGAGGCTCGACGTCAAATGAAGAAGCCAAGCACGGGAGTTTCTTACATAAATAAATATATTTTCTATTATGTCAGAATGTATTTTGTTTTGCTTCCTTTCAGTACATTAATTATATTGTAAAACACACTTTTATTTTTGACTTTAAGGTATGCTTGCCTAGGATTATAAAAGCCCCTAAAGGGAAGGGATGAGCCCAACATTCTGAGACACCCTGGTGTAGAAGCTAAGAGACAAAGACCCTTCTTTGGTAAACCTCCACCAGTGATTCAATTGTATGGGATTTAGAACAAAAAATTGTTTATCAAAAAAACATGCTTCCGAATTTTGAGAAAATGAAGGGAAAAAATCACTTGAATATTTTATAAACATATTTTTTAAATACTCATCTCACAAAAAATTTTCGTATTTTTAAAAAAAAATACAAGAAACAAAGTGTAATGCGTATCTTACTAGTGTGTATATTAGTACAAGAATGACTTTTTTACTTAGAAAAAGGTCAACTATTCACTTGATATATGCGAACAAGTAGCTCAGAAATAGTTTCTTTCAGGAAGTTTTGGGAAAAAGTTCCTTAATTAAAAAAGCCTTTCTTTCAATTTGTAAATTTAAACAGAATTGCCTCTAGAGTTTCCTTTCACTAAACAAGGCAACCTTTTTTTTTTCGTACGAATGTAAGTAATAAGCATTTTTTTGTCTGAGTGTATTCTAAGAACATATAGCTTTCTTTAAACAAAACATTTCTAGTTATTTCTTTCAAAAGGACTTTCAGTACACGTTTAATGAACTGACTTTGCATTAGAAATTTAAAAGTGAAACAGGAATTTTTTTTTTCAAAATTACTTATGCATTGAAAAACATGAAAGGAAAGATAAGTCATTATGGTCATTCTATTCAATAGTTTGCTCATTTATTCCTGCATGTAGGAAATAAAATATTATATAGTTTTATAAAGTGTAATTAATACATTTGATGAGGATTTTAAAGCAAAATTTATAGAACGGAAGAAGTTAAGCATTTGAAATGTATGAAAATTATATGATATTAAAAATACTTTTAATGAAAATTACATAGGGTTGCATTTATTTATTTGATTATTTATTGATGAATTATGTTTTTTTTGTGTGCTACATAAATAAAAGAAATTATCTTTATTTTCTTTCTTTTACTCTTCTTTTATTGTAAAATAAGAGAGTTATACAAAAGCAACAAACCGTAATTTAAAAATAAACCCTCTATTTTATTGCAATTAACTGAAATAAGTAGTTAGTTTCTAATGACACCTTATCTACGGTGGGAGACAGAACTCCAAGAGATTCATCACGGCAAAAGGCTAGATTTAGCCGGTCATTAGTCCGCTGCTTTGACTACCATTCAGGTGACAGAACGCATTGTCACCATTCCACTCCATTTTTGAAGTAAGACACCCTGTACTTCATTGTGCTTTAAAATTGTCTTCACCTTGCACCTGCCTCTCGAGAGGAGTTTCGGCTGAATGAATACTTAAGAGTTCCACCATGCTACACAGGCACTAAATATTTACAGACATTTATGTCTTCTCCGATATTGGAACGCATGCCCTATGGCACATCAGTTTGCGTCACTATTACCGTCAGGGGGGTTTACAATGTTGTTTCTTATTATTGAACAACTAATCTCAATAACCAAAAAAAAAAAAATGAAGGACCCAGTAGGAGTTGCTGGATTGTAATGAAATTTCGTATGCAAAAACATTTGTTCTAAATATGCAAAAGATTAAAATTTGGTGTCCCAGGAATGAATAGTGGTAGCTACAGCGCATGGAACTGCACACTTAGCAGGTGTCTATAAAAAGCGATTCTACATCTGATGGTCAACATTTTGGAATAAAGCGATTTAGGATACCTTTTAACGACTGAAAAAATGCCTAGCATCAGGATTTTAGCTAATTACGAGCAACTGTCAGAGTTTGAAAGAGGTCGTATCTTTGGATTGAAAGGGGCAGGCTGGAAAATCGAGAAATGCTTGTCAAATGGGTCGCGAAGTGATGCGGCCATTAGAAGATGCTACAAAGAATGGGTGGACCATGGCAGATGTCAGCGTCATGATGTTAGTGGTCAACTTAGGATCCCCAGCATATGGGAGGACAGATTGATTATCAGATCAGCTATCACAGTGCTTCATTCATCGTTCATCAACCATCAGGACGTGCGAACAGCACACGATGGTAGCAACATGGCCAATTATAGACGGCTGATAGAGTGAAATTTATGCTCGTACTCGACAGCTACAGCCACCTGCCCTCAGGCCTGCACACTGCGAGACATATGATAGTGGTTCTGCACACTCGATCAGGTTGGAATCATACTGTTTAGAGATGAATTCATCTTCCAACTGTGCCCTGTAGATAATCTAAGATGTGTCTGAGACGCCCAGGCAGCGTGACAATCCTGCACTATTGCACGCACAGGCCCTCAACAGGATTTATAGTTTGGGGAGCTATTTCTTTTGACAATCGGACCCTTTGGTCGTCATTAGAGACACACTTACATTACAGCGGTACGTCGACGATATTCTGAGAACTGTTTTGCTACCGTTCCTTTTGTGGTACCCTGGCCTAGATAATGCCAGACCTCATACGACACGTGTTGCTATGAACTATCTTACAACTTGTAAATCACTTCTTTGTTCAGCCAGATCGTCAGATCTCTCACTAATCGAGCTTGTCTGGAATATGATGGTAAACCCACTGCATTTACCAAGGAATGTTGATGCCCGACAATTAGAGTAAATTTGGCAAGAAATACCGCAGTAAACCATCAGGGTTCCTTATCACTCTATGCCACGTTGTATGGCAGCTTGCAATCAGACTAGAGTTGAGTCAAAACCTGATTAAGCTCGTTACTTTGTAACATGTAACTCTGAAATAAATCATTCAATTTTTTTTTGAAATTTTAATCGTTTTATATACTTTAAATAATCTTTCTAACCACCAATTTTTGTCGATATCGGACAAGTTGCTCTTGGTGCTTCGTTTTTTTGTTACAGAGTGTATTTTTCTTCGGTATGTGTGAAGGGGGAATATTTAATGGTTTCTTTTATTCCGGTGAAAACCTCACTTTTCTTTACTGAACTCGCTTTCTTTTTTCCACTTTGATTTCTCGATTTCGCCTCCAACAGTATTCAACTAACAAATTTGAAGTCCCTCTTTCCTTGCATCATTCCATATCACGGACATCCTAGTGAAATGTTAGACATAGGTATTATCTGTAGACTCCCAAATGTTTAATGAAATAGTCAATAATGGAGAGTAATAAGGGAAATGTTAGGTCACATTGTGCCCTTTAGTTTTTATACATAGCTAGTATGCGTTGGACACATGCCTACAATGTTAAGATACAATATTTATTTGAAAATTTACATAAGGGCTGCGGTAAACTAGTGGTCAAGGTAACGGACTCATGGCAAGCGTGTCATAAGTTCGAGCCTAGTTCCACTGACCCACCAGGTAAGTTAGCGATCCACGTTAAATCTGTCGAGAGCTCAAACATCCTCCCGTTGGTGTGGTGTTGTAGTTAGGGGACGGAATACCAGTTCAGGTATCTTCCTTGTCATTTGACGATGATTTGAAATTACACGGCCTATCACTGAAAGCCCTAGATTAACTGTACAGTGCAACGTTAGCATTCAATCAATCGAAATTTTTGATTATAAATTATATTAAAAAAAAATATATAATTTGTTTCTGTTCTAAGTGTCCCAAAAATGACCGATGATTTAAAGATCAATTGGAAAAAAAACGCACGACGATAGAAATGCACGATTTACGGGATTCTGATTTTGTAAGCATTGAATTTATTATCACCACACTTCAAAACTAATTACAAGTCCATCAACAAGTTGCTTTTGGATTCAGAAAAACTATACAAATATGATTTGTGCCCACTTTATAGACACATCAGCTTTCTGACGTGTATTTAACAATGATTTGCTAATCGGAACTACCCGAAATTCCGGTGGTGACTGACGAATTAAACAAAAAAGAAATTTTACAGTTTTTTTCAGTCTGAAGTACGACTTGTAGACGAACTTCGCAATTTTGGAACTTCCATGAGAAAAAAAAAATATCCTGGTTATTAAAACCAAATGCAGCAAAACATCCACTTCTATCACCTCCCGTTCTTCATTATATGTATTTTAAAATTTTTGGTCATTTTTCTGACACTTTTTATAAATGATTTTGATTAACCCTGAGAAAGTATATGCATCAAACAAGACACCACTTTATTTTTACGAAACGGAATCTCATTTGGAAATGGGAAAAAATGAATCAAAATCAAATCTTTGCAACTCAGTTTGTCCGTTTTACAATTTTAAATCTTAAAGAGTTGCAAATAGCTTATTTGCCCTTAATGAACACACACAAGGCAAAGTTATTAACCCAATTCATTATTTGGTTTTCGTTCAAATTGATGGGCATACAGTCACTCAAAAATGTATTGGGACACTTCACCAGTTTATGGATTTTTATCGTAATATTTTACTTAAACATACAAATGAAACAAAAAAAAGAAGTAAATGCTATTCTGGTAAAGAATAATAATTTGAACAAAACTCATACATTAATGCAATTATGAATAAAATCGAAAATAAAAGAAATCGCGAGTTAAGAAAACGTGCTCAAAAAAGTATTGGGACACTTCCCAATAAATTAAGAAAAACAATTCAAACTTAGAAATTAATATCTTGTTGGGTCACCCTTGCTTTTTATGACCTCTTGAAGTCTATTTGGCGTAACGGCATCAATTTTTTGAAAAACGATCTATCGATTTTGGTCCACCTTTTGACCAAATATTTTTTAAATCCTGCTTGTTAGAAATTTGGTGCTCATATAGTGTTTTGCTGCAAATAATCCAACACATCTTCAATGGGATTAAGGTCTGGACTTTGTGCAGAACTCTTAATAACACTAGGACAGTGGTAGAGGCCCCATAACATGTAAATATCTGCAGTTTGTTTCTGGTCATTATCTTGGTACAATTTAAAATGTCCTGAGATTCTAGCTTGATCACACTTTGTTTTTAACTTTGCTTGAGAATGTCAAATAGACATACTTATTTTCATTATACCATCAATGAAATTTAAGTTCCCAACATCAGAACTTGCCATGCAGTCCCAGACAATTTGATTACCCTCTCTATATTTGACAGTAGGCCGTAAATTTTTGACATGCATTGATGTATTTGATTTCCGCCAAACTTTTTGCTTGCCAACTGATTCAAAAATGTTATATTTGCTTTCATCAACAAAAATTACATTTTCCCAATATTCTGTTGGCTTCCTCATATACATTTTAACAAATGCCAACCTAGCTTGTCTATTTGCTTTGAAAATGTAGGGACTTTTTTTAGGTACTCTGTCATGATACTTATGTCTTCTTAAAAGATTTCTGACAGTCTTCAAGATTGACTAAATTTTCCGAACCTACTTTTACATTTCAAAGTCATTTTTACTGCACTGATTGATCTTGGATTAATGTGCACTTGTTTCACAATCTACTTCTCTTCGCGTTCATTAAATATCCTTGGATGCTCTTGACTTTCACTTGTTTTCAATACTTTTTGTTTTCTTGAACCTGTCAATGATGTTAAAAATAGTAGACTTACTCAATTTTTCAAGAATTTCTTATACAGAGAAGTGATTTCCCCTCTTTCCAATGATTTTTACAAGATTTTGCACACCAACCGATATATCTTTGTTTCTCGCTATTGTTTCTATAAAATCTTTAGCTGTTGACACGTTTATGTTTAAATTTCTAGTCTAAAAAGTGGTGTGAAATTAAATTCTAATCATGAGCGGAATATTTGTTAAATTTCTCATTTCAAAAGTTCCAATACTTTTGACCCCCTTAATTTTTGAATTAT
>BMAV01009704.1:9559-23540 GCA_019973955.1 Trichonephila inaurata madagascariensis
TTTTACAATTATTAAGGTAACCAAGACTTTCTTAAAATTCAGAAAATATCGATTTTTCAATTTTTATCTTTTAAAATAAAGTAAATGTAATGCCAATTCCAAAAATGTGTAACATGTATAGGTTTAAAGCTTTATACCCGAGTAAAAAATTGCAGTTTTAATTTGTAAACAACAGTTAATGCGTTTAAAACAAATGTTTTGTATCCGGAGAAAAGTACATCTACATTAATTTCCTTCTAGAACTACAGTTATTGTTAAGATTAAAAATATAATACAATCATATACATAATTTTTAAAACATATTTTTAAAGAATTAACTGCAAAAGAGAACATTTACTAAAATGTTTGCATACAGAACGCAAATCAAAGCTTCAATAACTGGGCGTAGAATCCAGTTCCAAAAAACACATGTGTGAACAAAAAAGGAAAATTTGCAAATTGGTATAATGGACGCAGTGATATGGTTTGATAAAGATGCACTTGCAAGAATAAAAGTATTAAGAAAACTAAAAATAAATCCTGGAATAAACACTTAAGAAGGCCTCCGAAAAATTGACAAACTTAAAATATGTAAAGCAGAGGTGACAGCGCAAAAAGCCAGCAAAGAGGCCAAAACTATTGAAAGACAAAATAAAAGGAAAAATAATGCTTTAGAAGTGTTCTTGCAAGATGAATACAAATCTGGAATTTTAAAAATCAAATTTTAGTAAACTGTACCATTTTATTTGTTTCATTTCATATTACTCAAAATGTGTTTTTCTTGTTCTTAGGTACATCTGTAGAAAAATCTATTTGTTATATTTTAGTGAAACTAGGTATGATCTTTTGTATAATTTTACATTTAATGCTACTAATTTAATTCCTGGAATGTTAGCATTTTTATTTTTACTTACAATTTACTAAAAATAAAAAAAACCCGTTTTTATAAAAATTTAAAAAAGTCAAGATTTAAATTTTTTTTAAAAAAATTTTTAAGAGATAAATATAAAACAAAGAACTAGAGCAGTGAAATAAAGGTACAATTTTTTTAACTAAAAGATTATACTTTGTGAATTTATATGTTATAAAAAAAGAAAATTTTCAGGTACCTAATCAACACAATGTATACAAGAATACCTTTTGGAATGTACTTTTTTAAATTCTTATATTTCAAATAATATTATACACCTTTAAAAGTTTTATGTTATAGTATATTAAGAAGAGTATATAGATTGTGTGAAACATTTTTTTTTTATTATAGAGTATTTTTGTAATTCAAAATAATGATCCTTCAAAAATCGAAATTTTGCTTGCTTAGCGTTATTGAGAACGACCCGGTTCCCATAATATCTGGATCCTAGTATTGAACCTTCAATTGTATTGAAAAACATTCTTATATCCTCCACCTTCTGATTAAAATAGGACAGGATTTGAATTTTTTTTAAAATGGGAAGTATAACTATCTTTTACTTCCACCAACCCACTGAGTCGATTTCCACAAAGAAATATGGATTAATATTTTAAAATTAAGTCACACCAGTATTTAGTTTTCGGATTCAAAAACAGAATGTAAGAGAACATATTTCGGGTGTTACTTTTCGAATTAAATTCCAGCTATAGTAAGTTTTTTAAAAGTCTCTCAAAGGTCTAATATGGCTACGGTTGCTTAGTGGTCAAGGTTACATCCTGGCTGGCATGTTAGGAGTTCAAGAGTAATACCACTGATCCACCGTGTAAATAAGGCTGATGCAAGCTAAGTATGTCGAGGGTCAAATGTCCACCCGTTGGCGTGGTGTAGAAGTTTGGACAGTGAGGTGCCAGCTCAAGTGTCGTCCTGGTCACTTGAATATGGCTCACAATTAGGAGGTTCTCTCGTTCAGATTTATACTGCGACGTAAATAGAACTCACTCATGAATTGAAGGAATTAATTTCGTTCCATTTGTCTCTATGTAAATATGTGAAACGATTATATCATACCATCATCATTATTTAAATTATCCAGTAAGCCATTAATACCGAAATTATTATAAATACTAAACATAGAATTAATTCCGAATCATTAAACATGGCACTTGTTGATGGTAGCGAAATCTCTCGTAATCAGAATTAACTTTTAATTAATGCAAATTTGAAAATTAACATATTTTGGACAAAATGTTGCGTAATATTTATTAAAAATACAGAATTATGCCCCCTTTTCTTTTTTTCTAAATTTCATTTCATTTTATGTCTTACGGAATTGAGTTCTAATTTTGCTCAGTATTATTTACATAAAGGGGGAAGGTTGGCTGCCAAAAAACATGTTCAACTCCACTTTTATATAAATTATTTTATATATTAGCTGTCCTAAGTCAGCAATGTTTACAATACTGCAGCATCCCTTTTATAATTTTTAATCTCGGTTACTCATATGTCCTTCATTGTGTGATTTTCCTACCGTCTATGTGCTTTCCGAATGTTATTGTTGGATGTTATCTCTTGTTTGTAGAGAATTAGACTATATATATATATAAACAATCTGAAGAAACAGAGTGAAGCCTTTTCTTTTCCATATATGCATGTTTTATGGTAAAAGTTGCTTAGTGTTTGTGGAGATGTGTTGTTTCATTGTCATTTCACTTTTATAAGTGACCGACTGGGCTTTAATATGGCTCACAAAAAACATGAAATGCCATATGATTAACTAATTAAATTTGAACAGGAATACATTATCAGATTTCTTGAGTTTATATTTTTGTATCATAAGTCGCCATTTGCTTGGGGTATACTGAAGAAGGGTTGCATTGGAAATAACCAAGAGCTGAAGAATGTTTGGACATTCCGATGAACATAAGGAAAGGCATTTTTCCTTGAAAATATATCCAGGAATGTATTTCAAGTGATATAGCTTTATGAGCTCTACATCTTCCATCATGTAACATCCTCTGTTCAGAGGTTTCGCATTTTGACGTGAGCAGTTTTTCATTTTTTATTTAACACTAGAAAGAATGAAACTTAATATATAAACATATTGCCCAAAATCAGTCAAAATGACTGCATTGTGAAAGAATTACTAATGTGTTAAGAAATGTGTTTAAAATTAACTTTCAATGTTTTTTTTATGTTATTTACAGTCATTTAAAAAGTTATCAGTAAATAATAACAATAAAAAAATTTACTTCACTTGGAAAAAAAATATTCTAAAAAATTCAAAGATATTGTATCATTATACACATAATTGTTTTTCTAATTGAAATTAAAAAAGCAGTCAAAATGACTTCCTTGGGCAATCTAGTGTTAAAAACTCCTTGAATCGTAACGATATGTGTTTTTTTTTTTTTCGGTTTGTCATTAAATAAGACAGTTCGGTTGAACCCGCGTGCCTCAGGCTATAATGAGATTCATCTGAGAAGACGGCTCGCGGTCAATTAAAATGATATTGCTGATGTTAGTTAGTCAACACAGTACTAGCGTCATTTGTGGCTGAAAGTCAAATTGAATTTCTTTACAGAAGAATATTTGTATGTAGCCTATGGTATAAAAAGTCCTTGTGTTGAAAAGAATGACATGAAAACTGACAGGATTCAATGTTGCTCCAAAATACTAGAGTATGCTGTTTAGTCTTTCACCGCCATGCAGATGAAGTGTCCGTTGTTCCGTAGTAATATCCTATTACATGGCCCACCAAGCCAAAAGAGGAGCTGTAGAGATCATTAAGGTATCCGACTACGTTCGGAACCGTGATTTTAAAAAAGCGCATATATAAATGGTTGATATTTATATTTAGTGTCACTTAGATTAGAATGTATATATAAAATTGTTTTAAGAATATTACGACGAAAAAAATTATTTAAATGCAATATTTTGTCAAAACATTAACTTAGAATATTTTTTCAAAACGTTCTTCTTTTCTAAAAAATGCTTCTTTAATAATATTTTGTTTATATAAAGTGCAGACTTCTTCATAGAGACTGAACTAGGATTTTTGAAAAATTCACATCATTTTCAGTTACTACCAACTGAAATATTTATCGGCGTTTTTTTTCTTAAAATTTCTACCCTCTGGGGTCGTAAAATATGAATAAATCCACTTTTAAGTGATTTATTTCAAAATTTCTAGTTCAGCCTCTGCACAGAGGTCTGAGCTATATACAGGCAAAATATTATTATAATAAAAGCCGTTTTCACAAAAGGAGAATATTTTGAAAATGGGTCATTCTATGTTCATTTTCTGTCAAAATATATTTTGTTTAAATATTTTTTATTGTAATACTATTCTTAAAAAAATGTTATATACATTTTCTAATCTAAGTGATACTAAATATAATAAATATTATCCATTTACACGCTTTTGCAAAATCACGGTTCCGAACGTAGTCGGATACCTTAAAACTATTATAAATATATTTCCTTTAAAGCTGTTTTATTCCCATGCATTTGAATTTTATTCTACAAATCATTTCAAAATGCAATACCTACAAACACTAACCAAATCATGCTAATCATTTTTAATTAAGTTCATTCATTAACCAAAAAAAAAGAAAGGTTACGACTCCTGGTCTCCTATTTCATGTTAACTACAAAGAAATCACATTTTATATTCTTTACATACATTTCAAGCATGTAACATCTAATGTAATTTTAAGAATCTAGAACAAGTGCTAAAGTAAAGTTCACTTAGTCATTCTATTGAAGTGATCAGGGTTCTGGTAATTACAACACTTAATTATACTCAAGCCAATTCACTGTCTGTGCATTACATTACAGTAAGGCTTCATTACTATTTATAGACGTTGCCTAAGGATTCTTACGTTAGTTAATTAGTAATTTAAAAAGTGCTTATTCTAAACTTATCAACATATTGGAGACTCTGTAATTTTTATTTAATAAAAATTTGCACTGGAACGCGTGGATATAATTTAATACCATCCAAGAAATATTTGATCTTATGTAGGATGCATAAACAATATTAGTCTTTTACAGAATTTATTTTAACTATTGTGAACAATCGTGAAAATTTGGGACTTCAGGTTATTCTTCAAACTCTTAAAACCAATTACGAGTTTTCACTATAAGTATTTATCAACTTGAAAAAGGTTCTATCACCAGAACTTTTGCTAATCCTCTTGCAGAAAATATTCTTTGAATTTATTTTAACCACTATCTGCATAGATGGCTTGATTTTAAGCTAATGTAAATGCTATTTAAACCCTGGCAGTAGGGAGTATGAGGTTAATCTTGAAATCTCCGAATAGTAGAAAGTAATTTTTGACAAGGAAGTCATGCGGGCTGATGTTAATTTTCATTTTAGCAGCCATCCAGAGTAGAGGAAGGAAACATAAGTGGATTTGTATTAAGTTGTCGTTGTTCGAGAAAGAGTTGTCTAAGGAACTGTGAGCTAAGATAAGTGTTTTTAAATAAGCTCACAAGTTATATTAAGAGTTTGGATTTAAGATTGCTCCCATAAGTTTTAAATTGTTCATAAAGTGTTAGATTTAAAATAAAAGTAACGATTTTTAAAATCATATCTGCTTCGTCTCCGAACCCGTTTACACCTGCAACCTCCGGAATGTGACAGGGGCTCTCAACGTCCTCCATCCCTGAGTTAGCTGTTGTCTCGAACATTTGAATAGTTCCTGAATTATTCTTTTAGAACAGGAATTGAACCTAGCATTTTTTTTAGGTTTATTATTTTAAGAATTTTCTGTACAATCGCGAGCGTTCTAGTTGTTATTTTTATAGGTTTTTAAGGATGAAATATATATATATATATATATATATATATATTTAATCTTATTCTTAAGGTATCTCCGACTACGTTCGGAACCATGATATTTCAAAAGCATATAAATGGATAAACATGTATGGTATTTAGTGTCACTTAGATAAGAATGCGTCATAAATAGTTTTAAGAATAATATTACAATACAAAATATTTAAACACAATATTTTGACAAAAAATAATCATAGAATGACAGATTTTCAAAACATTCTCCTATTATGGAAAATGCTTCTATAATAATATTTTGCCTGTGTATAGCTCAGACGTCTGGAAAAGTCTTAACTAAAATTTTTGAAACATATATAGAAGTGGTTTTCTCCATATTTTAATACAGCAGAGGGGAGAAATTTTAAGAAAAGAACGCTCATAAGTATTTCAATTGGTCTTAAGTAATTGGTCTGAAAAGTAATGAGAATTTTTCAAAATTCCTAGTTTTGGCCCTCTGGAGAAGTCTACATTTATATAAGCAAAATATTATTATTATAGAACCATTTTTCATAAAATGAGAATGTTTTGAAAAAAGTCATTCTAAATTAACATTTTGCCAAAATATTAAATTTAAATAATTTTTATGGTAATAATATTCTTAAAAAAACAATTTTATACATGTATTCTAATCTAAGTGATGCTAAATATTATAAAAAATATCCACTTATACGCGTTTTTAAAATCACGGTACCGTTCGTAGTCGGATACCTTAAGCAAATTTAGAGGGGGGGGGGGAACGTACATAAATTGTAAAGGAGAAAAATATATTTTTAAAAAATGTTTCGAATAAATTTTTGAATGTTTTAAGTAATTTTAATAAGTAAATACATACAACCCTTAAAAAGTAATAAATATATATATTTTTTTTTAAATTTTGAAATGCATTGCATAACGAAAATGGTGTTTTTTACCAAGATAAAAATAATAACCTTTTTTAGACCTTTTTTTTTTTTTTGTTATGAAAAAATATCTATTGTGAAAAGACGAGTTAAAAAAAGTTACATGCTTTTTATCAAAATGCAAACTCCATTCATTGGCTTATAAATGGAACAATTGACTTCATTGTTTAAATGAAAAGAAAATTCCATTTTTGTTTGACAATTACTTTCCTCCACGGTTTTGTTTGAAATCACAGTATTGAAAATATTAAATAAAAGTTTTGAATAAAACTCATTGCAATTCACAAACATACAAAACAACTATAAGAGAATATCCCCCTCCCCCATTTTATTAGATAATCAGAAAGGAGTTGTTATTGAAAAAATATTTCCTTTTTTTTCTTCGTGTTTTATGAGGTATTCATTGTTTGTTGTTCACTGTAATCTTTGAAAACATTCTTTTTTTTAACATTTGAATTTTAACTGCGTAATTGTTTGTTTGAAAGCTGCATCATGAAGAAAAACCTCTCATAATACTGTTACGTAGATCGGAGGGTTCGGGGATTTTATGCAAAACAATCACAAAGAAAATAAACAGTTCTTTAAGAGCGATGCGAATTTATTATCAAAACTCCAATCTTTTAAATACAGGATTCAGCAACGATATTCACAGAGTAAATATCCAAAGGTCTTCACACCTTCAACAGCAATCAAACACAATAACAGTGTTTAAAAAAAATACACGTAAGTAAAGATTATTCACAAGCACAGCCGAGCTAATCAAAACAATCCTCACTACTCGCTGGTTTAATCCAGACTCCTCGCCTTCCTGGCGAGCAGCTTTTTATAGGCGCGACTCAAACTTCCAGAAATATAACAGCTCGTGTCATTGAACGTGACACTAGTGGAGAGATCTACTACTTTCTAGAAGATTCCCGAGGGTTCCGAACTCGCCAACATGATCGCCAAAATGGTCACCAACTTAGTCGCCAAAAATGATGCCAACTTGGTTCTTTCGCCAATATTTCGCCAAGTTCTCATTCAATCGCCATTATAGCGTAAGGGACGGCATTGCTTGTGAATGGTACAATTTTAACATGAAATAAACATAACACAGAGTAAAATAAATGCATTAAACATCCAAATACAAATTATATACACTATTTACACAAAATTCGTAACAATACCAATAAGACAAAAAAATCTCTCAGAGAATCTATCGCTTTTTTTCGCTTTACCTTTAATCATTTCTGAGCGGCATTTAATTGAAAACCATGCTGAAATAAATAGTTAAAGTAGTACTTAGAATTTTTAATTTAAAAATCGAATCAGCATTATAAATAATACTGTTTCAATAAAATATAAGACTTTTCCTAGTCATGATTAAGAATGCATAATGTAAGAATCGAATTTAAGGCACATAAATGATTTAATAGAGAAATACAGCATATGTATAAATGACAGGTTTATGTTTCTGTCAGAAATGAAAAGAACACTACGTTTTATTCTCTGTAAAAACGAATATTTTTATTCGAAGTTTGACTTTTAAAAAAATCTGTGTGTATATAAAAATAAAACAAATAATATATATTTTTTTAAGTCAATTCCTACTTAAATCAACAAAGAAAATTTTTATTTTAGTTTCTTTTTATTAAATAGTTACAATTAATATAAATATGTATATACATATGACAGAATCACAAGATTAAGTGGTCATTAAATTTTATTAATTATCATTAAAGTATCGTATTGTCATCCAAAACAATCGTGTACATAATGTCACGTTCCGCATAATGTCAAAATATTATCGTCTGCTATCTCTTAAAAGCTAAACATTATTGCAATATTCTCGTTTTGGAATAGTTTGATAGAAGTTCAATGAAAATAAAATATTTTGTGCTGTATTTGGTAGAGAAAAAATTGTTTACATCAAAACTGAAGTTTAAAATTGCGCACCAGACGAAATTTGAAGGCAAATAATATAAAAGAAATTTTTTAAGTCAATTCCTACTTAGATCAACAAAAAAAAATTTTATTTTAGCTTTTTTTTATTTAATAGTTGCAATTAATATAAATATCTATATACATAAGACAGAATCATAACATTAAGTGGTAACTAATTTTTTTTAATTATCATTAAAGTATCGTATTGTCCTTTTAATTTCAGTCCAACTGAATGCTTTAGCACGTGAGATAAAAACCTTTTCAAGTTTTGTCACAAGTCGCCAACGTGGCTGTATTTGGAATTCTTTAAATAATTTATTTTAATCAATTAATTTTTATTAATTATAATTAAATTATTGTATTGTCATCCAAAATGATCCTGTATATAAAATTTCAGCTCAATTCAGCGCTTTAAAATGTATTTTATGAACGATTGAAAATTCCGCCAAGATAAATAAATATACAAATATATAAATAAATAAATATATAGACAGTGCGAGCTAATAGTAGGAATTGAATAATGGGATGCAATGATTCTTATTTTTCTTCAGTGACGTGAGAACACCGAATGGGCCATGGGCTTCTCAAAAAATTTCTGCCAATTCCCTTATTATGACACTGTTCTTCTAATTATTTTCTTATAGAGTAAGAAAATCCTTTCCTCTGCAGTAAAGCTACCTGAGGTTGAGTCTAACGCTACTTCAAAATTATCCATCATTTAAAAAACAGACTGCATACGGGTGACATACTGTCCGATTTGAATAAATATGCTTTGAAGTTAATAATTTGTAATTAACTAATAATAACTAACTTGTATTGTTACTTAGATCCGGGGATCGAAGATTTTATGCAAATCAGTCTCAAAAAACGAGGCCGTTCCTTAAGAGCAATAGAAATTTATTTTAGAGGAAACAATCCTTTAAATGCAGGATTCAGCAGTGAAATTCACAGAATAAATATCATTAAGACTTGACACCGTATACAGCCCTCAGATACAACTATATGTGTCTAAAATACACGTATGAAAAGAATTATTCACAAGCACCGCTTGTTCTATTCAATAGCCGAGCTAATCGCTAGGCTCTTCACGTCAAGGCAAGACCTGTCAGTCAAAACAATACTGACTTAGTTCCGGCGAAAGTCTCCGCATTTATAGGTCTCGCGGATCCTTCGAAAAAGATCCACTTGCGACATAAATCGTGTAATTAGTGGATTTTTCCACTAATTTCTAGAAGAATCCATAGGGTTCCCAACTCGCCAAATTTGCCCCAAAAATTATGCCTATTTGGCTCTATCACCAAGAATTTGCCAAGTTCAAATTGAATCGCCATTATATCGTAAGGGACGGCGTTGCTTCGAATGTTACAATTTTAACATAAAATAAATGTATAACATGGAGTAGTATAAAAATGCATTTTACATCCAAATATAAATTATTTACACAACTTACACAAAATTCGTAACAATATATATATATATATATAAATAGTAATATAAAATAACAGTGTAGAAGTACTAGAACCTACAGTGCTAAAGCAGGAAGAAATCGGAATTCACCAGACATAACAAATGTAGATACAAAAAAGTCATTGGACTAAACTGGAGACCTATTATGATTTCTAAAGCTGTCGCTGAATTAGGCCAGCAAATTAGAGTTAGCAATGCTTTACGAATCCTACCTTCCCCGTACAGCAGAAACTTTCGACATAATAGGAAAAAAACAAAAAAAAAAACACAAAGTTGAAAAGTTAAGCCTAATACAACACGTGGAAGAAAAACCTGACAATATATTAAAATGAAGCTAAGAAAACATAGCAATATGTATATATATATATATATATATATATCCTGAAGTTTATTTCGTAATTTTCTCCATTTTTGCATCCTGTATCTCCTAAAAAAAATGCAATATTTAAATTGAAATTAAAAAAACAAAATAGCATTCCAACTCCTATCAACAATTTAAGTAAAAATAAGAAAAAAATGTGATTTTTTAAAAAAAAATGCAGTACTTTTAACAAATGCGCGCATTTTATTGTTTTTAAAAAAGAAAATCTAATTTTTATAGTACATTTAATAACATAGTTTTAACTATTAAATAAATATGAATTACTAGCATTGTCACAAAGAATTTCCCTAAAAGCAGTGTATTATTTTTAAACAAAGCTCTGGACTTCGTATTTTAGCGAAAAGATTACTTATTCTAAACAGGTTAATTACTTTTCTAATTAGCCTATTGTTTGGAATAATTGAAAAATAAAGGTTTATTAAAAAAGCTTTAACTAATCTTTGAGATAACATTTAGCAATTAATTTTTGCAACAATGTTATAAAATAAATCCTGAACCAAGGATAAGTAATTATACTTTTGAATAAGTTCCATCTTTATACTTTTGAAATCCATAAAAAATTTTTTTAATTATGTCTGCAGTCAATCTTATAGTTAATACAAAAGCTAGACGGAATCAAAATGATGTATCATTTTTTTTTTCATTCTTAATATTAATGTTTAACAATTAAGCATTCTTTCAGCTCTTTCATTAGAAATAATGTCTTTCAACTATTAAAAGAAACTAAACGAAATGATTATATTTATTTTTATAAATTAGTTAAGGCTCTTTCAAGAGAAGGTTGTTCATTAAATCGTATTTTAATCATTTAAAAATAAAAGAGAAATGTATTATGTGTAGTAATAATTTTCTATTCAATCATGAATTTCAAAAATTTAAATTTCTGGAATCGTTCTTGCGTGTTCATTATCATAAATATAGAACAAAAAATGGATTTTTTGCTTTGTATATTTAAAATAACGAAAATAATTAATTCAGTACTTTTTAAAGCATAAAAAATACTGCTCTAAGAACATTTTTTCTCTATTTCTTCATTTAATTTAGATTCAAAGACATGAAAACATTTATTTGAGAAAATCACAAATGCAAGAGTTAAGATAGAAAATAAATACTTAAGTAAAAAACCTGTTTAATGTATTTTTTTTTCGTTTTCATGTTTGAAGAAAACTAAGAGCATATTAATTTTTATTAATCATTACCAGAATAGGAATTAAATGGCTTGACATCACTAAAATCTATATGAAAAAGATATTAATATTTGCCATTGTATCATTCATAAAATAAAGACCTTGAACGTTTGATAAAAATTACCAAATTACTAATTAATTGTACGAGAAAGCTAAGGCTTGATTCCACTGTTATTCACGCTCGTACTTGTTGTCTACATAATATAGTATCAGAAAAAAAAAGATTTCTTTGGATATTATATTGAAGCTTATTATTTTATACGTTACTCCTCTATCTTTCTATAACGATAATTATAATATAACTATAATTAAATATAGGGTCTCCGGGCTCGAAGTATTCAAAAGTTATCGCTTATTATTACCGAATTACCATCAGAATGTAATAAACTGTTCCTCCTACGAGATTTTTGTGTCTAGTCCATTCGGCCGCACAAGGGCACATTATTTGGTATTCGCGGACAATGAACTTGTTACAGTGACTTTATTAATAAAGACGTGGACGTCAGAGCAAAAGGTACAGTGTGTACTTGGGTTAACATAATTTAAATCAGCCACGCATATAAAGTGACGTGTTCGAACATATTGGAATGTCATTACTGGCTTGCGTAATAGACTTTTTAAAACTCCTACAAAATGAATCAAGCACACGATCAACGGTGTCTTCTGTCACAAAAACTCAAGTTTACTTACCAGTTTGAGATATCAAAGTTCCCATTGACTTTAAAGTTATTGCCTATTGGTGGATAGATTTTGATGTCAAAGGATCGACATTGCATTGTGTTCGAACACGTCGCTGTACACGCGTGACTGATTTAAATTCCGTTAACCAAAGCACACACTTTACCTTTTGCAGTGGCCTCCACATTGTCACCAAAGAAGACAGTGTAACAAGTGTATCGTCTGCAATTGCCTAATAATGCGCGCTTCGGCGGCTGATCGGAAAAACTCAAAAAATCTTGGAAGGGTTTCCAATCGACGTATGAACAGTTTATTACATTCTGATGGGTAGTTCCCAAAATCATAAAACATATCTTGTGGAATTTTTAATCCCGGACGCCCTGTATATTTACAGAGAATATTACACTTTTTTTTTTTTAAAGCTTAAGGTATCCGACTACGTGAGGAACCGTGATTTTAAAAAGTTGCATAAGTAGATAATTTTTATGATATTCAGTGTCACTTAGATTAGAATACATATATAAAACTGTTCTAAGTACATAATGACAAAAAAATATTATTTAAATACAATATTTTGGCCAAAAGTTAACTTATAATAACCTTTTTTCAAAATGGTCTCCTTTTATAAAATGTGCTTCTATAATAATAATATTGTGTGTGTGTGTGTGTGTGTTTATATAAAGTAAAGACTTCTCCAGAGAGCCTGAACTAGGATTTTTGAAAAATTCACATTATTTTCAGAGTTACCACCAATTCAAATAACTATCGGTAATTTTTCCTTAAAATTTCTCTCCTGTGTTGTAGTAAAATATAATTAAAACAACATCTAAGTTATATATTTCAAAAATTCTAGTTCAGCTTCTCTACAGAGATCTGAGATATATACAGACAAAATATTATTGTATTTATATCAAAAATAAAAAAAGAATAACTAGTTCATCTTCATTTTAAAACATTAAGGCTTTTTTTTCGGTTGTACCCAATGCTTTGATATTTTTTCTAACTATTATTGTTAATACTACATGTAACAAAAGTTGGCATGCATTTTTGATTCAAAGCAATGCTTGTTTTTAAAAAGAAATGTTCAGCTTAGAATTTTTATATTTTTTAAGGAATTTTCAATAAGCATTCACAAATATATATATATATATATATACACTGGTGTGCAAAACTTAAGCAACAGGTGGACTTATTGCCATAACTTCGAAAAATCATCTAAGCGACATGAAATTCTGAAATGAGGGAGAGTATTATGTAAGTAAAGGATGACGAAAGCATCGGCGCTGAAAAAGGAATACAACGCATACGGTATGGAATCAAACAAAGACAAGCTTTATTGAACGCATAGTATCGTGACTCATGATTGTCTATCCAACAGGAAGCACAACAAGCAGATGTTCCTTAATATGGTATATGCCCTCCCCTTACTACAATGGTTGCTTCGCACCGTCTCCGCATACTCAGAACCAGCTGTGCAACATTTCTTGAGGTAGGAGTGCCCATTCCTCAATCAACATCTGTTTGAGTTGTTGGTTGTTCTCCGGATGATGTAAGCGTGTGGCAATACGTCTCCCCAAAGCATCCCACACATTTTCGACGGGATTTAAATCTGGGGAGCACGCTGGCCAATCCATTCGAGTGATATCTTCGCTTTCCAGCAGCTCCTCAACAGCAAGAGTGCGATGTGGTCGTGCATTGTCATCCATAAAAATGAAG
>BMAV01009704.1:26733-38747 GCA_019973955.1 Trichonephila inaurata madagascariensis
TTTTTTTGTTTTATATTGGAGTAAATTTTTTTTAAAAGTTATAAAAATGCCCCGTAAATGTTCAGTGGCAGCAAGCCCTGTAATGTGGCAACAAGCGCTATAGCAACAAACACATTATCTTCTTACACCCAAGATTATCCAACTTTACCAGCTGATATTGCTGAAGCTATATATCGAATTTATGAAGACCTTATCAATGTAAAATTATTGGAAAGGTATGTTGTTAGATTTACACACAAAACAAAAATGAGAGTTATAATCAGTTAATATGGAAAATAACGCCAAAAATTGTTCCATGTGGCTCTAAAGTTGTTGACATAGCGGCTTACATTGCAGCTGGAATGCTTAATGAAGGTACAAAATCATTATTATACTTTATGAGTGCATTAGGACTTTCATTAGAGGCACCGCAGATGCTTATGTCGACAAAGAGGACGCAAAGCGTTTGAATATCTCCGAAGCGAGATCGCAATGGGAGCACGCGAGAAGGAAGAATGGCTCAACGTCAATACCAGCTGGACATATTAGAAGCTACCGATACTGCAGAAGGTGCCTCTTATGGCCCTGGAATAGATGATGTCATGTAAGTTGAAGAAAAACATCTTTTAACTATGTGTAAACTACTTCTTAAACTTTAAACGCGTTTTTCTCAAAACGGTACTTCCAATGTCGGTGATCTCGATTTCTCAGAAATGGCTCAACCGCGATCGGTCTGAAATTTTTACACAATCCTCTTAGATATTTTCCTCAGGTATTGGACGAAGGAATAAGATTTTAAAAAAATATTACTATTTTTTTTAACAATTTGGAGCAAAACTTTCAGTCAAGAACGAACATTTTTTTTTTTTCAAATAGACGCCATTTTGTCAAAAATCAAAATTTCTATTATTCCTTCGTTCAATACCTGAATTAGTCTATCATTTAAAAGAGTTCACAATATTTTATGATTTCAGATAATCCAAACTGCCGAAACGGAGATCCCCGCCAAGCGCCATTTCAGGGAGGTCATTCGGGACATTGTCTACAGGAGCAGTGCACATCAATATCTTTACATCATCGACACGCTACTGTATTCTTAAAAGTAGAGTCTATTTAAATCATCATCACTTGCAATTAATAAATAAAAATTGTTTCCATAAAACATTCATCAAAAGACATCTTTTTTTAGCCTTGTAACTGCGTATAACCCCTTAAGGTATCCGACTACGTTCGGAACCATGATTTTAAAAAAGCTCATAAATGTATAATTGCCATGATATTTAATGTCACTTAGATTAGAATACTCGTATAAAATTGTTTTAAGGACATTATGACAAAAAAAGTTTATTTAAATACAATATTTTGGCAAAAAAATTAACTTAGAATAACTTTTTTTTCCAAATGTTATTTTGTAAAACATGCTTCTATTGTATTAATATTTTGCCTGTATATAGCTCAGATCTCTGTACAGATGCTCAACTATGATTTTTGAAAAATGCACATTATTTTTAGAGTTACAACCATTTGAAATAACTATCGGCGTATTTTCTTAAAATTTTTCCCTTCTGTTTTCGTAAAACATGGATACACCGACTTTCAAATTATGCGTTTAAAAATTCTAGTTGAGCCTCTGTACAGAGGTCTGAGCTATATACAGGCAAAATATTAATACAATAGAAGCATATTTTACAAAAGGAAAACATTTGGAAAAATTTTATTCTAAGTTAATTTTTTGTGAAAATATTGTACTTAAATAATTTTTTTTATTGTAATACTATTCTTAACCCAATTTTATATACATTGTCTAATCTAAGTGATGTTAAATATCATAAATATTATCCATTTATACTCTTGCTAAATCATGGTTCCGAACGTAGTCGGATATCTTAAATGAAATATAAATCGTATCATGTCCCTTTAGAAAAATTCCAAAACAGTTTGCGCAATAAATGAAACAACATTTTGTGTATATTTCAATGCGGAACCAGAATCGAAATAATAAAATGACGAAAAAGTTCCGTAACAGCTCTATAACATCCAAAATTTCTTTTCTAATTACAAACACTCGTCTCAGTTTGAAACGAAATATCGATGTTATTCAAGCATAACAAAAATAAATGTGATGTTTGAAAAATTCAAGTCACGTTGATGCCATTGCGAATATGCAACTTACCATAATGCCTTCCCACAAATAATTCAAGCAAATGAAATCTTAGTACTTGAAAGTTTACCTAGAGTCCTATTATATTTCTAAGAATCGTTTTTAGAAAGTAACACAAACTTGCTCCCAGACATTAATATTTTGTTCCCTTTAGAATTTCCGGTGCAATATTCAGAATAATACACATTTCGGTCTATATTAGAAAAGAGCAAGAATATGATTGATTACGTAAACACAAACAATGAAAGTTTTGCGAAATTCAGAAAGCTTATGTTTAATATGACTACGGTTTTGAATGGTATTTCTGAAAATTGTAACTTATTTTTGTTGCATTCCTTGGATATTCAAACCTGATACTTTTGAAGAGATTTGAGTTTTTCCTAAAGAAATATATTTACGATTTTAAACTATATATTGTATAAAAATGTTACATGGGTTCAAGAAGTCTGACTTTTATATAAAAAACACTTTCTGAAATAACTCGAGAAATACTTATACTCAAGAGAATCAAATATCAACGAAAAGGTTTTATTACCGGCAAATATATTTTATATACCATGCTATAGAAACCATGATAAAATAATTTATTGGCATCATATGCTCTCAATCTACTTCCATACAGTCGTGCTCCAATTTACCGAACACCCATTTAACGAATTTCGCAACTTAACGAGTTTTTATATTTTTTCGATTAAAATGAAGGCTGGAAACCCATATTTAATGAACAATAAACCCCGAATTTATGGATTATTAAAACAGCCGAAAAACTTTTTATTAGTTTGGATTAGATGAAATCCGATTTCTTTTCAAATTAAATATTCTTTTTGTTCGACACAGAAAAATACTTTTTTTGTTAGCAGAAAATTTCGATGGAAAAGGATGCAGCCCATTATTAGAATTAACAGGTGTAGATGAGACATGAGTGCAACATAGTGCATGAGTTTTGAATAGGACAGAAATTTCTTTTCTTGTCTCGTCATTTTCTTTCTTTTTCGAGAGAAGTTATGTTTTTTATGCTTATTGTTTTGCAAAATATGTTGTTGTTGTTTAAATTTGTGAAGCTTGGCAGATTGTTGGAAACGAAACATTTTTATTTGAATGAAGAACTTAATATTTTACCCAAATCTGACAACAACGTTTGACCTCAAAAGGCATTAGCTGAATATATTGAAATTTCAACGTCAACAACTGTGTGAAGGTAACGATGCAATTGCACAGTGAATAGCTAATAAATTATAATAAAGGAAAACTTTAACGAGTACCCAGGAAATCTATAACTGGAATAAAAATTTTGTAAATTTATTCTGGATGATTGGTTAGTAACAGATGGCAAATTTAAAGACGGTATTAACTTAAATTATAGAAGCGTGTAATTTATTTTTTTTAAAAAGTTGCAATTTGAAAAAAAAAATCATGAAAAGTGGGGATGGAACTTATATTGAAAATCTAAGAAGGTAAGAACAGTAAATTTTCAAAAGCATATGAATCACCATAAATCAGAAATATAGGATTTGTTACGTGAATTTTAATTTGTGATATGATG
The DNA here is from genome assembly GCA_019973955.1 of Trichonephila inaurata madagascariensis. NCBI lineage: Eukaryota > Metazoa > Arthropoda > Arachnida > Araneae > Nephilidae > Trichonephila > Trichonephila inaurata. Next base: position 30,417 of record BMAV01009704.1, read on the forward strand.
TAAAAGTTAAATACATCATTACATCCTTGAAATAATTAAGTGATCCATCTAGTAATGGGTTCCAAAAAGAAAATACTTCTTTATATTTAACACAACTGAGTTTACTACTTGAAAAAATACTATGACTGTGCGAATTTTTTAAAAAAAATTTGAATATTTTTTCGTTACTGTAATTAAAATGATGCAGTGCTGTGAACATTATAAATTGTTGAGGTAGCAGATTGTGGTTCGAAAGATAACAGTTACGAATTACAATGTCATCTGCAAGAATCCACAAACCTTTTCAATAACGTAAATGGTATTGAAAAAGTTTGTAAATCATCTCTATAGCCCGGATTTAGCACCCTCTGACTACCATTTTTCACGAGAGCTCTCAAAGACAAGTAAGGTTAAGGTATAATTTTTTGAGCGAAAAAACTAATTTGTGTGTGTGACACTTCATTTCTCTTATCATGCGTAAATAAAAAAAAACAATTTCAATGTGCTGTAAAAACCTTAATTAGATATTGTGTTGGCAGTGTTTGTAGAATTCAAATTATAATTCATAGAAATATAGAAATAGTGCAAATTTAATAATATTTCACGAGAGAGTGTTAAATAAATAATATATATTTGATCTGCCCAATTTTTTTAAGTGCTTTAACTTAAAATTAAAAAAAATAATAATTAATTTAAAATATGTAATAAACTATTAAAATAAAGCATTAAAAATTGACACTATGCTTTAAGTTGCACTTTTACCCAAATCTCTAAGCAATAAGATTTTCTTGTAAAAGTAACACTTATAGTAAAGAACAATGAAATGTGTTAAATACATGAGTCTAAACTTATATTTTACCATGTTTAAAGTAATATTAACACAGTTTTTATTTTGATTAAGAGGAATTGGAAACCTCTCTCTCAGTATATATACGGACAATATTAAATTGGCTGATTCGATGTACCTTTTCTCAAATTTTTTTAAATGTACATGCTTGAAATTTTTCATACAATTAAAGTACACCTTTCTCTTTATACTGAAATGAGCTTTTAGCTAATTTTGATTTTATTAATAATTTATGAAGTATTTTATCAAACATTGCGAAATTTGACCCATTTTTCACATAGAAAATTTGTAAAAGATAAATTATTGAGTAGTTTACAAAAGGCTCATTTCAGTATATATTAGCCACAATTATAAATATATCATAAAAACTTTACATACCTATGAACATTAGTTTCTCAGAAAAGGTACATCGCACATCAAAATTTACATTTTGAGATAAATTGATTTTAATGTATAAAGTGAGACTTCTAATCGGTTAGGAAAAAAAGGCTCAGTTTGCAATAAAAGATACATGCTTTGAATTATATCAGGAGTTCAACTTTTAACGAAGTACTTTGTTTACATTTTTCGCAATTCCAATGGGCATGGCCCAGTTTCAACGATTATTTAAAAATAGGCTTAGTTAATTAATATTTAAAAAAGGGCTTCTAATTACTCTAGAGATTAAAGTAAGGTATTTTTAGAAAGGTTAAAATCTATACAATTTGAAAATGTAAAAATCTCAAATTGTCAAAAAAGTATGATTTTAGCTTTCCGACACACCTTAGCTCCTAAATAAAATGTGAATACTACTAAGAAATTTAAATTACCGTAAAATAATAATCCGGCGTATAAAGCGCACTTTTAACACAAAAAAGAGGATCCGAAATTTACGGATGCGCGTTATATCCCGGGTATAAAAATGAGAGCTTTAAAAATAGAAATAGAAATTATTATAGTAAAAAATTAGACTTCTACATAGATCGAAATATTAGTGACATCTCTTATAAACTGGAAGGGTTGTAGTTCTAGAAGTATACTAATTTTTCTAAAGTTTGGAACAATACCGGAATAATCGGTTTCAAAACGCACGCATAGTTCAGGTTTCTTCGTAAAATAGGGGTGCGGGTTATACGGCGAGTATACCAAAGAATTAAAAAATACAACTTAAAAGTATTGGTGCGCGTTATACGCCGGATTTTACGGTAATCAGAATCCACATCTAAAAATGTATATTAGTTTATTGTTTTTGTTTGTCAATTTAATTCACATTATATTTTATTATGTAGATACATTTTTCTTAAATTCTCAGAAACAATTCGTCGGGGAATAATAAAATTAATACCCGTAAGCACAATATTGAATCTTTCAACAATAATTTATTGAGTTAAAGTACATAATTATTTATACTTTACAATTATAAGAAAAACATTCTTTAATTCTATTTCCATGTTACAATATCTACTATAGAAATGTTGGAAACAAATTTCAATATTTTGTTCTTTACTCTTAGTTTTTGGTAAGAGCAATATCGATTGCTAAGTAAAAAAAAAATTTAAATAACCATTTACGTATGGTAACGTTTTTTTGTTTTGTTTTGAAAACTTTATCAAACTTATCATAAGAACCGGTACATTTTTCATAAACTCTGCGTTACATTTCAATTAGAGTTTTAACATATTTAAATCATTCTTCCAAAATGGAAACTAGGGATCAACCATATTGAATAAAAGAGTGTACTTAAAATTAACCTTAATGTTGTTCTCTGATAAATGCTTTCTGAAAACTATTAACAAATAATAATGATGTAGTTTGATTTAATCAGTAAAAGAAGATAAACATTTATATAAAGAAACTATTTACTTAAATAGTTAGAATAAGGTGATCCTTAAAGAGAAATTTAATATTGTTATTAATGTTTTTTTTCTTAAAATTAATTAAAAAGTTCCATCATTTAATATGATATAAATTTATAGTGTGTAATGCTTATGAAACAATCTAAAAGATTTTTATTCAACAAAACAACTAGAAAGAATTATATACACTGCTGGTCACTAAAGTTGCAATATAATGAAATAAAGCTGAAACAAATGTCACAAAATTGCGTGATTGCAAGGAAATTCTGTGGGAAAGTGCAATCCTATCAGTTGTAAGAAATCAAACTCTATGTACAAAAAAAAAATGTATAGTGCACTTTAAATTTGAAAATCATATTTGAATGAGGCTTGTTATACCTAATACAAAAACGGAACACGTTTACTATTAAGTATCAGATGTGCCCCCCTCCCCCAAAAAAATTGGATACAAGAGGGAGAACATGTTGGCATTTTTCAGATTAATTCCTCTTCTACGTGAACCGTCATGGATGGATGGATGCGTGTCTATATAGAGACACTCCGGAGAATCATCATTGCTTTCGATATCGTCCTAAGGGTTTTGTATTTGGTATGATTACATGAGCAGTCATTAAGTACATGACAGAAAACCTTTTGTTTATATCTTCAGTGATCTGAACAGCTAGCATTATATTTCTTGGATCTTAAAACCAGTTTCTGTTCCCTGTATTTGAGGACTTTATAGTTACAAAATATAACACAAGGCTGTTGCCTCATTTTCCTTGATATAGGTGGCATTGTATTGTTGGCCTGTCCAGAACGTTCTTTAGACTTCTCATTTACTGAAAACATCTAGCCAGGGGTTGCTTGGAAACTGAGCAACCCCCGTTGTATAATCCTGAGTGAGTGAGTGAATATTAACGTCGCTCTGTTCAGCTACACGAGGACTTTTGGCGACGGACCACGTAATTTTGAACCATGGTCAATTGACGTGGACGACACCTGAGCTGGCACCCCCCTCTCCTAACTAGTGGTAAAATCCTGAAGCAGCGTAAAATGACTTCCCCGTATCTTCCGTTCCAATCCATTTCGATGCCTAATTTAACTAGAGAAGAGTTGCCAGAGGTGGCAGCTGTGCGTACTAATTTCAATTTCTTTATAGCCCTAAATAGTATGCAAATTTAACCACGTTTGTTTTCCTGAAATTCTGTATATATACTGTAAGTAATGCTTTGTTATTTGCGAAATTCTCAGGACTTTTTTTTTTCCCACCGAGAAATCAGAAGACTACTACCCCCAGACTGTGACATCATTCACCTGCATTACCCTACCAAACTCAGTGAACTTTGTTTTTCCCAATCAGGTTTTTCATTTGTCAGCGCCAAAATACTCATCAGAAAGGGGATGGAGGATGTATTGCAGATCCATATCCCTGTGACGTGAAGAAACGTTGTTATTTGCGTTCTTTCCTGGTGTTGCAATTTTAATGGCAAACGGTGTGTATTTAGGGTCACAAATCGAGATACAATACGACTTGGTATAGCGTAGTATAGAGAAGTAAGGACTAGGGATTGTGCAGTACCGGACCAAAAGTTCAATACCGGTACTCGGTATTTTTTAGGTCTTAATACCAAGATACCGGTTTCAATACCGTGTGACATAGCCATCCTGTGATGACTATGTCGTTCCGGATCCGCGTAAGCTAGAGGTGAGGGATTATCAAAATGATGAGACATGTTGGTTCTTAATACAACTTTTATTAAGAATAACTTATATTACTTAATTCTAATTTGACAACTTTATTTAAAGTGAGAGTTAACACCCAATTAAACCTTGTATTTAAATCAGATCACGCAACTAGAACATTTATCTTATTTATAATAAATAAACCGATTCATCTAACTTCCTATACCTAAATATTACCTTTTGCAGATCTCCTTCCTATAGTGATTGAGAGATACCTATAATGTCACTTTATATACGACGATTCCAACTTCTTTACAATGGACTTCTATTCCTTCCAAAGCTATCGGACTGCTAACTCTTGATCTGAAAGATTCCACACTAAGCTATCTCTAAACTTGCCGCGCTATATCTTATCATCAAAGCTTCTATCCTTTTAAAGTATATCTCATTTACATGTTACATTCGTTTATCTTCTTGGTATTGGGTTGGAAAGGTTTTGCCATTAATCGTGGCCGTCAAAGAACATAGGAGTTATGTTAGCAGAAGGACGCGAGAGACGTCACAACCGGTAGCAGAAATTTTAGAAAAAGAAAGAAAATACGCTGGTGTTTCTTTCTTTTATTTGCCAGCTGTATTACAGAATGTAAATATCACAAAAATAATTTGTAACTTATAAATTAGAATGATATATAAAGAATAACTAAAAAGTAAAGGAACATCTTATTTATTTAAATCACAAAAAAATGTGTAAATATCACTATTCAGTCTGTGGTACTATTACAAATTTTTGAAATGTGATCTTAAAAAACATAATGCATCAATTGTGATGTCGTTAAAAAGCCTGGAAAGTAATATTGTGTAAAAATTACCAGTCGATATCGTTCTTTTGGCATCTACGCTAGTTGATGGTACTGTTAGCAATGTGTGATATACTTTTAAAATGCGCAATATTCTCATATAAATATTAAAATAAAACCGATGTATTATCAACTGATTCTTCATTTTCTTTAAACTTATTCTTATTTATTACTACGGGTTATTATTTATGAATATATATATAATGAATCTAAAAAATATTGTAAACCCTAAAGTATGCTATACAAATATAGTGGGAATAACAAACTCACCAATTTAAAAAAAAAATATTGAAACATTACGCACTTTCTTCGCAACTACAACTTTGTTGTCACAGATACGAATATTAGACTACGGATCCTACGCATGTGCAGTATCGCCTTGAGCTGTAATCGGATAGTTTTGGCCCGCCTCCAAAGATAATTCACATATTTTATAGATTGCACGATGCAACTTTCTGTTCACAGCCTAATTAATTCGACCTGTTGGGGAGACATAAAAACAAGAAAGTATACTAGTTTGTTATATCGGTGATCTCTGAAAATATAGTGGAGACAGTTTTAAAACATTTCTAGTAAATACCGAAACACTTGTATCTAAACTTGTGGATACCGGTATTACAAAATTACCTAAATGGCTCAAAATACCGGTATTCGGTGTGTCGGTATACCGCTATTGCAATCCCTAATAAGCACCTTATACAACGCACCCTCTTGCCGTATTCAAAATAAAAGCTTTGCACAAAAACTGCTTTCCTCCGCAGGCGTTCACAACGTCATTATCACTGCACAAAAATGATGTAGCAAAGGTTATCAGCCAATATTACAAAAGCCAAAACTACGACTTTCTTAAAATGTATGAGTTTGACCCTTTGCAGGTCTTAATACATTAGAATGCAGATTGTCTATTTGATTTTTAGCATACGCAGAATTTAATTTTGCTGGAAATTATATATTAATTGATATTAACAATATTGTGCACCTACAGAAGCATTTGGAGACTTCCCTAATAAACATTATAAAATTTATGACGGGCTCACGCGTCTTTTCTTTAACATAACCTCTGGGTTATTTGATGGCCAAGATTAATGGCAACTCTTTTCCAACCAAAACCCAAGAAGCGAAATGCGAATAAGAAATGCAAATAAGATAGCTTTTAAAAGAACAGAAGTTTCAGTAAGTAGGATGGCAATTTGGGGAATGTTATGTTTGGAGGAGACACAAGCGTGAATTGACAGCCTATCGTAAAGTTACCGAGAAACCCAGCCATTACTACAAGGTGCATACCATTGCATACGCACCCTGACGTTTCCATATAAAGCTTGAAGTTAAGTGTGGATTAAGGTAGGACTGATTATTTGATATTAGGACTTGTAATATTATTAAAAGTACCAGTAGGCGGAAAATAAATATAACGTAGAGCAAGTGGTTTAAATGACGTGATTCGGTTTAATTATCACTGAGTGTTCGGTTATTCTAGATTCTCACTTATTTAAATTTATCTAAATTGTAGACATTTAAGTTCTATTCTTAATAAAGTCATATTAAGAATTTAAAATATCTGTTTATTTAGAAAATCCCACACCTCTAGCTCACTCTGGCAATCAAAGATATGGTCACTGAAGGGGGGCTATATCACAAATTGCCAAAGTATACTTTTACAATTAGTTTTCAAAAACCTTAGAAACAAGAGTGTGAAAAGAGTAAACCAAAAACTTCAATTTTATTCAATCATCACATTAAATAGTCTTCTACAAATACTACTGAGAATGCGTTTTGTCCTTAATGTTGAAAAAAAATTTAATAAAGAACTATATAATCTTCATTACTACAAAGTAATGCAATAGTTCTTGTATATGAATATAAGACTAAAATATTTCGGTGGCAAATATGTCCCTGAGAAGAATTTTAAGAAGCATGTGGAAACTAGTTCAGTAATGGGAGTATTATGCAAATGGAATTTGAAATTTTCGTGTCTGGGCGTGTAAAATTTGCATTCAATACAAGATTGCTCGGATAAATCGTTCTTAAGAATTTGAGTTCTCATAGTGTCTATATGATAGCATTAGATTCGTGAGCAGAATATAGATTACACTAAATTACTTGGAGAAGAACCATTTAACAGCTATTCAGACAAGTAATTTCATAAATTGCACTCACATATTGCATCAACTAGATTTCAAGCTGGAATTTTTAACCAGATGTACTTTATTAAATATTTTAACATGGTTTTCTGATATGTCTCAGCATACTTTTCAAATAAAAATAAGACAAATTCCTTTTCTGTTCCAAAATATAGAATATATCAATTCATAATATCAATTTTTGATGATTAAACGATAAATTCAAAAACTGGGTGTCTATATTTGCTATTGCATAAGTTTTCTATTGCATACTTTAAAGTATAATTTATAGCAAGATCTGCCTCGATTACAACACTAACCATACTCATCTATAACTATATATTACTGTAGAATATATATATATATATAGTAAAATAAAATAAAAGTGAAAAAGTTCTAGAACCTCAGCGCTAAAGAGGGAAGAAATTGGAATTCACCAGACACAACAAATGTAAATACCAAAAAGTCTATGTGCTAAACTTTAGACCTATTATGATTTCTGAAGCTATCGCTGAATTAAGCCAGCGAATTAGAGTTAGTAATGCTTTATGGATCCAACCTTCCCCGTACAGCAGAAATGTTCAACATAATAGGAAAAAAAACACCAAGTTGAAACGTTAAGCCTAATACAACACGTGGAAGAAAAACCAGATAATATATAAAAATGAAGTTAAGAAAAGAGAACAATAATGAATGTCTCAATGAGAGGAATAATAAAAATTTATATATATATATATATATATGTGGGAATCCAACCGAAATCTTCCAAAAAGATTGGATTCTTCAGATGGCGGGGTTTTTATGGCGTGGTGTCTAGGGGTTTTTAGGGTGTGTTAGTTAATTTTGAAATAAAGTAGACAACATAGTTCAAGAAAGAAACTAGTTGAAAACTAAATAATTTATTAAGAATTATAGGGGAGTATTTACATGGGGAATATTTCAAAAGAATAGGAAAGTTAGATAAGCATATTTCGGAAGAATAGGGAAGTTAGATCACATTACTTTAAGGGAGGCAATTGAGATTAAAT
>BMAV01009705.1:0-14078 GCA_019973955.1 Trichonephila inaurata madagascariensis
TATAAATAAGCAGGAGTAACTAAAAATTTTACCTTGAGAAATGCCGTCGTACTGTTTGTAAAACATCAACATAATAAAAAAAGAAGAAAATAAAATCATCTCAAAACATTATAAAATTTTTTAATGCCAGAGTAAGGAAAATATTTTCAAAATGTATATAAATCCCTGTTTGGTATTTTTTATACAAAACAGAATACATTAAAATAAAAGCAATATTTATAAATTATATAATTCATTACTAAAGGAAATATTTTCCTCAATTTTAAAAGTGGTGGTTGTATTTAATTATAATCTTATCTGCATTTTTATATGTGTGACAAACACAATTATGCAAACGTTAAGGGTTAGAAAATATAAAATAAAGAATTGTCCAATTAATTAGCTTCAACAATAAAATATTCATTGGCTACATTCTTATTCTTATTCTTATTTATTTTTTCATTATTTTGTGCCTTGCAATAATTTATTGCTGTGTTTTCACTCTATTTCATTTTATTTTGTACGTTTATATTTAGCGAATGTTAAATATAATTAATTAGGTGCAAATATGGTACAAGGTATATATATGGTATGGTATAAGGTATATATATGGGATGGTATAATATTATTAGATGTAAATATAAAAATACAGTGAAAAAATAAAGTATATTCGAAAAAATGAAAAAAAAAAAATACTTAGTAATGACAAACAATTCAACAGGAAAAATAATTTCTGTTTGAGATCCACAAGTAAAATATTTATAAAATATTACTACGTAATTTTAAAATGGTTTTTATTTATTTTATGTCCAAACACACAAAAATATAAATGGCACAAACTAATATTTCTAGTTAGTAAATGTAGGACCAGTAAGGATTAAAATAAACACATTAAGGAGTTATTATAAAATCCATTGTAGTTCTTACCAAAAAACCCCAGATAATTAACAAATAATTACAGGAATCCTGGAACAAAATATCATCTTCACACATTTCACATATATTGATGAATACATTACACAGGGTTACAATGAAAAAATTACAAGAGCAGTGATAGCTGAACTGAATGTATTTTTTGGTGCTGATTTCAGAAATACTGGTGAAACTTTTCCATCACGTCACGTCTTTTTGAAAAATTTAATTTTACTTTGAATTTGATGTACATTTACCAAAAATGTTTTCAGCGTTGAATTTCTTCCCTCCGTGGTTGACCTTCATTCAACCTTGGTGAAATGTACAGAATACCACTCTGTGACAGCTTCACTTTGCCTTCCTTCTCTTCCTGTCACAATACTTCTCTACTAATAGTGTGGCAGGAATCATTAACTTAGATCCTTTGGCTTGATAACGCAGGAACTGTCACTCTTCCGGATTTATTCTGAACGTAAGACACTGAGATTTTAAACTTTATTTCAAATTTTGTTGAAAGTGTAATTTATTGTGTTGCATGTGCTTTGTAAGTGGGAGTTTCATATCAGAAACACTTTTACCCGTTGTGTTTTTATCTATTCTTTTCGTGAAGCATTGCTTGGAGTTCGAGACGTTGCGAAAATTTGCCAGGTGACTTTTGTTACATTTATAGTGAATATAGTTTAATTAAAAATCACATGAGAAGAATTACAGACCATGTAAAACAGCTTTATCCTGCGCATTTTGGCAAGAAACTTGGAAACCAAGTCAAATCATGGGTTCATCCAAAATTCTGTGTAAATTACCTCAACGATCTACGCTTCTGGCTCAAAGGAAGGAAGACTGCTGTACGATTTGGCGTTTCTATGACACAGATGGATCCAGAAATCCACTACGATGATTGTTACTTTTGTACCTGCCTTATCCATAGATATAACCGCAGAAACCAAAAGCTGATATCTTATCCTGATAATATTCCACATCCACCATACGCCACGTTTCTCATAAACATAATATTCCACTGTGGCTTTGCCTTCAATTGAGTTGCAAAATATTTCCAGGTATATTCGAAGCCAAGTTGACAGAGAGAATTTTTATTGGTCCAGATATTCGCAAGTTTATGGAGGATAACGAATTTGAGAGACTAGCAAGACAGGAAAGGAAAAAGAGGCATTAGTTATTTTCAAAGACGTCGCCAGAAAATTTATTTGCAATTGCAATGATCCTGACTGTAAAAGAATTCCAATGGATAAACTGGAGAAATTTCAAGGTTAGGTTGAGTGTGAAAATACATTTCCTTTACACACATGGGAACTTTTCCCCCTAAAACTTAGGATTAGTCAGTGAAGACAAGGGAAAAGGTTCCATCAAAGTATCAAAGATATAGAGCGCAAATATCAAGGAAGAATGGGCAAGATATGCTAGCAGACTAATGTTGGATGTTAATCGAGATGTCCTGAGATTAAATATAAAAGTAGAATGCCAAAAGCAACTGTCAAAGGAAAAAGAGAACGCACTCAGAAAGAAACTTTTTTTGCTTTCTTGGGCATTTTAAAATATGCTTCACATTTGGATGTACGCAAGCATAATTTTTGCTCCTCATGTTGAATCGTCTATTTTATGTAAATACCTTAATAAAAACAAATAGAAACATATAGTATGTTGGTGCTTCTCTTTTAAAAATTACACCATAATTGGTTGTAAAACGTATAAAGCGTAAAGCTTTCGCACCATCAAAGACAGTGTGATGTCTAGAAACAATGGTTTTCATCTAATTGCTGAGAAATTAATTTGCCTCACTAAGAACCAATATTTGCATAGATTTAACTGAATAGAAACCACTGTTGCCAAATTGCCCAGGCTAAATTGTTTGAGAGAAGTCCTTATCAAGTAGGATTTTAGCAAAAATATTGATATCGATTTTACAAAAAATCCTAACATGGTGGGAAAATACTGAAGTTATTTTCAAAATCAGCACATTTAATAATACAAAAATCACTGAAAACATCTTTTACATTTTTCCAACACTTTAATTTTGTGCTCCTGTGTTAATTTGTTTTTAAAATATTTCTTTTATTTTAGATACAAAATTTATCGTTTAAGTAAACTTGAACAAATACACATATTCTTAGAGCGAATTCAATGCTTCCTTTTTGTATTCTTTGTGGAAACTCTTTCTTTAGAAAAAAAAAGATGATAAGCAAAATGTGAGAACATGATAGGCAAAGAAAAGAAATACACACACACACACACACACACACACACACACATATATATATATATATATATATATATATATATATATATGTTTGTGTGTGTGTTGTGTACAGATGGGTCATATTGGTATATCTTCAATCTAAGAAGCTAATTCTTTTCAACCTGATTTCATTGCTGCATTATTGAATTGGAAGAATAATAACTCCAAATCGGAAAATATCTTAAGAGTACAAAGCGTTTTTCTCTTGTTTTTTAACTTTTTCTTGAAGTTCAATATTTGAGTTTTACCTTCTTTTTCAATTTCTTCTTCCCATGATACGGATTATATGGTAGAAACGTTTTGATGAGATGAGTTAAATGGGATAAAACAGTTGCTTATATTAAAGAACATCTGGAGTTCTATGTTCTGGGGATTAAACATAAAAGAAAAATTATGCTCTCAGGTGAAGACAAACAGAAAAGTACTTTCAAGAGATTTAGTAGCGTAAGAAAAAGGTTTATTTGTTTTTGTTTCTTTTCCTTTTACCAATTTATTGGTGTTCTGTGTAATATAATTGCTGAAGCAATCCTGCCTAACTAAAATTTTTCGTTCTATGTACATTTTCTCTGATTTCAGTTATTTTTCACAGAGTGGCAACATACATTCATTGAAGTTGACTTGATTTTAACGAAATTTAGTCATATTTCGTAAAGAAATTTTTCTACAATGTAGGGAATGATTGGGCGTGAAATAATTAAAAATGTGTAACACTAACGAGCAGAGTTTTTTTTTTAAAAAAACTTATTGCACAACTTTGCGAAAGTGTATCATTGTATAAATGGTATTTGATCTTATTAAGGAGATGGTGGACTTTGAAATTGGCGAAAATCGTCCAAAATATGGAAACAATTTTTTTTATGAATTATGATTTTTGTGAGTTTACTGAACCATATGCAAGAAACCGCATGTGTCTAAGTAATTTTATGAAAAAGTTATAAGCGTTTAAAAAAATTTAAATGGACCCAAAAATGTAAACAAAAGCATGTGCTTAGGTTGTCATAATTTTTTGAGGTTTTTTTTTAATATTAGAATTAATATTTTCGTGTTTTAACAACTACACATTTTAACTGCAACCTTTAACTGTTTTATCGCTGTTTACTTACTTCCACTTTTTTACAAAAGTCGAAAGTATTGCCTGTTTTTAAAATTGCACATCTTTGATTGCTGTCTGTTTCTTAGTAATATTTATCTCTACGAAATCAAATTTTTGTATCTAAAATCCACAAAAAAGCTTCAAAAACATCTACAATTGTCCTGTATTTGTTTACAATGGATGCTATTAGTAGGCGCTATCGAAAACCTAAAGGTAGGCCATCAAAAAGAAGGAGTTTGTGTGCATCCAAAGTACAAAAGAGATGGGGAAAAAATCACATGCAAAGTGATTTTGATAGTACTGTGTGTGCTAAAAACTCTGATATTCTGCTTGCTGAAAATTCAATTATTATGCATACTGAAAACTCTATTAGTGATGAAGGTTCAGATGCTGGTGAAAATGAACAATATTTGAATGCAAGTGCCAGAAAATTTCAAATGTTTCCTTCTACATCAACATCAACTTTTTGTCCTAGTGAGAAAAGTACATATGTTTTGATGAATAATGATATGTGGTCTTCTCTTTTATGTAACATAAAATGTGATGAATGTGATATGTGCTCATTGGATGTTGAGTGTAATGGTGCTTATGGTTTTTCTTCAAAAATAGAACTAAAATGTAAAAGCTGCAAAAAAATATTTAATTCTGTATTCTCTAGCCCACGAGATGATGATAGCAAATGTTTCGAGGCAAATAAAAAGCTCGTTGAAGCTTTTCTAAAAATTGGGAAAGGTCATGCAGCATTAGAACTTTTCTCTATGGCTATTGGAATTCATGCAATGGATAAGAAAACATTCTCAAAATGTTTACTTAAATTATATGAAGAAAAGTGTAGTTTTAAAGAAGACATTCTTGAAATTTCCCGGAAAGTGATCCGAAAACACCATGAAGATTTGCTCGGCATTGCTAATGGTGTTATAGACATCACCGTTTCATCTGATGGAACATGGCAGAAACGGAGACATTCATCATTGTACGGGATAGGAATCGTTATCGACATTTTGACTGGGCTCATTATCGATTACGAAATCCTTTCCAAATATTGCCCAGAATGCACTACCGCAAAAAGGGATCTTGGAGACAATAGTGCTGAGTACTCCATATGGTACAAATCACACCAAGAAAAATGCAGCGGAAATTATGTAGGATCTTCTAATGCCATGGAAATTAAAGCTGCAGAAATTATATGGAAAAGATCCATTAAAAATTGTGGTATGGGATACGTGAGCATCTTGTCAGATGGTGAGGCCAAGACCTATCAATATTTATCATCATTAAATGTGTATGGTGACTGCATAAAAATTGTGAAAGAAGAATGCATTAACCACGTGGCAAAAAGGCTTGGCACAGGACTCCGTAATAAAATTTCAGAGTGGCGGAGTAAATGTATCACCATTGGTGGGCGGAAAGAGGGCAACCTCAAAGAAAATACCATTGTGAAACTGGCTAACTTTTACAGAAAAGCTATAAAAGACAATGCACCAGATGTAAGAAAAATGAAAGGTGCAATTTTAGCTTCATTGTTTCATTGTTCATCAACAGATAAAACTCCAAAGCATGGTAAATGCCCTACTGGTTCGACATCATGGTGCTTTTACCAGAGGGCATTGGCTAAAAATGAGAACCCTATGTCCCGTTCACTGATGAAAACTAAGCTCTCGGAACAAGTTCTGGAAAAAAATACTTCCAGTATATCAAAGGCTTGCAAACGATGAGCTTTTAGAAAGATGCAGTGCGGGGAAAACTCAGAATGCCAACGAAAGCATCCACAGTGTCATTTGGAAAAACTGCCCAAAAGAAACTTTTGTTTCTAAAAAGCGACTTGAAATGTGTGTTATATCTGCCATAGGTGGATATAATTTTGGTTGCTTCAATAGTTTAGCTATTGAGCACAATGAGTTAAGTGCTGTATCTGTGGACATTTCCCATAAACGTGATAAACGACGCTTAGCTCAGAGTGAAAAAAAGAATTCTAGTGATTGGAAAAAGAAAAGAATCAGTAATAAATTGGCCAAATCATCCAAAATTACAAGGAACATTAAAAAAGAAGGTGAAACATAAGGTTCTGGCAAATTTTAAATGTTTTTTCCAGTAAATTAATATTTATTTGTACTATCACTGAAAACATTTTACCGAAAAACTGTATCATGTGAAACCATTTTATTCTTTTATTAATTTTTTTCTCTCTTCAAATTATGCTTGTAAATAAATAACCAAGTATAAATATGTATGTTATTAAATAAAATGGATGTTTAATAATATCAGAACAACAATTATAAAAGGTAAGTGGAAAAACATTTTTAAAATGACTTTTTCTCAAAACTTTGTTTTTTCAGATTTACGTGCTTTTAAAATGTTCCATGCGTCTCAGTTTTTGAGCAAATTGCTTGAAATTTCTCGTGAAGAATACTGATAAGTACATAAATAAATCTGAGTATCCATTTAAAATTTTGACTTCATTTAGATAGTTAAATTTCATTTTTAGTGTACAAAATCTGATATTTTACAGAAAATTAAGTACAAATGAACAAAAACCTTTCTAAAAAATTAACCGGTGCATGAAATTGCTAAATAATACCCATTTATGTGTAAAGTGTACAAATAAACATTAATAATGTTAGACGAAGTCAAAAAATAAAAAATTGGAACGCATGGAATGTTTTTAAAAAATTTAAAATTTATTAATTTTTTTTAATTTAAAAAAAAAAAATTTAATTGAAATTTTTTTTAAAGATATATTTGATCTAGTTGTATTCCAGTGTATATGCTCATAAATTTTCATTACTCTTACTTCATAATTAAAAAAAAGTTTTTGAAAGTCCACTGTCCCCTTAAATATTCCCTTGAAAATCCATCTGCTTCATTTGAAAAGAAATAAAAAAAGAATAAGAGCAAAGCGCAATAACAAAGAAGTTAAGAGAAGTTGATTAAATTTCTATGAAGTATTTTTAATTTTTAATTGCCTTTTTATTAATTTTATGATGTTCATTCTATGCAATTGTGTATTGTTTGGCTTACATTCTCTCTCTCTCTTAAGTTTTAAAACCCTTTTATGGTCATTTGGTTTTAATCATGCCATATTATGCATCTCAGCAAATTTATTTTACTGCATAGCCAAGTTTTGAACCATAAAAAACCTTTTTTAAATTATTTTTTAATCATTGAATATTTAATGACTATATCATTTCCATTTAAAAAATTTTTATTGCTATTAACTTGACTGAAAATTTTGTCTGTGTTTTGTTTTAACTTCTGTTTAATTTAAAATTAATATTCAACGCTAATGAAACAAATTTATTTTGAATACAAGGTAAGATATAACAATTCAAATTACAAATTCGTATGATGAATTTGCTCGTATTTTAATTAAATACGAACAAAATTAGGTTAAGATTAATCTGAATAAATTATTTTCGTAACAAATACTATCAATAATATGCAAAAATATAATTTGAATTAAAAAAAATTATTTTCAGTCATATTTAATTAAAATAGTGTTTTAATGTAGAACATACATTGTGAAATAACATATTAAAAATTAGA
The DNA here is from genome assembly GCA_019973955.1 of Trichonephila inaurata madagascariensis. Lineage (NCBI taxonomy): Eukaryota > Metazoa > Arthropoda > Arachnida > Araneae > Nephilidae > Trichonephila > Trichonephila inaurata. The sequence continues at coordinate 7,782 of BMAV01009705.1, forward strand.
GCTTTACGGACATTATAAGTTTTTGTCTTATGTTTTTACAAATTTTAATACTTTTTTTCAGACTTTCAGTTTTGAAGGTATAAGTGTCTTCTAAGCCCTAAGGCTTTTTTTTCTTTTCATCATAGAGCCTTGAAATGCACATACTTCCAAACGTATGTTCTGTAAAAGTTAGTATGGATTTAGGGTTGATATATATCTAGTATTTTTTTTAAAATTATAAAGTTACTATGGTAAAAATTTTCGCGTTTTTTCAGAGTTTTCTAGAAAAATAATTATTAAAAATCAACAAGGAAACAGATTTTGAAATCTATACTTTTTTTTCACAATAATCTGAGAAACTTAAAATGACTCAAAAATGTGAAAATACCCCTCAAAAATTCTTAATTTTTTCAAATTCTAATACAATGGCTGATCAAACTGACTTTTTATTTTTAGACTTAACTTAATAATACAATCTGAATACAAGACCGAAATTATTTTTAATGTTAGTGTCCAAAAACTTTTTTGAAAAAGGGTACTATGTAGCTTTAATACTGACAACATTTTGATGAATCTTATTACTTGGCATCTTCACTCAGTTATCAAAACCAGAGTTGTATCTTTTTTTTTTCAATTCCTACTATCAGCTCACAATCTCTATATATTTATTTATCTTAGTGGAATTTTCAATCGTTAATAAAATACATTTTAAAGCGCTCCATTGAGCTGAAATTTTATAGACATGTTTATTTTGGATGACAATACAGAAATATAATAATAATTTATAAAAATTGATTATAACTAATTTTTTAAAGAATTACCATTACAACCACGTTGGTATCATTTTTGGTGACTTAGCGATCCTTTTGGCGGCTTGTGTCAAAACTTGAAAAGGTTTTTTTCTCACGTGTTACAGTAATCAGTTGAAATGAAATTTGTATACTTGATTGTTTTGGATGGCAATGCGATACTTTAATGATAATTAATAAAAATTAATGACCACTTAATGTTGTGATTCTGTCATATGTATATACCTATTTATATTAATTGTAACTATTTAATAAAAAGTAGCTAAAATAAAATTTTTCTTTGTTGATCTAAGTAGGAATTGACTTAATTTTTTTTTGGTTTTATATATATTACTTGTTGTAAGTGTAACAACAAGTCTAATATCAGTTTTGAATTCTATGGAGGACACTTGATTGCATTTATCCCGTGACCGTCATGAATATAGCTTAGAATGGTTAGAGAAGAGGAAGCAACAGATGATTATAATTATGTCAATATATTGCTTCTGTAACTATTTAAACTAAATTTTTTTAAAAAAAAATTGGTACATTTTTTGTAAGCCATAACAAAAGCACAGACATTATTTGGATTTATTTTAAGTGTGAAAATTAAAAATTATTTTACTGAAATTTTAAACAATTATGGGACTTAATAATTTTGGATCAAATTAAGGAAAGGGCTACATTAGAAGTAAGAAAATATTTTATCAATGATTGGTCCCAAATAAAAACATTGCAAATAAATTTACCGTTAAATTCGATGATTATGTACACGTGAAAATGAGTATTAAAATAGGCATTGATTCTAAGCAAATGATTGCAGAGAACCTGTCGCAACCCGAGGTTACAAGTGTAATAGGAGTTGTGTACGAAGCCATTGTTATAAAAAATGCTTTTATTTCAGTACTATCAAAGGGAGGGCACGACTAAGGAAATTCATATGGGGTCGAGACTTGGTGTAATAGTAGTACTCCTTTAGGGTGTTCACCCCTCAATGTAATTCCGCCGAATGGCCAGTCAATTCGGAGAAAATAACCTTCGAAATTCATGCTTAGCTTTTATACAATTAAGTTTTAATGTCCTCCAATGAGTCCGTAGCCTAGTTGGTGGATCGTCCACTTACTATGCCGGAGGTTAGGGTTCGATTCACGACATGAATTTTTTTTTCAATTCATTAATTATTTTTTTTAATTAAATAAATTTATTAATGAAAGGTTTATTAAATATTAAGTGACATTTTATGCAATTATTTTTAATTTATAAAATTAAAAAAAAAATAAAGAAAAGTATTAGTTAAATTATTTATTATTAAAATTATTATTAATTAAAATATTTAATATATATTAATAAAATTATTAATAATTAAAATTAATTAATCATTATTAATAAAAATTACTATTAATTTATTATTAGAATTGTTATTTTTGTTTAAATTATTAACTTGTTATTAAATTATTTAAATAAATTTATTAAAATTAATTAAATAAACTTAATGAAATTATTTAAATAAACTTATTGAAATTAAATAAAGTATTTAAATATGTTATTAATTTTTTAATTCTTGTTAAATATTTTATAAAATTATAAAATAATTAAATTAATAATATATAAAAAAGACATATTTTTATTATATTAATTATAAAATAATTAATTTAATAATAATAATACATTTTATAAATTATTTTATATTATGTATAATATTTTAATTATAGTATATTGTATTTCACATTATAAAACTATTTAACTAATTTTTATGTAAAATATCGTTTAATATTTATTATATATTTTATTATAAATATTATTTATTAATATAAAAAAATATATTTTAAAAATTTAATATAAATATTTATATAATTACAGTATTTTTTTATTTTATTTTATAAAATATAAAATAGTTACATAAAATAACATGTAATGCTTAATAAACCTTTCATAAATAAATTTATTTAATTTTAAAAATAATTAAATGAAAGTATTCAGACGATCTACCAACCAAGCTACGGAATCGCTGGAGGAAATAGAAACTTGTATAAAAGCTAAGCATGAATTTCGTAGGCTATTTTTTCCGAATTGACTGGCCATTCGGCGTAATTACATTGAGGGTTCAACCTTGGGAGTAATCTTAATTAATCTCTTAATATAACTTATAAGATTATTCAAAGCACACTTATCTCTAGATCCACTTGTAAATCACTTGTCAGCTTTTTCCTAACTGTCTATGATCCTCTTCAAACCAACTTCTCTAGTATTTCCACTGCTTCGAATATCAGTTATAGCTTGAATGCTAACTTCATGTTGAACTACTCGAGATTCACTGTTCCCGATTATTTTTAACATATCCTTGCCAGGGTTTACCTAGCGCTTACACTGTCATAAAATCAAGTCATCGCTACTGATAGCGATTTTAAACTCAAACTACAGTTAAAGAATAACTTCCCCAAGATGATTGGTAGAAGAACAGCGGATAGAACCGTCACAAATCTACTGGATATAGAGAAAATTACAAGGTTCATTTTTCGGGTCTAAGAACAAAGAATGAAATGATTCAAATTGGAGGAAGGGAAATAATAATTTAAATACTCTTCAGAATGATAGAAAGCTTCATAGCAAGCTTCATTATTCATCTTATTTTCCCGATAATATAAATAATACAAGAAAAGTTGTTATTTAGAGATTACGCGTCCTCTGAATCACTTAAATTTCGAAGACAAATACATATAATTAAAAGAAAATTCTTTAGTTATTATTTTGTTGCAATTGGATAAAACTATCCTTTCTGCATCAATTGATTATTATAGAACTTTAATTTTATTTTATGAAGATGGCCATACAAAAATTCATACTCTTTAATTGGATGTTAACAAAGCTTTTGCAAGTTTTTCTGATGTACCCTCTGAAAAATTTTAAGATTATTGATAAGAAATTGAAGCAAAATTAAAACGCATCTATTTTTTTCATTCTGAAATCAAAATAGCCTTTTTTTGTTAGAAAGTTAAAAATAATATGCGGTAAAAATTTTCTTGAAAAGTCGTATTTATATTTGAAATACAAACAGTGAATATTTAAATTCTAGATAGCATTTCGCAATTAATGCAATGTTTGAAAGTTGTTTAAAGTAAATGAAAGGAATACATATTCCATGCAAAGGACTGAAACAGAAAATTGAATCAAATTCGAGTGTATATATCTTAAGTTTGCCCTTGCTGAAAGGTTAATATAATTTTTTATATAATTTTTTTTGCTTGCATGATAAAACGTTTTAATTTTTATCTTTATCTATTGAACAAACTTTCATTTTTTTAAAATTAAAACTGATAGATGTACGACAGCTATCATTCTATATAATACAGGGAGATTCAAACGGTCTGCATTCAAATCGTTTTATCAAATTTATTCACTTGCTCTTAAATTTCTTTAATTTGTTTCCAGGCGCATTTGGCTAGCAGACTAATATGAACCGTTTTAAAGAAGTGTTTAATAATTAAAAATATATATTAGAACATTTTTTATTTATTTTTGTATACTGTTCAATAATATTGGTTATGTTTTTAATTTTATGTTGGCATAGTCTCTCTCTCTCTCTCTATATATATAGGCGCCTTCTACTGCTCATAAAATAAATTTTATTAGAAAATGCTGTACACTTTTTTCCACCCTTACGTTATGAAAAGTGTACCTTTATTTTTTAAATTATTTTTATAATTAAAATAACGATTGAAGTTGTTTATTCAGTTCTTACTATTAGTTCACTCTCTCCCTATATATATATATCTTGTTCAAATTTGCAGTTATTAATAAAATACTTAATATTAATCCATTCAAAATAGGAAAATACTTAATTTTTTTTTAATGTTACTTGTTTTTTACTTGTTAATACATAATATTGTGCTCTTTCGAATGAACTTTATGTAAAAACCAATCTCGATTCTTTTTAAAAGAAAGTTTTATAATTCATTTATTTTATTGAAGTCATGTGACAGACAGATGTCTCAGAAATGTTTTCTTATTGATTTCACCCATATATAAATGCACATATTCCCAAAGTTAAAATTCTATCTTCTTTCTATTTTTGATCCGTTTTTCCGAGAATTTCATCCGGTATCTGACACTGTAAATCATTTCAATAGATCCACGATAAAGTAATAGATATTTGATAAAGAAGATATTTTTCTTTTTGAAAATAATTCCGAGGAATATACTGAGTTATCAGTAGTACATATAATCATTCTAAAAACTTACTATTTAATATCATTTCACAAAATATTACTAAAAAACAAGGCGATTTGAGTCTTATATTATCAAAAATTTTCTAATTATAACCAAAGAGTATATTCTTATGTTCTGCACTTCGTTCAAAAATAACTTTAAATATATTAAACTGGCTGTTACTCGCTCGCTTCGCTGGGTATTTCATTATGATGTATGGCTAAATACTCTTTTTTAAACATACACACAAACACACACATTATTGACATCTAAGTCCTATCAGTAAGCGTTCGAATTTCTTATAATTTTCACCTCTTGAATAATAATATCTAAAATTGAAGTAAACTTTTCTTTTGCACACCCGTGACCTCCTCCTCCAAAAATAGATTCCATAAAACTCATTTTTAGTGGATCTCTACTCAACAAAATAAACATGATTACCAAATTTAAAGTCTAAATCTAATAGCTCAGAAACGGAAAAAATTTTACCAATAAACCCCCTAGCCTACTTTGGCAGTTGATTTCCGAAAAAAACATTCTTATTAGGTTTCAATTTATTGAAAGAAAGATGCATACCAAAGTTCATTAAGTAGGTTTACTAGTTCAAAAACAAATTATTTTTCCCTTTAGCTCCTCGCTTCCCGAATAGGAGTTGATTTCCGTAAAATCCATCCAATCCTCTTGACCCGTTGCAGTGGTCGATTTTCGTAAAACTTTTTGTTAGATTCACTTTATTCCATGAAAGGAACATGTAAATTAATTTTCCAACAATTAGAACTAATATTTTAAAAACGGAACTATTTATCTATAACGACTCTTAATCCCCCGCAAAACCCCTTGAGGGTCGATTTTCATGAAACCTATTTCGTAGCGGAACTCTACTCCATGAAAGAAATCTGCTTACCAAATATCTGGACTGTACGTCTAGTAGTTTAAAAATGAAAATAATTTTTCTCTAATGCCTCTTAAGCCCCCCACAACGTCACTTGGGGGGCAAATTTTGTAAAACCCATTTTGTAGCGGATGTCGTTTCTATGAAAGGAATCTGCTTACCAAATTTCAAGACTTTACGTCAAATAATTTAAAAATGGAAAAAAAGTATTTATAACGCCCTTTGGGGTTCAATATTTACAAAAATCCTTTCTTAACGGATCTCTACTCCAAGAAAGAAACATGCCTTCCAAATTTCAAGTCTGTAGGTTTAATAGTTCCGAAAATAACGTTATGAGCGTGTGAGTTGCTTTTCTACTGTATACATTTAGATACGAGAAAATAAGAACATTTCGAATGATAAAAAAGTCACGCAATAAAAAAATCTAGAAAT
>BMAV01009705.1:27651-41542 GCA_019973955.1 Trichonephila inaurata madagascariensis
TCGTAAACTATATTACATTTATTAATGTTATGCATTTTGATTCAACCTAAAAAATCCTCTTACTTGTACATACATTTTTATTAATTTGTTGCGTTTGCCCTATCTGTGCCTATGGCTATAATAACAAGTATATGTAGAATCATTTAGTGAAAAAATTGCTGTAGAATTCTGAATTTTGTGTCACCGTATGGAATGATGACACGGGGAGTTAAGTTCTCCAAAGTTTCAAAAATATGTTAGTATTATCAGTTAACCAATTGGTATGGATATTTTTTTATACTTCCTAAAACTGATATGACCCTCTTTTACCCATATGTTCACATAATGTTTATATTATGAAACGAAAGAGAAATTCAAATAAATTATTTTAAAGAATCCATTTTTGTATACAATCTTAAATTATATTTACTTTACCTTTTTTCATGTAATATATCTAATAAAGAGTTAATGCTATTTTAAAAAAGAGATACTTATATATATGTTTCGATGCATTGAAAATTCTGGAACATTTCTTAGGAAAATTACAATATGAGATTTCAATTAAGACTCAGTTTCAATTAAGTCTTTAGACTCATAAGGAAACTTGGTAAAAAATAATTATGTAATTTTCAACACGTTTGATTCCATTGGTATATTAATATACAATACAAATTCTTTAACATCTTGCAAAATAAATGTAGAAGTAAATATTCAATTAATCATTGCATTTAAATCCAATATTAATTTAAAATTCATACAAAATATATATCTGATCTTACAAATTATTTATTGAATAAAAGATTAAATATATCTAGAATTATTTTTTAGTGTCCGCGTAGTAATTTTTGTGTGATGATATATTCGGATGCTGAAAATATTAATTTTAATTTTTATAAAATAAATGTAAAATAAATTAATGATTACATGGAGCAATTATTGATAAATCGAGTAGTTGAAAATTTAAGTATGTATGTATTATTCATGAATGATGTATGTATGATTTTATGTATGATGTATGTTATACAAAATTTAAAATTGCATTTAAAATAAATAATAACGAATTTAAGTTTACAATTTCAAATGTAAATTTAAGTATGCAAAATTCCAGTAATAATGCAAAATTTCTTGCTTTTTCCATAAACTTTAATAAAGAGGCTGCTCTTCCCTATGCATTAAGTACACGAAAATTTAGATTAAAAAAATATTCTGAAGAAAAATTATTATAAGAAAGCTACAGTTCATTAACCCTTAATTTATTGTTGAGTATAACAAACAGTCCTCTCCAATAATGTATACTCCAACAAAGAAGCTCTTAATGTATCAACAAATAAACAACTTATCTGTTATTATTAAAGACAGAAAACCATTTGTTATTTATGCGTTTTAGAAATCTGTTGCGATTTTATAACTTTTCATATTTTGAGTGATTTTGAGCGTCGAAAAACTTTTGTTATGGTTATGGCAATCCATTTCCTTTTAGAGATTGCCTTCCACTTAATACAGTGTGCGTTATACTTCACCTTTGGACTCGATATGCCGTCGTTTTACGATGTATTTCTTTTTGAACTGGCCTATGAAACAATCAAAAACTGTACGGTTGAAAAACAGATCATAATTCGATCTGAAATTGAAGCACCGATCTCTTTTAATCCTCTTTCCGTGACTAATTTTAACGATGGAATTCCTGTTGTACGTTCCGTCACGGTACACCGAATTTGTCAAGCTCTTGATATAAAAACTATGCTTGCACCTTCAAATGGGATAAATTCGGAGATTATACAATCGGAACCAAGAAAAATAAAGCCATTGGCACCTGTTCCTACCGTCTATTCTTTCACCTTGTTGAAAATGTGCGAAGGACTTGGTTTAAATGTTGAACTTCACCCAAAAAGTGAAAGACCAACCTTTTTTAACAAAAAGAAGAAGCAAATGCCAGTGGTTTATTCAACTACAGTATTTTATATGTGCCAAGCTCTACAACTAGATGCACGTCTGGCAGACATTCCAGACAAGTAGATAGAGAATTTTTAAAAATATGTTGGAAATAATGCCATCAAAAAAGGTCACTCAAGGAAAGGAGAAATTTATGATTTATTTTAATGAATAATCGTTATAGAAGACTTTTGTGGAAAATTGCTTTGCGGTTGCAATGCGTTTAATTTTACGTAATGATGGACGATCGAAAATTACTTTGTTGAAAAAGAAATGTAGGAAGATACTTTAAACACGTGTCAAATGATGCAAGAATTGACTGATAAAGACGATAGCCGCATCATATAATTAATGAATAAGACTGCGATTCCAATATCATTGAATTTCATTACGAATAATAACTATACAGTGTTGACTAACTTTCGCAAGTAGCGATAAAGTATTTTTGTCAAATGCGACATTTATAACTGAAAAAGGTCTATTGAACAAATATTACCTTTAGTAAATGATATAACGGTGATATTTTTTTCATCAGTAAAGTGATCCATCACTACATGTTTAGAACAAAACAAGGATGGTTATAGCTTTTCATGTAGAGGAGGAAAATACTCCCATTATTTAGATTGATTTCTATTCGTAACCTAAAGGACGATCATAATTATCGCCTTCAGGCAAGACAAAAAAAAATGCTATGATATTGAATAACATTAGCCTTGAATTGCTATGAAGAACGTTGCATTCGAAGAAGGGGAGAAATACATTTATTTTTGAGTTAATCAGAATACGGCTGATTAAAGGACGATCTTTATAATCGCCTTTGATATCAATGCAAAGAAAACTTGTAAATGTATTGTGAATTATCATATTTTTTTAAAAAATTCAATAAACTTATTATTATGTCATATTGTTATATGTTTCTTTTAATTTATACTAAAAATAATAAGGACGATTGTGCATATATATCATGTTTATATGAAATGAGAATGTTATTTGAGAGTTAATGCAGTATAAGTTTTATTCAATTCGCAACAACAGAGATTACGTGTTTTATTTTATTTTATTTGTAATATTTTATTGTTCTATCGTAAATAAAACACAAGATCATGACTATAACCTCAAAGAAAGATTCCCTTTCATTTGTAATGTTTGTGACTTTAAAAAGCGGGAGAAAGGGATAGATATTTATCGCCTTAATAATTTAATCTGTCGTATATGTGAGCACTTTTTATATTAATGACAAAATAACGGTCATTATTAGCACCTCTGATAAATGAAAGAAACAACAAGGAATGTTTTCCTATGTTTGGTGAAGAAAACTATAGAAACCGAAAGAAAAAACAACCATTTATTTGCATGCTTCAAATTAAAACAAAACGTACTCTTCTATATATATTGGGGGTAACTTATGTATTCTATTGAGGTAACTTATGTATGCGGTGACGTTATAAGAAAATTTTTATCATTTTCATCTTCATAAAAATATTTTTTCGATACTATTTGCAGCTATTATTTCTTTTAAAATTTACTTCTGTTACAGTTTCCATACCTTACAAGAAATTAAACGAACTTATATATGTATCACCTCCAAAAAAACAAAAAAAAAGATACAAGAATACATCTTCATCTACTATATTTGTGGGACAAATATGTATTTAATAATTGGTGGGGGAATTAAAATATATCAATTATCAAGTGATAAAATAACTATAACTGAAAAGAAGTGTTAAAGAGGATGTAATAAATAAAAGTTTATGAATAAGATTAAACGGAAGAGACGTTTTTCAATTTTCGTCTATGATGAAAGGCATTTGATAAAAAATAGTGTAGTCACTGTAGTTTTTGTCTATTTGATTTAAAGAAATGTTTGATGTATTTTTAAGATTCAAACATATTTTTTGAAAAATTGTACAAATAAAATTATTTATTTTTCAAGAATGGAATTTCGAATTCACGTACTTAAATATACTGTGTACAACTTAAACTATAAAATATATATAAATAAAATCTTATGTAGCGATTAGTGTTTTATTATATTTATTTAAGCTTATTAATGAAAAATTTATGTTTTCTAAAAAAAAAAAAATTGTTAACAAAAAATACCATGATGTCTGGGAAATACATTTTATTTGCAATAATGAAGAAAAAATGAATAACAATTTTAGAAGAATTTGATCTTGCTGATGTGCATTTCTTCACTTATTAGGAATTTATAAATTTATCTTTTATTTTGTTCATTTAAATTAGATTGTAGAAGGTATGCTTTATTCCATTAATTTTAATGCATTTGCAATCTAAAATTTAAAGATGATTTCGGAATATAAATTGAAAGGATTTTGTCTTAGAAAAAATAGAGCAATGGTTTATTTTTGAAGCAAGCAGAAATTATAAGGAAGGAGTATTAATAGCGGTATAGAAACACTACTGAAGATAACAAATGTGTTTTCTTGAAATGCAAGAGTTCATAGCACATATAAAACTATCAACTACCATAGCATATAAAAGTTAGGAACCATTTGTTCAAGATCAGGAGAAAATATATTACATAAAAGATAATTTAGATAATAATTTATTCATTCCTTATCATTATATTTTTTGTTTTTCAATTTCCCCCTACTATTTATTCACACTCTCCCTATATATATCTATATATCTTGTTCAACTGTTCAATCATTAATAAAATGCTTTTTATTCATCCTCTCAAGTTCAAATACATTTGTTTTAAAATTGTTGATAACTCTTGATGTTAATACAGTTTGTTCAAATATTAATTCATTAATTAAATTTAATGAACTAATTAAAGTTTAGGAGACATGTTTCAGTTGATATTATTACTCTAGATGGCAGTACCATTTTATAAAACAGCTTTTGTTAAATTTGTGATGAAGCTTTATCTTAACCTGAATAACCATATGCTAGTTAGATGTCAGCATTCCACTTACACTAGTTTTAGATATATTCCTACCTATTGTATTCAACTTTTATTAAAAAAAATAATTAAAAATTTAATGTTGTTAAAAAATTTTAATGGTAACTTAAAGGTGTTTTGTCACTTAATATTGTGATTCCGTCATATGTATATACATATATATATATATATATATATATATATTAATTACAAATATTTAAGGTAAAGTAACTAAAACAAAAAAATTTCTTTCTTGACCTAAGTAGGAATTGACTTAATTTTTATTTAAATTTACATATTATATTTCTATTTAAAAACCCTTCCTAAAGATAACACAGAAATTAACACAGAGTTCTCCTGTAGTTTTCTTACATGTAAAAACATTTGTTTTCTGATACTTATCATGATCTACAAAATGAGTTACATGATATTTATATTTTGTAATCAAAAACTTAATAATGTATATATATTACTATTTATAAAATTTCAGAAAACCTGGTTTAACACGTAGTGGGACATTGCACACTGTACAAATATATCTTGTTTCCATGTGCTGGAGTACAGCTCAGAAGGCAACTGCTATATGTTTTTTGAATAGTTATCTTCTGGTCACAAACTTTAACCAATTATACTTCACCTGAAAAAGGTTTCCTTATTGCTCAGGAAAACTTACAGATTTTTTTTTGCGTTTAAGCCTTGAAAATCCAGAAATCAGTTTTAGTACTTGCCGAAGTGCTGGTAACACAAATCTCATTTGTGAAAATAGTGTTCAATCGGCATTTTTTTAAAAATTAATGAAGCTCTTAGAAATTGTACTTCTTAAGCCTTTTAAATGGTTAAATTATATTAAATTGAAATGTAAAAGAATCACATTTAGTTTACCCGAGTAATGTATGCAACACATGCATTCATGAAGAATGTTATGTATAAAGGTATGGGTATATATTAAAATAATAAGGTATGTTATATGTCAGTAATTTATCATCCATTAAATATATATCTGTGTGTGTGCCTTCGTCCTGAGGGCTATAAAGGTTAAAAACCTTAACAGAAAAATGAAAACGTAAGTAATTCTGGGAAGTCAAAGTTTCTATTCATTTTTAGTCTAAGTTATAGCATTTGAACAGTTTCTCAAAATAAAAATAAAAAAACTTCTTTTCCAGGAGAAATTCAAGTAAATTCCTTCTCTAACTTTTTTCTAGTGTTGAGTTTCTGTGTTTTATCATGCCATTCCAGAATTTCATCTTACTAGCAGACCTTACTAAAGAAAATAATATAGTACATGAAGAAGTATATGATACTGTGTTGTGCTCTGCGAGTTATTGTGATGTAGAGAATTATAGTAAAAGATAGACAAGCAATTTATCTAGATATTGAATTGTTACATTTTCATTTTGGTAGAAAATGTTTCGATATAACCCGACTAAAGCTAAAATGTGATCAAACTTTTATATATATATATATATATATATATATATATTTGCTATACTACTTTTATTCTTCTATGTTACGAATATTAAGTTCAATATTTATTTTTCTGAAATCACATAATGTATAACTAGGTCTTAGTAAATTCGTCTTATGATTTATAATTATTATTGGTATTTAACAGGTAAACAATCATGCATAAACTTAATAAGCATTTTGCACTTTATATTTCAGATTCTTTTTTATTAAGACAATATAATAAATAGCAGTGTATTTAAATTTATTTTTACGCTTTCAATTATGTCTACAGAAATTGAACTTATTAATTCCAAATAACTTACTTAGCAATAATTCTAATAACTAAATTCATACTAAAATATATTAGAAAGGTAATAAAAGTATTCTCATCAAACTACAAGAACCATTTCAAGAAATAGATTTGTGAAATTACTTTTCTTTATTTCCATTATTAAGTAAATACGCTATTCTCAAATGAAAGTTTTAATTTTTCATTCTAATGTTTTGACGATTTTTCAACGTTATATTTTGAAGGTCAGCAAGGCTAATTATTTCTAGCATTAAGTTTTCTAATCATGCAAATAAACTATATTATACTTTTGTACATTTATTTTTGACTCATTAATTCAGTCTGGAAAACCTCTTGTTCCAGCTCAGATTTACTTTCATCTATGCGTCTTTTTCCATTTATCTGCATTTCTTTTGCAAACGCGAGACCGTTAAGTAATGATTCTGCATCAGTTTCACCTGTTCGAAGTCGCATAAATTTCTCACGGTAAACATTATAATATTTTTTTTTCTTCTTTTGATCGAAATTTCTCAGAATCTTGCTTTCGTTATAACGTTAAAGTATTTTTGAATAGATGTAAGCAACGTGACAGAAAATTATATCTGGCCTTGTCCATCACCCAAATTACTTTGAATTGTTTAATTGATTTTTCCTATTTTAGTTTTATTTGGCTTATATTAAAGGGATTCAAAATAGATTGAATAATTATTGATATCATTATTTAAATGCATTCGGAATAAATATGTTTCGAAAAACGTATTAAGGTATCCGACTACGTTCGGAATCATGATTTTAAAAAAGCGTATAAATGTATAATTTTCATGATATTTAGTGTCACTTAGATTAGAATACACGTATAAAATTGTTTTAAGGACATTTTGACAAAAAAAATTATTTAAATACAATATTTTGGCAAAAAATTAACTTAGAAAAAACTTTTTTCAAAATGCTCTCATTTTGTAAAAAATGCTTCCATTGTAATAATATTTTGCCTGTATATAGCTCAGACCACCCTACAGAGGCTCAACTAGAATTTTTGAAACATATAACATAGTAGATTTATCCATATTTTACGGTAAAAGAGGGTAGCAATTTTAAGAAAAAAACGGCAATAGTTATTTCAATTGGTGGTGAAAATAATGTGAATTTTTCAAAAATTCTAGTTGAGACTGCAGAAAGATCTGAGCTATATACAGGCAAAATATTATTATAATAGACGTATTTTTCACAAAGGTGAACATTTTGGAAAACAAGATTATTCTAATTTTATTTTTTGCCAAAATATTGTATTTAAATAATTTTTTTTGTCAAAATGTTCTTAAAACAATTTTATAGCATGTATTCTAATCTGAGTGACACTAAATATCATGAAAATTATCCATTCATGCGCTTTTGTAAAATCGTGGCTCCGTACGTAGTCAGATACCTTAATAGCATTTAATCTTTTCAATAGTTTGTTTCTTGCTGGAAATAAATATGAGGAGTCAAATTATACACATCCGTAGCATTCCTCGAGCTATACGAGCTCCCTAGGACGCTCTAAATGTGAATCAGCAATCACCGGTTTTCAACCCGAATCGCCTAAAACGAGCGAGGACACTGCCCGCTTTCAACTACCCACCGGACATGACTTCCTGGAAGTATACCTCCACAGGCTTGGCCTGGTTGCTGACGAGGCCTACCTACTCTGTGGCCATGCTATGACGGATGCCGACCACCTTCTTCAATGCACTTAACTCAATGAACACCCGGCTAACGATAACTGGTTCGGCGTCAAATGATCAAGAAGTCAAGTACGGGCATTTGATAAATAGCAATGAAAAGAAAGAAATATCAAATATATTAGATTCATTAATAGTGTTTTCGGAAACAAAGCAATGCAAATTAGTGGAAGCAATTCTGACTGAGTCAAACATGCAACAAAGTTTGAAAGAGATTTTACAAATGTTGTTCACTTAAAATGGTGTTTTTGATTACCTGTATAAAAAAATTTTCAGCTTAAATTTTCATTTTGATTTTCATAAAGGTCTCGCATCTTGATCATGTTATTTTGTAAAAAAAAAAATTCTTTTACATTATTATTTATTTTTTAACATTTAAAAACTTATACATACTTTCTTGCAACCGTATAGTTACTTCAGAGTATATTTAAGTGTATAATTATTACTTTGTGTACATTAGAATAATTTTTATTGTTTATTTGTATCAAACAAGAGTAAGAATTACATCCTTACTCAAGTAAATTCAGAGAACTATAGAAATAAAAAAGCAACATATATTTGAAATCCAAATTAAGTATGAACGTTTACAACAAGCACAAGGGTAATAGTTATAAACTATGTTTCTATTTTATTACTGTAAGCTTAAGCATTCAGTGTGATAATAAGGATATTTTAATAATTGGAATTGAATAAAAATGCTCAACTTGTAAGCCTTTATTTCTGTCCTATATTTTCAATATCATAAGGATTCTTTAAATTTTTTTTTTAATTTTATAATCAAGAAATTTCTGAGAACATAGTAATACAATTGATTTGCAAAAATAAAAAAAAAGTATTCTTTATATACATTTTATGCAAACTAATTATATAGAAGAAAGCTATTTTTCAATTCCGACTGTTAGATCATTATCTCCTTATATATATAAATATAATACTCTCTTGCTCTCAAATTTTCAATCTTTAATAAAATGCTTTTTATGCATCCCTTCCACATTTTTTAAACTCGTAGTGGATGACACTTTATGCTAATACAGTTTATTTTTCAAATATTAATTCATTAATTAAATTTTATTTTTTAATTTTAAATTCATTCTGCATTATTTCTGACGAAAGTAGAACTTTCTGCCACAGATTGCGGCAGTAGGTGTTTCTAACGCATTTTTCTTGGCTAAATTTTTTAAATTTGTAGAGGATGACACTTGTTGTAAAACAGTTTTTTTTAATACAATATTTTATTAATAAATCTCAAAATTTTATTTTAGTTAAATTTAATTTTAACTAATATAAGATATTTATTTGTTTACCTAAATAGGAATTGACTTTATTTTTTTTAAATTTTTTTATAAACCAATTCTTTTGTTTAACAAATGCATAAGAAATATATATTAACAAATCATTTCAGTATGATAACTGAATTTACTACTCATTTATCACAGGTGAATAAAAATTATAACAAAACTACTTTTATCAGAAAATAAGGGTTTTTTTTTAGAAAAAAAAAACTTACTCCAGAATAATTTACCTCTTTTATAGAAAATAACTCTCGTTTTTGATATTCAAAATTCTTTCAAGATTTTCTTTTTTTCGAATCACCGTCTTTGAATTTTGACTCCTTTTCCAACTTTCAATTTTGGAATTCAAAGTAACAGACATGTTTTGAATTCCAGTTATGTCTCCACCCTTTTTAATACGCGTAGTTCACTTTTTTTGGTTCTTTCTATAACTATAGATAATTCATCAATAATTCATAGCGTCAAATGTATTTCCCTCCTTTATCTCATCTTTTGGAAATAAAATCTCACAAAGTTAATTTAAAAGTTTGCAGGTTTAAAAATACTATTTTATCCCTGTCTCTCGTAAGGCATTTTTCTAAGTTCGTCATTTCGTATTTAAATAGAATTCTAAAGAATTTTTTATACCTTAATAATAAAGTGTCGAATTTTGAAATTTTAAGGCATGCATGTATGTAAATATTGGGAAAAAAGTAATAAAAAAGCTTTTACATTTATGAATTCTGTGTCACTGATGATAATATTTCGGCATAAATATATTTTTATTCAAATAAATGTATTATAACTTATAAAGGGATATATTTGATATATTTTTGTATTCTTTTTTTATTTTAGTTTCTATAAGTTTGCCTTATAATATGAACGTATCAGCAAAAATGTATTTAAAAGCTAGTATCTCTAAAAAAATGTAATTATCATTAAAAATAAATAAATTTTCCCCTAATTTTGTTAAAAGAAATTTTTTCAATGTATAGTAATATGCTATATATATTGTTTTGAAGCTTATACTTTACTTAATTGTTTTATAAGTATTTTATTTATTTATTTCATAAAAATATTTTACTTAGTTATTTTACATAACTATCCCTTTTCTTTTTCATGATAATCAAATATTATATGTATCATATAATTTTTCTTTTTTAATAATTTTTCCTTACATACTTTCATGCAAGTGAAGTTTCGAGTGATAATGACTTCTTATTGATGAGTTCCTTTACTCTTTTTGCGGTTTTCAGATTCTAAACTACAGTAAAATCTGGCGTATGAAGAGCATTTGTGACACAAAAAACAAGATCAAATTTTACGGGTGTGAGTTGTATGCCTAATGTAAAATTGATAGCTTTAAAAATGAATAGAGATAAGCATGAAGAAATGACGACTTCTACATATATCAAAATATTGTTAAATTAAAAGAAAAAATATATATATACCTTATGTACACATTCGGTTCAGCTTTCATTGTAAAAAAGAGAGTACGCGTTATACGGCGAATATAAATGCAGCTTGTAAGCATAGGTGCGCGTTATATGCCGGTTTCTAAGGTATTTCTTTCATCTAATATATTTTAGTTTTGAATTCTATACTTACTTCTAATAGTTTGTCATTGTATTAATACAACCATTTTACTATGGGCAATTCTGTTCCTTAGAACTGTTTAGTTTCAAGTTTTATTTATACAAATTTAATATAGTTTCAACGATTAAGTATAAGGCGATGTGGATGCAAAAGACGAAAGCATTACTGATGGGTACTAGAAGGGACATTTTGCTGATGTTAATAATTTAAATAAAGATTTAATATGTGTGTTATGTCTAAAATTGTATCTGCATAGGGAAAATGATGCAGCAGTAGCTATGTGTTTTACATTCTATCTCTGCTCCCATAAATGGCTTAGGTGTAATATTTTGTTTTCATACAAAAGTGCGGGAAATTTTTGATAAGATTATTTTTTGACATTAAAGTATTGCTTTATTTACAACATATGTGTGATTGAATAAAGATAGTCTTTAGAAAGTGTGTTTGCCAACAACTTTCGAGTTTTATTTACTAAGGTATACAAAATGTTTTATATATAAGTAGAAATTACAATTGAAAAGATGGACAATACAATATGATTCCAATCTTTAAAATATATGAATAAATCAATTATTATACATTGACTAATGCATCAACTCGGCTTTTTTCTAGTCGTAGTTTATGTATTCAAAATGAGTGAAAAACTTAATTAATTAAGAATCCTATAAGTAAAAATACTTTTGCCCGATTGCGTTGCAATATGTAGATTGACAAACTTATTACGTCTCAATTGATAGAAAAAAAATATTCCTTTCAATATGATTTGGTTAAAATTAAAACTTGAAAATTTAAAACTGGTGAGTAATAAATAATAATTAAATCATTGAAAATTCAATAATTTTAATGCAAGAATTTTTATAGTAGAATGTGTGTGAGATTACAAAACAAAAAGCAGTTTTAGAATTTTAATATTTGAAATCCATCTGTTTTAAGACGGTAAATTGCATTAAAATGATATAAATTACTTTATAATTAATTAATCGCAGACTTATACGTCAATGTCCTTGCTATCATGTTACTTACAATCTTGTGTGCCCAGAAATGAGTGCGGGGCAAATGGGAAGTCTTATTACAAATAGACTTTTCTCAAATAATTCTAAAAAAAAAACAGCAACCTTTGAAATTTTTGTGTTTCTGTGGCCACACACATAAAATTACTGTTGAATCTTGAAAAGTGAAGCTCTGTGAATCATAGGAATAAAATATTGGAATAATATTGACAATTATGTTTTTTTTTAATTTTAAAATATTTAAATTATTTAGTAGAATTACTTTTATAGTTCTTGCTAGTGAATACTTATTTTAAATTTAATTTGTATACAATACCTACGACGTAGCGGAACTACTTATTGAATTTCTTATAATTTAAGTAATCAGTATGGATTACAGGAGTTAGATAAAGTTTGCTTCCTCCAATGTTTACCCGCACGTGTTGAATTTACAGACAATGTAAATACGGATATAAACTGGTGAAAGAAGTTAGAAATCTTAATAATGACAGCTTTGTCAACTTTACTTTATTAGACGCAAATGCTGTGACGAATTTCAAATTGAGAGAGAAGTCAGTTCCTGTAAAGCATCAAATCTGTAATATAAGTAGAGATCGCCTTATAAAAAAGACTATTGCTAGGCTAAGAACGGGTCATCACAAAGGAATGCAGCTTTATAGGAATTCTAGAATAGCTTAAAAAAATTGGGATAATTGTTTAGACACAGAGTTATCACCTGCTAATATTTCTGACTGCCCAGGTATCTTTGCTGCTCTACAAGAAATAGGGTTGCGTTTTTGTCAACAAACTTCTATGTAGATAATATTGAACAGAGATTTCCAGAACAGTCATCTGGGCCCATGGTACTGAGGGATTCGATCCAATCATGGATACGACATCATCATTATCAGAAGCTTGAAACAAAAAGAAAAAAAAATTAATGATGAAAATTATTTATTTTTGGATGAATTATAGATTGTATAAAACATATCATTTGCTGAAAAATAATTATGAAAATCTACATATTGAAAATGTTTATATATTTAATTCATTTTAGTTCGGAATGAATGGAATAAGAAATGATAATAAAAGATATTTACGTCAATGCACATATTCAAATACGAGTAAGTCGAAAAAATGCAATAAATGTTTACTTACATTCTCTGAATTTGATTTTAAAAATGCAGTATCGTTTTACTTCTATAAAATTTAATGCTTAGTCTAAATTTGTCTTAAATTTTTTTTTGAAATACGTATAATCTACTTGTATGGCATAGATAATTCTGAATGTTTTCAGAATATTTCTTTTGAACATTATAATAGCTTCAAAATAAAATTTGTTCTTCCATTTATCTTAAACTTTTATCTATTACATTCCATTCTGAAGACTTAAAGTTGAATTTCATGTTTCTTTTAAGTCAAAAAAATTTCTTCACTTTCATTCAGTTTAATCCTTTTTTATGATTTCTTTGAAAAATATGGGCTATCGATGTCAGCTTAAAAGAAAGAATTGCCATTTATATTGATCAGCTTAAAAATATTACCATTTTTTCTTTCCCCTATTGATTTCTAATTTTGAAAAAAAATGGTCCGTGATGATGTATTTTTTAATAACGAAAATATTATACCTATGGGTAAATACTAATAGCTCAACGTAATCGTATTTTTGTGTCAAATAAAGGAATCGCTGGGACTTTTTTGAAATACAAAATATTCTTATATATATATATATATATATATATATATATATATATATATATATA